>CM031234.1:368613762-369213762 GCA_018340775.1 Taxus wallichiana var. yunnanensis | reverse complement strand
AACATATATATATATATATATATATATTAAATTCATTTTATTACTTAAGAGATGTATTGGAAAAGTTGGAATGTTAGTGCTCTTTCTCTTCTTGTTGTTTGTTGATGAAAGGACTTAAGTTTTAAATAGCTTTCAATATGCCCATGAAGTAATCCATGCTCTAGCTCTATTATGCTTTACCTCATTTAAGAATCCATTGTAAATCTATTTGCAAATTGTAAAAGGAAATGAACTCAAACCCACTTGAAATCTCTTTCAATGCCTATTAGATTGTGTAGAAAGGAATTTTAAGGTAAAAGCTCTAACTTAGCAAGTCCATTAACCACATGTCATTATTGTTTAAGAAGGAAACATATAGTTTAAATATTACTTATATTAAAGTAATGCTAAAATAAATGAATCTATTATTATCAAGTTATATTAATATCAATACACTCACCATTATGATGACATTGTATTCACTACGTGACCTATGCTCTAATATTTAAGCAACCTATGTTCTAATATCTAAGGACAAATTAATATTCCACCACACAATCCCTTACCACTCGGGCAGTTAGTTTTCTACATGCGCAAAAGGGTTTACCACTTGGACTAAGCCACAAAGGAGATGTTTTTTTTTTTAAAGGCAAAGCAAAGTATATTCCTTGAATATTTCAATTTGAAACCGATCCACCTCTCGTGAGATTCTCTTCCTCAAACCCTGCCCTGTAAACACTCTCACCGTTGTCCCTTAATTGATTTTGATATATATATATACGCCTTAAAGGTAAATCCCGAGTTTGTGGACGCATTCGATTCTAAACATGATAACAACGTAGTTGATAACCTGCTTGTCTTAAGCGCTTCAAAAAGGGGCTGCTGCCATGCTATGCTGGCCGCTGCTAGAGCACCCTACTAAAGAAAGACATTTGAAGTATAGAAATCATAAACCAAATAGCCATCCTCGCTTGCAATCAATGCACGCAGCGTGTCTAATGTTTCGCACCATTTTGCAAAGCAATGGGCTTCATGTATATTCTGATATGAAATAGATTCACCTCTATGATATTTTCCTCCACTCGCGTCTGTAACTTCACCTCTAACCACATTAACTCCATGCGATGTACAGGCTGTAGCTCCGCTTAACCACCTCCCCTCCAACCTTCCTATCAACAAAGACACGCATGGCCGGAGTAGTCAAAACGAGCCACCGGTCATCCCTTTGTAGCTCCTTCGTCTCCCTCCCTTCTTGCTCACGTGGCGTGGTCGTGTAAAACAACTTCACGCCTTTCCCATTGTAGCTTCATCTATAACTTTTTTTTTTTTTTTTATGCGTGGCTGACCAAATAAAACGATGGGCAAGTAAAACAAGGGAAGGGGAGGCATAAGATTTGAGAATCCTTTTTTGCAGTGAGTGAATGAGCAGATGCGATCCGGCTGGAGTTGTTCGAAAGCACGCAAGGGGAGGGAAACTTATTGCTATGGCAGGTGGCCATTAAAGCCACCCACCTCAACCGTGTTTTGAAACCTAAATTTGAATGCCTTCCCACCAATAAAACTCTTGTTCCTTTTGTCAAATTTCAAATTTATGTCTAAGCATATAGATTTACTTAATGTAATTTTTGATAATATATATATATCATTTTAAATTTTGAAATTCAAATTCATTCCTTTTATACTAAATTAAAATGAATAGATAAAGATGAGTACCTAAATTTCCCCCTCCTTAATGTTCGTTTGTAGAATTGCGATCATGACTCCTTGGATAATAACTGGCTCATGACGTCGAGCTTTGACGACAATGCTAGTGCCAAGAAGAACATTAGGGAGGCTCTTTGTGACCTAACTAGACTCTTTTTCCAGCATCCAGTCCTTGACACAATAACAAAGTGACCCGATTTAAATATATAGCAATTATAAACTTGTTCTCTTAAATCTTGATCCTCATACAAAAAAAAATTTAGTCGCATTTTGGGTTGTATGTTTTGAAAGCAAGTTCTTAAATCGTCGTCTTTCGTTCGTTTTTTGGCATTACATTTTGGTATCAGAGCCAGGGGTTCGAAGCTTGGACCCTTGGGCACACGCAGAAAACACGAAACAAGAACATTTAACTTAGTACAGAGCTGATTCTTTTAAAATATAAAACCACAATGTTGATAATTATAGGAAACAACAAATTTAAAAAAAAGCACACAAGACCTAGAACAATGAACTAACTCTCACCTTGATCTGTGCAGGAGGTGCGGATTGGGTGAGGGGTCTCTTCATATAGACCTAGATATACCACCGCCAGAGCAGGCCGTAGCAGCCATCCTACCTCAGATCTTGCAGACACTCCAGGATGTCAATGCCGCTATACGCGGAGAGCCCTTGGGAGGATGACTTGCAAGACATAGTTTGGAGCCATCAGTAGATGCCCAGGCATCCCCTCGACATAGCGAGGAGCACAGGGTAGAGAACTTCCGTGCGGAGTCGGCTAGGGTAGAGTCACCACAGAGAGGACATGGGGACAGGATCTCAGGACATAGGGACAGGTCTCGAGCCCTAGATAGAGGGAGGAGCATTTAGATAGACCTAGGATTCATCATACGTCAGCTGCAGACCATATCAGGGAGATCCTGAAGCTACGACCATCTCACTATTTGGGTGATATAGGTGGTTTTCAGGCAGAGGCCTGGTTGGTGAGCTTGAGCGGATGCTTCAAGCTCTGCCCTTGTACTAGCAACACGAAAGCTCATGTTGCAATCCATCTTCTGAAGGATGGAGCAGGAGTCTGGTGGAGGACCGAGGAGCAGAAGCTCCATGTTGACTTGGAGACGATTACCTGGGAGCTGTTTGAGGAGCGTTTCAGGAGCAGGTATTTACCTAGGAGATTTATACAGCAGCGCATAGATGAGTTTCATGACCTCCGTCAGGCATCGATGACAGTAGCTGAGTATGAGAGTCGATTTCTGGACCTACTCCAGTACGTCGACTATATGCAGGATGAGCAGGTACAGATTCACAGGTTCATCCGGGGCCTAAACTTGGATTTAGGTGGCGCAGTGCGCATTCACTGCCCATAGACATTAGCGAGCCGTGGAGAAGGCCTATATTGCAGAGGAGACACGGGGAAAGACGTAGCAGGCTAGAGACAGAGTTCAGAGCCGTATCCAGCAGATGCAGGATGGTAAGTCGAAGGGGTTAGTACCTCCTCCATGGGGTGGATAGAGTTCAGTGCAAGCTTCATTCAGGCCACCACAAAGAGCGAGAGAGTAGACCCGCCCACCGTATGCGACCTCCTCAGAGATTTGATGCGCAGAGAGGACGTAGTATGGGGCCTCCTCCTAGGGGTCCCATCAGGACACAGGGGTGCACCTCGAGAGCAGTGGAGCTCACGGCGAGAGACCTCAACAGTCCATAGCTAGATCGTCAGGATTTGTATCTCAGTTATCTAGAGTACCAGCTAGAGCTGCTTCCCACTGGAGAGGACCAGCAACTATTATGGTTGTGGTGTTGTTGGACATCATTGGAGAGATTGCCCACAGAACCCTAACAAGGGTAAGACGCAGAGCTCAGAGCCTAGTGTTGGAGATATGGCACGGAGTCATTAGATCTACGCAGCGGTCGAGAACCGCCAGTGAACATCGTCAGTCTTGTGATTGAGATGACAGTAGTATTGGTGGTATTTCAACCTCTATATTATTTGATTCTGTTCTTCGATTCTTTTATTGCACCATCCTTAGTAGAGCGTTGTAGGCTGGTGGCAGTTAGGAAAGGCAGTAGTTGGGACGTTGAGATGGCTTCTAGAGCCAAAATTTCTGTAGACTCCTTAGTTAAGGAATGTGTAGTGGATTTGGGACCCTTCACCACTACTTCTGATCTTCGGATCCTTCCATTAGGATCTTATGGCATCATTTTAGGCATGGATTGGTTGTCCGCTCACAGAGCTAGAGTGGATTGTTACCACAAGACTATTGTTTGCATAGATGATCTTGGAGTAGAGTGAGTGATATCAGGAGTTAGGAGGGCCGTATCCATTCACACCATCTCTCTGCTATGCGGCTTAAGCGGTGTGCGTGATGGGGTTGTCATTTATTTACTATTATGGTCAGTGACAGATTAGAGGATGAGTCCAGAGGACCTTCCCTCAATGACCATCCCATCTTATCAGAGTTTGCTGATGTATTTCCAGGGGAGCTACCGGGATTACCTCCCCCACGTGAGATCGACTTCCATATAGATCTAGTTCCAGGCGCAGAGCCTATCTCACGAGCACCCTATCGATGACTACTCCTGAGTTATGTGAGCTCAAGTTGCAGCTTGAGGGCCTTCTGGAGAAAGGCCTAATCCGTCCTAGTGTATCCCCTTGGGGTGCACCAGTGATCTTCGTAAAGAAGAAGGATGGATCTCTTCGGTTGTGTATTGACTACCGTCAGCTGAATAAAGTAACGATCAAGAATCGTTACCCCCTTCCACACATTGATGATTTATTTGATCAGATGAAGGGGGCTACAGTTTTCTCTAAGATAGATCTTAAGTCAGGATACCATTAGCTCAGGATTGCGGAGACGGATATTCACAAGACAACTTTCCGTACAAGATATGGCCACTACGAGTTCACAGTGGTACCTTTCGGTTTGACGAATGCCCCCGCAGTATTTATGAGTTTGATGAATGGGGTATTCAGGACCTTCCTTGATCGCTTCGTGCTCATCTTCCTTGATGACATTCTGATTTACTCACGCACACGTGAGGAGCACCTTCGCCAGGTTCTTCAGTGTCTTCGCGAACAACGCCTTTACGGGAACTTGGAGAAGTGTGCGTTCTTTCAGCCTAAGGTGCAGTATTTGGGCCACATCATTTCTGGGGAAGGTATCGCACATCGATCCTTCCAAGATCCGAGCCATCATGGATGGCCAAGACCCACTAGTGTGACCGAAGTGCGTAGCTTCATGGGCTAGCAGGTATTACAGAGGTTTGTTCAGATTTTTCGCGGATTGCGCACCCTATCACTTCTCTTCAGCGGAAAGGGAAGAAGTTTTTATGGTCAGATGGATGTGAGCAAGCTTTCGGTACACCGAAGGAATGCCTCACGAGAGCACCTATTCTTGCGCAGTGCGGATCCTCGGGGTGATTTCTACGTTTGCACAGATGCTTCCTTGGCAGGACTTGGAGGTGTGTTAATGCAGGAGGGTAGAGTAGTTGCCTTTGAGTCTCGCAAACTCAAAGATTATGAGCTCAATTATCCAACCCATGACCTTGAGCTTGCAGCAGTGGTACATGCCTTAGTGCGGTGGAGACATTTTCTTCTTGGCCGAAGATTTACACTCAGGACTGATCACTTGAGTCTTCGCCACCTCTTCACGCAGCCCAATCTCAACGCTCGTCAGCGGCGTTGGATGGAGTTACTCTGTGAGTATGACATGGAGATAGAGCATGTGAAAGGGAAGGAGAATGTGGTTGCAGATGCCTTGAGTAGGTGGAGACATGTGGCTATGGCCACCTCAGTGGGCACAAATTTGCGGAGTAGGATCTTGCAGCAACTTCCTCAGGATAGTTTCTACCTTGCAGCCAGAGCAAAGATTGAGTCTCAGAGACCCTTGAGGGGAGATTTGATGGATTTTCATTAGAGGCAGATGGTCTTCTCAGACATAGAGGTCGGATATATGTTCCTAGAGATGGAGGCTTGAGACATGAAATTTTGACAGAGGCTCATCGTGCACCTTATTCAGCCCATCCCGGGTGAAGAAGATGATGCCACCCACTGAGACAGTTGTATTTTTGAGAGGACTTCGAGAGATGTGGCTTCATTTGTGTCATGTTATTTAGAGTGCCAGAGGGTGAAGGCCGAGCATCAGCATCCAGCTGGCCTTCTCTATCCTCACGCCATACCGGAGTGGAAATGGGACACCATTTCCATGGACTTCATCGTTGGGTTACCTACGTTGAGATACCATCATGACGCCATCATGGTCACGGTGGATAAACTGACGAAAGTAGCTCATTTTTCTCCAGTGAAGACCACCTATACAGTAAGTGTTGTGGCACGAGTATACCTTGATGAGATTGTCAGATTACATGGGATTCCACGGAAGATCATTTGCGACCGCGACCCTTTATACACCTCCCATTTCTGGACCACCATGCAAGATGCCCTCGGGACGAGGATTAATTTCAGCATGACTTATCACCCCGAGACATGAGATGGACAGAGAGAGGGTGAATCAGATTTTGGAGGATATGCTCGGGATGTATGTGATGGACCATCACCAAGATGGGAGGAGTATCCGTATTTGGTGGAGTTTTCCTACAATAATAGTTTCCAAAGTTCTATAGGCATGACCCCTTTCCAGGGCATTATATGGTAGAGAGTGCAGACACCTCTTAGTTGGGATAGGATTGAGGACGGGGTTTCCCTCGGGCCAGCATTATTACAGGATATGGAGCGGTAGGGTTACCTTGATCGGCAGAGATTGCAGGAGGTGCGGGATAGACAGAAATAAATATGCGAGACCAAAGATAGGACAGATCGCAGCTTTTGAGAGGTGGGCACGAAGGTGTTTCTTCGTGTCGACCACATAAGATCCCTATTATCGTTACGGAAAAGGTTCTAAGCTTGCTCCTAGGTTTGTGGATCCCTTTGAGATCTTGGAGCGCCTCGGTCCCTTGGCCTATCATCTAGGCTTTGCCACCTAGATTTTCTCACGTCCATGATGTGTTTCACATTTCTGTGCTTAGGAGATATATTTTTGATCCTTCTCATGTGCTAAATTGGACCGCATTGCATGTGCGGGATCGGGGGAGGTGATGGTGGAGCCCATGTGCATTTTAGATCATAGGACCCTGGGCCTTCGCGGCAGAGAGATTGATCAGGTTCGGGTCCAATGGGACAGGTATGATGAGACTGCAACTACTTGGGAGGATGCTACTTTGCTATGAGCATAGTTTCCACACCTTTTCCAGTGACTTCCAGGAGGAAGTCGAGTCTAAGGGGAGGGGGATGTAGTGCCCACTTCCCTTCGACACCATTTTGTTTTGTTGTTTTCGAGACTGATTACTTCACTTATGGATTATTATGGCTTCTTGATTTAGCATGCTAGTAGATATCATAGACATTGGACTGTTATTGATTTGATCTTTATATGATGCATATGGTTTACTGGTGGACATTTGATGACGATATTTGTATACTTTTGACAGGGTTATTTATCTTTAATTATGACATGTGATATGTTTAATCATATTGAGTAGAACTTGATAATTGGACTAATGTGATGATCGTTTTGATATAAATGATATGTGGAATAGAAATGTGCTAGGAAGTGTTAGTGATATCGTACTTGCATACATGATAGTAAATCAGGTGTCGTTTATTTTAGATTATATTGTATATTTGGCATGAATGTTTTAATGCGGCCAACAAAGCCGAAGGAGGTATTTTCGCTCCATGCAGTATATTATATTCACAACAATATTAGGGAGTGGAGACCAACCACATCGAATTTGAAAAGAATCCAGCTAAGGTCACTATGGCAACAAGTAATTGTGTGTGTGTTAGAATTATCTAGTAAAGGGAAAATTGTGACCTAGGGATCATGTGTTGTTTTGTTTTAATTTTTCCCTTTTATTATGTTAGTATGTGTTGCTCTTAGTAAGTGAAATTTTTACTTGTGTTATTATTCATATTCTTTGGATTGGAGTTTAACCCTTTATTAGTCATGGGTTGTAGTGTCTTAATTAAACTAATTTGAAATTGTCCTAAACTAATTAAAAGATATGACCAAAGAGAGTTCATTTATTAGGCTTGATTTACTTTGGATTTTGTGTGGATTGATGTGTGTTTGAGTTTGAGTGTAGCACACTCTACCCCACATGGGAAACTCGAATTTGGCCTTGGAGGCCAATTTTCAAGTCAAACTCCCACACCTCTTAAAACCCCATGCCAACCCTACCTATGGGTTGGAAGGCCAAATTTAGGGTCTTTTAGGTGTTTTGGGGGGATAAAAGGGGTAAAATATTAATTACACTTTCTTTCAAAATTTAATTTTGTCCTTTGGGGGAGTGGGCTTAGTTGGAGTGTGTAAGGTGCTTGCCTTTCTTTCAACCACTTATTAATGGTGCATTGGAATTTGATGTTGACCAAATGATGTGGAGTGGAGGGAAAAGGAGGTGGCATCCTACTTGGAGCCACATCATCCCTCCCTCTCTTTTCTCTATTTATTTGATCCTCTTGTTTGTTTTGGGGGTTGGAAGTTTCATTTTTAGTCTTTTGTATTTTGGAGAGGAGAGGATTTGGAAAGAGTTTGTGGATTTTTGGAGCTTGTTGATACTTGTGGGAATTTTGTTGGAGCTTGTGGATGCTTGCTTGACCTTTGGAGGGATTTGAGACTTCATACTTGGAACAAGCTCTACCATGGAAAGGTAGGAGCTTCACCTTTGTTGTATTATGTTTTCTTCTTTTGTTATATGAATGAGTACATATGTTGTGTTGAATTTTGTTGTTCTGAATGCTTATTGGAATGGGTAGAATGCCTAAGTTGGGAGTGGGAGGAGACTATGGGGAGTTTAATTGAGGGAGGCATAAGAGATCATGTTGCTTGAGGAGGGAGTTTGGGTTAGGTGCCCACCTTGTAAGAGAAATGCTTGCATTTTCTTCTTGTTTTACTTTGAGGGAGCCATAAGAGTTGAGGGAGGCATAAGAGTGAATGGAGGGATAAGGGGTACTTGAGGGAGGCATAAGAGTTGTTAGGGGTATTGTGTTTTGCATTGGAGGCTTTTAGGTGGCACCCATTCCCATTGGGAGGCATAAGTGGCCTCCCCATATGTCTTACTCTTATGGCTTTCTTGATAAGCCTTGTGACTTGTTGTTGTGATTGTTTTCCCTCTTGTTGTGTTGTTGATTCTTGTTTGAAGGATTATGGAATGAATGTGAAATGTTATGTTTAGTTATGTGGAAGCTAGTAGTTGCCATGAGTTGGATTTTCTCCCATTGTGATGTGGTTGGGGCTCGGGGGCCAATGGAGAGGATGGCTTCTCTTCTCCATTGGGTATTTTGGTTGGGAGGAGAGTGTTGCCTCTCCCCTTATTTTGTTGTGAATCAAGCAAACTATGGAGGAGCCACCTTGTTGATATTTGGAGCATTGGAACCTTGTTGATGACAATGTGAAACCACCATGTATTTTACCCACCTTGAGTGGAGGAAAAATGTAATATTGCTTTGTATTTTAGCTTCCATCATTGTAAATTTTGTTCCCACATTAAGTAGAAAATGTTGTAACAAGTTGTTGAAGGAAAGTTGCTTTGAACTTCATTAGTAAGGTTGTAATGTGGATGGAATTAAAAGTTGAAAGAAATACCATCTATTTATTCTCCTTTCACTTGGCTTGGAACCTCTTATGAATGTGTTGATCTTGTTGAAATGTTAGTAGTTCTTGTTTTAAAACTTAATGGAAATATTGTTGAAAACCTCTTGAGGAATGTTGGGAAATTTACAAATATATATATATATATATATATATATATATATTATATATATATTGAAATTCATTTTATTACTTAAGAGATGTATTGGAAAAGTTGGAATGTTAGTGCTCTTTCTCTTCTTGTATTGTTGATGAAAGGACTTAAGTTTTTAAATAGCTTTCAATATGCCCATGAAGTAATCTATGCTCTAGCTCTATTATGCTTTTCTTCATTTAAGAATCCATTGTAAATCTATTTGCAAATTGTAAAAGGAAATGAAATCAAACCCACTTGAAATCTCGTTCAATGCCTATTAGATTGTGTAGAAAGGAATTTTAAGGTAAAAGCTCTAACTTAGCAAGTCCATTAACCACATGTCCTTATTGTTTAAGAAGGAAACATATAGTTTAAATATTACTCATATTAAAGTAATGCTAAAATAAATGAATCTATTATTATCAAGTTATATTAATATCAATACACTCACCAATATGGTGACATTGTATTCACTACGTGACCTATGTTCTAATATTTAAGCAACCTATGTTCTAATATCTAAGGACAAATTAATATTCCACCACACAATCCCTTACCACTCGGGCCATTTAGTATTCAACATGCGCAAAAGGGTTTACCACATGGACAAAGCCACGTAGGAGATGTTTTTTTAAAGGCAAAGCAAACTGTATCCCTTGATCGGTTTTGATAAAATACCTTGAAGGCAAATCCCGAGTTTGTGGATGCATTCGATTCTGAACAGATAACAACATAGTTGGCAACCTACTTGTTTTAAGCGCTTCAAAAAAACGGGGGCTTTGCCATAAATATACAGGCCGCTGCTGAGGACCCTCTTAAAGAAAGATATTTGAAAGTATGGAAATCATAAACAAGATAGCTGTATAGTTGCAACCTGTACAGGCGTTTACAGTTTTGACTATTTTGCAAGCAAACCGCGCTTCATGTATATTCTAATATGAAACAGATCCACCTCCATGAGCTTTTCTTCCACTCGCACCTGTAGCTTCTTCTACACCATCCTCCGTTCAAATCAGTCAACATGCCTGTCCCCAGCTGTAGCTTCACCTATAACCATTTTTTTTAATGTGTGGCCAGGCCAAATAAAACGGTGGGCAAGTAAAACAAGGGAAGGGAGGCATAAGATTTGCGAATCCTTTTTGCAGCGAATAAATGGCAGATGCGGCCCAGGAGTTGTCATCACGCAAGGGGATAGCTTCAAATAACAAGTTTAGATATTAATCAACGACTAATTGTCATCTACCAGACTTTATGATAGTGCTCACAGCCCGTACCAACAGGAAGGCTTATCCTCAGGCAGGTTCTAAATTCGACGCAAGTCAACATAAAACAGATGGATCATTATGTATTTCAAACATGTGCGCAGACCAGTTGGTAGGCATGTTTAGTGGGAATGAAGAGGTCGTGGGTATGAGTTAGAAACATGACATGCACGAGAGTGCTCCGATGATCCTCAGTTCGGAGATTGTGTGTTAAAAAAAAAAAAGAACAACTCGTGGCATAATTATTTAAGAACTCTGATCCCTTGTGCTTGCTGGGCCAGGTCAATTCTGGCTGCATAGCTATCTCTGTAACCCGGACAGTTGGACGCCACCTGTATTTGGGTGGATTCTTTTTCCATTTTGAATATAAATAAGGTCAAGGTTGTTTATCAGGTCACAGCCAAGCCCGGTGTGAATTTGACATAAGTGGAAACCCACAACGCCCCCAAACATAATTTCCAACCTAAATCTTTTTAATGTGTCTCCGCGTAGTGGCTGAGGCCACGTGTGTATAACGTTTGTTTTAATGCCCACGTTGATTTGCAATAGAGCTCTTGTTAAACGGCTCGCCTAACCTGTTTACATTGAATTTGAATGCCACGTAGTGGCTACAACTATAGTAATTGTTGAGTCGGTTATCGTCGACTTGCCAAGTTGCACATTGGCTTAACCTTGAACCTTGGAAAATATAAACATGGGCATTTGAAGTGTGGCAATGGCATATATTTGAATGGCTCGCTTGGTGTGGATCGGCCAGTGTATTACTTTGATTGGCGATATATTTAAAACTAAACTCATCGAGCCATGTGAAAACAACTCAAAACATGGTTTCGTTTAAATTGCAAAGTGAATTATGATTAAGTTAATAAAATGTCTTTTGGTTTATAAACATATAAACCTGGTGGTATATATATATATATATATCTCATTTTGAGATTTTAAATATATATATAGTATTTATGTAATCAAACTAAAGATTAAATATAATACCTCAAATGTAAAATATAAAACTTTTGATGTCCGTCAAGGGCAGGTACAAATACATTATCAAAAAAAAATTTAGTTGTAATTTTCGGTTATGTGTTTATGAAAGCAAGTTCGTCGTCGTTGTTCGCTCGTCTTTGCACATAAGAAACGCCTTGCCCTGCAACACGCCGCCTAATCGCGATACATGACGAGCACACTCATTTTCAAACATGTTTCTGCAACATCGATGTAGTTCCCTAAACCTTCATACAATTGCATGGCATTCATTGCCTGATGAGCAATAACAACCATGCATTCACCTACCAACAACAACAAAGCAAAGCCTTCGGCAGGATTTGCCATATCATGGCCTTGTTCATCACGTCTTCAAATCCAAAGTTTATTTTCAACCTGGGAAAATTTCTGAACTATAAGAAATTTTTTTGCCATTTTTGGAAAGGGTCCACGAAGATGTAGTAACAAAAACTTGCATGTGACATAGCTTTCATTTTGTGGCTCCGTTTTTGGTGTCGTTTTCTCTAAAAGTGCATGTTTTCTCGAGCTCTACATATTGATGGCAAAAACAAAAAATATTTCATAAAATCCATATTTGCACTTTTTTGGAATTGCCAACTGTTATTATGCTGAAAGATGTTAGCGTTTATTATGCCGAGAAAATAAAATTTAGTATTCCTTTGCTACATTCGAGAAAATAAGCAACGAAATCGCCAATCGTTATTACGCTGAAAGGTGTTAGCGCAAGGGGAGACCAACAAATTATGCACCGACCGAGATGCTTTGGTTGGTGGTGTTCGGGAAACAAGATTCTCACATATGGCATTAAAACAAAGGTGCGATAATGTGTGTAAATATATGCAAAATATATAGTTGTATATTTTGTATGCGTATTTATATTTTTAAATATACACAAAATAAAATGTTAAAAAAGTTTGTATGAGAATTTGTATTTGTCAATACATTCATCAAATTATACAGCTAGCAATATAGAGATATTTAAAAGAAGATTCAAAATGTCGATTTATATGGAGGTTTGTTTCTTTACAATAAGTGGCGGAATCGCAAATTGTTATTACGTCGCGAAAATAATATTTTATATTCCTTTGTTAAGCCACGAAAATAATGTGCATTAAAACACAAACACGATAATGTGCGTAATAAACATTCCTAATTTTTGCGATTGAGTTATTACCTCATTTTCTGATGTCCCCCTAAAGACTCATGTTCACGCTTGCGCGTGGACTTGAGAATGTCCATCGACGAAATAATACTATCCTGTAAACAATCTCTCCATACTTACATCGTTAGAAGCCAACACGTGCCGCTCCGGTTGTATATATTGGATTAGGGAATAACGCTTTGAAAAATAATAAAGTTGTTGCGCTTTGGGAAAAGTAAACAATGGGTTTAGATGTTGTAGAGAAAATATGGATCAATTCGCATGCGCAATGCACACAAACTTGATGACAATAACTTGGTTTGATCTAAACAATCAGACGAGGCATCCTGGATCGTGTTGTGACTTAACCATTCCCCTCAGTCACATTTTCGTCGGCTCCAAGTTCGCGTGCTCGAGAGAATGAGGAGCGAGACGAGGCATCCCGGATCGTGTAGGGACTTAATCATTCCCCTTAGTCACATTTTTCATCAGCTCCAAGTTCATGTGCTCAAAAGAATGCACGATAATGTGCATAATAAACATTCCTATTTTTGTGATTGAGTTATTACCTCGTTATCTCGATGTCCCTCTAAAGACTCGTGTTCACGCTTGCGCGTGGACCTGAGAGCGTCCATTGGATGGAAATAATACTATCCTGTAAACAATCTCTCCATACTTACGTCGTTGGAGGCCAACACATGTCGCTCCGGTTGTATATATTGGATTAGGGAATAACGTTTGAAAAATAACAAAGTTGTTGCGCTTCAGGAAAAGCAAACAACGGGGTTTAGGTGTTGTTATAGAAAATATGGGCCGATTCGTAGATGTGCAACGCACAAACTTGATGACAATAACTCGGTTTGATCTGGACGATCAGACGAGGCATCCTGGATCATGCGGTGACTTAACCATTCCCCTCAGTCACATTGTCGTCGGCTCCAAGTTCGCGTGCTCAAGAGAATGAGGAGCGAGACGAGGCATCCCGAGATCGTGTGGGGACTTAATCATTCCCCTCAATGACTTTTTTCATCAGCTCCAAGTTCGTGTTCTCAAGAGAATGAGAGCAAGAAACAAAGCAAATTACCCGAGCAACTTTGTCTCATCTAAGGCTTGTTTAATGGCAGGCTCTTGCCATTCGATCTGTGAATATCCCAAAATTGGCTCAAACCCGAGCTCCCGATACGCCGTCAAACAAAGCTAGATTAAACGTCGTCGTGTTCTCCACATTACATCATTGAAATGATAATTTCTCGGAAGATCCATTAGAGTTGCACGATTGAGCTAGAAATTTCTCTAAAGATTTAGCAAAACAATTCTCTCGAATGAGTTTTTATGGATTTGATTTTTTTGCGATGAAATCGTTACTCTCAGAGCCAAATATTTATGGTCGCTGCCAAACAAGCCGTAGACCATTTTTTATTTGATATATCACGTTTTGTAATATATTTATTTATTTATTTATTTATTCTATATGTATATTGTTATTACTACTAGTTTGTTTTACAGTTTTTTAATAAATATTTATTTATTTAAAATATATATTATATATAGTGTTTTTATTAATGATGTTCTACATTTTTTTAAATTCTTTAGTTATTCAATATATATATATATATATATATATATATATATATATATATATATATATTTATTTATATATTTATATAATAACATAAATAGTGTTTTGTATATTGTATTTTGAATATTTTTGTTGATATGTTTTTCATGTTTTTATTAAGCTCGAGTTATTATCCTGAAAGGCATTTCCACGAGTGGAAGCCTCCTCCCCTCTGACAACTGACAGAGACATGAACGATTACAATTTATTTGGTTACCGAAGCACTGACATTTATCGCCCATACATGTGGCACGTAGTGGTTGGAGACAACTTGTCGCATGTCAGATGACCAAAACTGTTGTGAGGCCTTCAACATTCTGTTCTTCCAACACCGAATTTGTATCTTTAAAATTGAATGCGTCAACTAATGGATGAGAAGAATGGTTGTGGAGAAGCTCCGGATCATCATATAACAGACAATTGTCCATCTGTGCCAAGATCGATGTCGGAATATTCATTAGGGAACCTTCCTCCAGCTCTAGATTCCTTGTGTTGAGATCCCGCACGTGAAAAATTGAATCCATCTTTGAAGTACAAGAAAGGTTTTCGCTGTCTTCTATGTCGCAGTTTTGAATCTCGTCATCGTGCGGGGACTTAACCATTCCCCTCAATCACATTGTCATCGGCTGCAAGTTCGTGTGCTCAAGAGAATGAGGAGCAAGAAACAAAGCAAATTACCTAAGCACTGTCTCATCGAAGTCTTGTTTAATGGCGGGCTCTAGCCGTTCACTTTGTGAATATCCCAAAACCGCCTCAAACCGGAGTATGCACATATTGTGCAAAGAGAAACAAAAATGAAGATGTTCAAGTTGGAGCAGTGAGGCCTATAACGTAGGCAACCGTTACGGTGGTGGTGGCGTTAAATCCAAAAACACAACCCTTTAAGCGAGTTTTTTCATTTGATCCTGGTCAGGATGATTGCACTCTGGGAATGAACTCAAGAGCTTGTGCATTAAGCAAGATGAACATTGAATTCTTTTCAAGAGAAATCGACCATGTTGACTCTCGATATGTTGCTTACAGATGAATTACAACATTACACTTTTTCTCGGTGTCAACCACAAAGTCATGCTTCCTCGTCGTTAACTTCGATCCAAACAGGTGCTTTTTTCTTCCTTGACAATCCCCTCTTATTTGGTGGTGGACCTTCCCTTTCAAGCTACTCCACTTCTTCTCGCACTTCTACTTCTCCACTTTTCACTACTTCATTTTGTTTTTCATTTACTACCTAGAAATTGTTATCCAAAATTTACCCCTCAAGGTAATTTTGATAACATGCATCAAATTCTTTAGTCCCAAGCAAATAGATTGATTTAAGGCCCGAAATCGTGTTTTGGGGCCTCGCCTTCTTTCTAACTCTCCCATCCAAGAAGAAAACCCAACGAGTTAGAAAAAGTGAAAAAATTGCAAAAAATAAGGTCAGCGAGGATTGTTTTAAGGCATTTTGGAGTCCGAAGGGCACGGGTCGTACCAAGCGGGTCGTATCGAGGTTCATCATACCAAGCTTGGGGCCAAAATACAAAGAAAATCAGCTAAGTCAAAAAAATTGTCCTGTAGGCGGTCCACGGGATAGTTGGGACGTCGAGACGCGAGGGACGCCGGTGCAAACGACCAAAGCAAGGAAAATCGTCAAGTTTTTTGTTTCGCGCGCTTGGGACAGCTGGGACAAAAGTACGTGAGGGATGCGAATCGGCTGATTTTCCGCAAGACGGTCCATTTCGGGTAGTTTGGATATTTTTGTCCGGGACAGCTGGGACAAAAGTATGCGCAGGACGCGAAGGACGTGAAAAGGCGAAAAGGCCGCAAAAGGGACAAGGAAGCCCGAATCGGCCGATGCGGGAGAATGTGTCCGGACAGCCGGGACAGAAGTACGCGTGGGACGCGAATCGGCCGATTTTCTGAAATAGCTGCAACAAAGAAGAAAAGTCAACGTTTGACCCGTGAAACTTCAAACGGCCATAACTTTTGACTCCGAGCTCCGATTTTCACAAAATTGGACTTTCTGGAACGAGCACGACGTCCTCTACGCCACAAAAACTAGATTTCTTATTTTTAACAAGGGTAGATATATTTAAATAAAATAAAAATATTCGGCTCCAGTCAGTTAATGCTCATTCCCGTCAAATGACAGAAAACGCCTGCCAGACCCAAAATAGCTGCCCGCACTCAGAAGGCCATAACTTTTGCATTTCTCAACGAAATCACACAAAATTGGTACCGTTGGAATCGTGGCTCCGAGCCCGACGCACAGCAATCAAGAAATTCCAGATTTGATGAGATATTGATCGATATTTTTAAGAAAATGTGGTTGGGTTCATAACAGTGTTTTATTTGGTGGTTGGGAGTGCAATTAAGAGGCATGGTCATCATTCTTTCTCTTCACGCAAAGACCCGAGATGATGGGGAGCCTTTTAAAGTAATATATAATCATTTTACTCCATTTAATGCCTCTTACAAGTGGTTGAAGGACAGATTTCGGATTTCCATTTTCCCTTCTCTTTCTCTTCTCATTTTTTCTATAAATTGGAGTGTTGGGCTCATTGTAAAAGGAGGTAGTTTTTGTAGCAAAGCTCTACCAAAATTGCTTTGTGAAGATAATGTGTTGCAGGCCCTTGTTGTGGACTCCTTGCATGGTGATCCAGGCCCTTTTCTTGTAACCGATTGAACTGTGCGTATCAGGAAGCAATAAAATATAAGTTTGTGGATGCATCTTCCCCTGCTGTGTTTTCTTGCATTCTTCTTGCCCCTTCAACCTTGATTACAAGAATATTGTGTCTATTATTATGTTCTTGCAGGGATCCATTATCATTGTGTATGTTCGAAATATTGTTGTAAATGTGTTTTGCTAGATTATGGAGAACTGTCATCACCTCTTCTAGTGTGCACTTTGCTTCTGTATTTCATGCATTTGAAGACTACTCTCACACCCTCCTTTTCTAGTGTATCACCGCTTTAGTGTAGGATTTCATTTTATGCATTCTCTCTCCCTGGTCCCTTGGAAATTTAGATTAGAATAGTTAGTTTCCCCTGCATTAGAGTAGATTGTGGCAGGTAGTTTAGGAGCAAGAACCAGCTTTCTCTGGAGGTCTATCTCAAGTAGCAAGTCCCACAACTTGGAGATAGTACCCATGTTATCCAATCACACAAAGTGAATACAAGTACATACACTTGTATAAACAGAGGGGTCTTTGTGATTTGGTGATAACATAAATATCATATTGCTTTGTTGTGTTTTTCAATTACTTTTCCGCCTTGAGAAGATTTCGATTTCGGCGTTAACATCGCACACCTCATGTGCGATTGCTAGGATTTATATGGAACGTGTTCATAGTATGGCAAATTCTTTGAGACAAACATGGATAGGATAACTGTTTTGTAAAGTGTAAAATATGATTAAAACAACGGGCGTCAAATCTCAACCCGTTTAGTGCACGTCAGCTTTAATTTCTGTATAAATGTGCACCTCGATTTCTACTGTTCGCTACAGTACGGCGTACTAAGTGGAGACATGACTGTCTGTCAGCGACGTAAGAAAGGTCCATGGATCACAGGCTACAGCCATGACTGTCTGTCACTAAGCTCTCACGTCAACGTACGCTGAAAATAATTTCCAACCCTTGATTTTTACGCACAGATCGGCCTCGTCCTGTAGAGGAGGAGACCTATTGGCGTAATAATAATAAAGAATGGAGAAATGACACAGAAGGTATCTTTTCAAGGTGAGGGCAGAAGCACGAAACGCAAGAAATATGAAGATCACATGCAGTACAAGACATCTACAGTTTGTATGTACTGCAATGTTCTTCCTTAGTTCTCATTTACATATGTGCCAAGCAATGTCGATGAATCTATGCAACGATTCTAGCTACAAAAAAAAGTAAATTCGAGAGCAATTTGAATAATCTTCTTGATAATCTCGCCAACAACATGAAGTCATCATCAAATGGTTTCAACTCTTCTGTGTCAGGCCAAAGTCCAGACAAAGCTTATGGACTTCTTCAATGTTGGGGAGATGCAACGCCCGACGAATGCTACAGCTGTGCGCAAAAGGCGAAAACTGGTATTCGAGATGATTGTGGAAATGCCATGGGAGGCAGAGGTTAGTACAAAAAGTGCTTCATACGCTATGAGAATTACAGCTTCGTCGGAAAGCTGGATATTCTGACGGAAACTATCATCAATCCATCGACCGCGCCAGATCCCGATCTTTATAGCATAGCCGTAAAGGGGCTTTTCGGAAATCTCGCAGATGAAGCTTATCTATCTGCGAATCGATACTCTTCTGGATCAACTATTGACAATTACTGGTTTCAACATATATACGGTCTGGTTCAGTGCTGGAGAGACATTACTTCCGTTGATTGCAAAAATGCTTATCAACTGTAATTAGCGAGGTTTTAAATCTAACGGACGATGGAACTCGTCTGGGAGGGATTTGTACCACAGGAAGCTGCTTCGCTCGTTACGACACCTACCAATTCTTTAAGCCTTCGCCTTCACCGCCGCCACTGCAACTGCAGGCTCAGCAGCCACCGCAAACACCTAGTAATTTTTATTTTTGTCAAAATTTTATATTTTGATGGGAAGGAATTTGTTTTGTTTTTGGGTAATCCAGGTTAAGAGGGTTTCTTACGCATTTGACATGATTAAACGCTCAAATTGATCTACCATGCACAAAAATCTCCAAACAAACTAGCTATAATTTTCGGTATTCTCTGTGGCTTGTTTGCGATGTTATTCGTATGCATGTTTGCAATTCGAAGAAAATTGAATTCTGCATTATTTGGGAAGTCGCCGGTTGCAGGGAAAGGTATTTTCTGAGGCGAACTTCTATTGAATTTGACACAGCAATCGTTTATAACAAAACTCGTTTCAAGGCATTAAAATAAATTCCAGAATATTATTTTGAGTTTAAGCTAGCTATAAATTTAATTTTTTTCTCTGTACATTTTACCATACAGAAAATCGAGGCATGGATATAGACTCACTGATCCCCAGGATGAACAAATAATCTTCAACTTGGAAAAACTCAGGGCTGCGACGAGAAATTTCCATGAAGATAACAAGCTTGGAGAGGGAGGATTTGGCCCTGTATACGGGGTAACATAAGCTAGAGCATAGCTTTAGCCTCTCTCTCTCTCTCTCTCTCTCGGGGTAGTAAGCATTTTATTAAATACTTCTCTTCACAGATCTCTTAGTACTAGTTCTGTAAAGTTTAGGTGTTAGTTCTTCACAGATCTCTTAGTACTAGTTCTGTAAATTTTAGATTTATTGAGTCATTGTTGTGATTCAAACCTGTCCCTTGTGGAAAGCGAAGGCCTTTCATTTTGCCTGTGCTACAACCCAATATGGACTAAAGGTTAATGTTCGGTCTTTTTAAAATTTTGGCAGGGCACAATGCCAGATGGAAAACAAATAGCAGTAAAGAAATTGTCTGTACAATCCCGGCAAGGAAAAGAGGAGTTTTTGAATGAGGTTAAGCTGGTGGCCAAAATTCAACATCGGAATCTTGTGAATCTACTTGGATGTTGTGCAGAGGGATCAGAACGCTTGCTTGTTTATGAGTTCTTGCCTAATAAAAGCCTTGACAAAATACTATTTGGTGAGCCTCTTCCCTCTGATTTTGAGTTTTGTTTCATATTCACAGTATGATAATCAATAAATAAAACAATCTTCTGAATCGACTGTATAATTGTTCTTAACTTGGATCTCATTACTGAATCCATTTTTAGGGAAATAAGAAATGAATTAATCTTTAAGCTAATTTTATTTTATATGCATGGGTATAGATCCACAAAGAAGCAGAGAGCTTGACCGGCAGAGGCGTTTGAACATTATACGTGGAGTAGCCCGTGGGCTTTTATATCTGCATGAGGATTCTCAAGTGCGGATAATTCATCGGGATATTAAAGCAAGCAACATTTTGTTAGATGAGAAAATGGAGCCAAAAATATCAGATTTTGGTTTAGCAAGATTGTTTCATCAAGATGAGACTCATGTTAACACACGAATTGCAGGAACATTGTAAGAATCTTACTATAACATTACACCATGTGATGGACTATTCAAGCACTGTCCCTTTCCTTGTTTACAAAAATAAAAAATCTTAGTAATTTTATTATTTGAATATTAAGATTTTTCCCCATGTTTATCATTTAAGTTTTCTGATTTACTTTCTTCTTTTTGTTAACATGCAGCGGCTATATGGCACCAGAGTATGCAATGCATGGACAATTATCTGCTAAAGCTGATGTCTATAGTTTTGGTGTTGTGCTTTTAGAAATTTTGTGTGGAAGAAAGAACACTGATATTAATCTACTCCCTGAATTTCAAATTTTGACAGAGCTGGTAAGTTATAATTAACGCCATTTAGATATATACAGTTTTTCTTATACATTTTATGAAGCTGAAAAATATGCATTGTTTTTATGCAGGTATGGAGATTTTATACGAGAGGAAATATTGTGGATGTGGTTGAGAGAGCGATAATTGAATGTTGTCCTAAAGAATATATATCAAATTGTGTTCATGTGGGTCTTTTGTGTACACAAGAAGATGCATCACTTCGCCCACCAATGTCTAACGTATACACAATGCTTTCAAACTCTTCTATGATTAACTTACCAAATCCTACAAAACCACCGTTTATGAGTGTTACACATAAAGATAAGCATTTTGAACAATTTCCTCCTGGATCAGGAAGGATAAAATCTACTACCGTATCATCATCATCTCCACCATATGCCACTCCTCTGAATAACCCATCTACCAATGTTGCTTCTGTTACGGAAATGGAACCCAGATAAATCACCTCAATCTTTCTAGCTTTATAATAATGATTGTTTGAGCTTTGTAAGTTAAGCCCAGCAGAAAACCACTACTTTGGTTGTGAATTGTAGTCATTCTATTTCCTCGCGCATTAAACTTATTGCAGTCATATTTTCCCGAAAGGGGAAGCATTTAATGTGGCCGGGGAAAGTTCACACTATTTATTTTTTAATTGTTTTGATAAAAACGATGCCATTTTATAATAATTCGTCCTACTATACTAATCGATTTGCAAATAAATTATTTATTTTATATATAGATAGTAATAATAATAATTTAAAATTAATTACATAATATATATTTGTAAATATATTTTATGTTATATGTGGTTGGTTGTTCTTTTTACATTCTTTTTATGATCAACAATTTGAAAAAAATAACACAATCATATGTTTTATTCTTCATAAAAAATTTCTTAGCAGATATCAATTTTACTTGTCACATGTTATGTAAAAGGTATTATCACTAGCAATTGTATATGAGTTGAAAGTTACATTGGAGAGGATAAAAATGTTAAGTTTGTTGGAGTTTTAATTTACATGGAAGTGTAAGCAAACTTAAAATTAAACATGTGATAGTTTCTTGATTCTTTTTTAACACATATCTTAGTTCATGGTACTCTTTCCTTAACTTCTTAGCCATCTTGTGCTTTAAAGGATCACTGAAGCTTGTTTATCTTTCTACGAGGTCTTGCTTTGATACCAATTTTGGAAGCACAATCACGATAGGGGTGAATCAGTGGGAATTAAAACATTCAATCACTTAAAATTTATCCATTCATTAACCATTCATCAACTTAACCATTAACCATTAATCATGCATTCAAGAACCATAGAAAAACATGAGCAAAGAAGAACACATCAACACATGAACATAAGATATAAGTGAGAAACCCTCAAGGAGAGGAAAACCAAATGAAACAAAACTTTATTATAGTCATTTTTCAAATTTATTCGAGCATCAACTTAACAAGGAAAACCAACCCCTAGGTTTAGTGAGGCACCAACCCCATAAGGAGCACCAACCCCTGATTTAGTAGAGCACCAACCCTACAAGGAGGAACCAACCCCTAGATGATTGAACACAAACCAAAGCCATCTATTCTGTTTTCTATCTTTAAAAAGTTTCTCCAACAAACGATGATGACATAATGAAGCTCACTTCTCCTTTTATCTTTCGCAAAACTTCTCTATATCCTTCCTTTGTCAAATTCTTCTTCTTCAAAATGAGTTTAAAATGTGACCTAACTCATGCATATGTGATTCTCTCTAGAAAAACATAATAAAATCATTTCCCTCTCATCATGGTCATAAATACCTTCTTCACTTCCTTTAAACACCCCTCTAGCTCTCACTTTTCATCCACTCGACAATTGACTCAATTGAGCTTTCTAACTTGCTTTTATACTTGTCTCTTGATTATAACTCACATACATCAGTCATCATAGGTAAAGTATCATATTAACATTATAATAACATGATTAAAAATTCACATAAAGTACCATATAGGTCACCAACATCATCTAGAACCATCTAGACCTCCATTAGGACTTAAGAAGCCCTAAAGCACCAAAACAACCAACTCACCAAAAGAGATTTTTCTAGAGAAAGAAAACCTTAAAAAAACATGGAATAAAATTAGACTGTTTTAGCCTCTCAAAACCCTCCAGCAAATTAGAATAACTAAGAACCATCATCTCACCTCATGAAGCCACTTGAGAACAAACACAACTACCATGCCCCAAAACTAGTCTTCAAAGATCAAGCCATAAATTCATCAAATATCATAAAAATACAAGTGTGATATAAAAATGGAAATATAATTACCTCAGGGTCATAACCAAGTGCATAGGATTCCATAAATCATATTGAAGAGCCTCCAAAATACTTCTCTAACCAAGTTACCTTAAACCGCCCCAAAACCACCATGTAAAATGGAATTCAAAAGACCTCTTAAGGAAAAATACATGATCTGAAACCATTATATACATGTATAATAACTCCCATAATTTCTCGAAGCTAAATTAGTTACTGGTTCAATGGAAACCTTGAGCACAAAATAAACTTTTCCAAAACTTAGATTTTGAGTGTGGCGCACACAAACAAAGACACCTAACTTACACCTAGAGAAATATGGAGGAGTACTCTACAAACTCAAATCATTGTACTAGAAAAATTATTTCATTTTAGAAATGTACCATGAAGTTCTTCTCCATCACTCTAGACCTAGGGTTTCAAGAGGGTTAAAAATTTGTTTGGCTTCTTAATGATTGTTCATAAAAATATAATGATCAAATGGAATCATTCCACTTAGAAAAAATTCTTAGTAGAACTATTAAAATATCCCCAAGATATTGGTTCCCCATGCAAAGCACACACTTTCCAATGAGCATCAAAAAGTCAAAATTCAACCTTGGTTTCTCACTCCCAAAACTCGGTAAGGAAAAAATGCAATAACTTGTAAAATATTCAGCATCTAAACCTAAAATTTAGACCACACCTTCATATAAACCTTCCAAACATTCTCCAATACTCACATTTTCCCAAACATGTACAAAAATGTTGAATCCACCACACTAGGGCATGTTTTCTTAAGACTAGGTCTAGGAATAAACCTAAAAACCAAGTCTAACACCTGAATCAACACTATAAAGAACTTGTGAATGTCCCAACACCACATAATCATGCTTCTCATTATCTCACAAATCTCACATAGTTTCTACATGCCTTAATTCATCATGACATACCTCATTCTGCTCTCTAAGCCTCAAGAACAAGCACCTTAAACATGTTTGTTTCAACAAATATGACCTTCTCATCACTTTGGCACACTTACGCACCCACTAGGACCTTTAACACACTTTGTATGTCATTATCAAAACATCCTCCATGCCTTTTTGTCACTACCATACTCCTACAATCCACTACACAGCTCAAGAACCCATGTAATATCATGCAATCTCAACAAAATACTCACCTTGTTTTGACAATACCAATCAACCTTCAACTTTACTACCTCTTTTGACATTAATGAAATTTAATGAAAACAGTGACAACATCATACTTTGACATAAACGATAACAAAATTCCAATAGCTGCCACGATTGATCAAAAATCCACCACAAATCAACATTGATGGATGAAGAAGATGCTTGCATATGATTCGAGTGTAAAATGAACACCGGTTCATGTAAAGTAACATCATAATGCATGTCATGTTGATCATGTCTAACAACTAATCTTTTAGGTTTCTCAAGCCTGAGTGAAGGTGTAAAACTCATGTGAATCTCATGATCCTCGAAAAGAGTCAAACGTGACAAAAATAGGAGCTCTATCAATGTGTGATCCCAATGAAGTACCTTCTCGAAAACCAATTCCATGGTGAGAATGTCACTTAACATGTTGAATAGGGAAGCAATACCATGTGAATGTTTTCCAATACCTCTGCTAATGAAACCCATAGAACAAAGCATGCTAGAATAGAATTTAGTCGTATGCTTCTCATAAGATGAAGACATGTCAAGATAACGAGATAAAGTGGGATACACCATGTGTGTTACTACAATAGGTATATGTGTGGAATTATAACATGTAGTAACAAGTGCAATAGGCTCGGAGCATTAGAAGCGTAAAAGGCTCGAAACTAACAAATCAAGGTCATTGGGTGTGGGAGAAGTAATTGCAAGTGGACTAGGAGCATGGGAATAAGATTCCACAATGTGAGGATGATGTTGTAAGTGAGAAAGTTTTTGTTATATGGATTATATAAGGTCATATTTTTCGTGAATGAGGGAATGCAAAAAAATTGCTTCTTAAGTGATCTGTTTTCTTCCACAAATTTTACTATATCCTCTTGAAGTCCACACACTTCAAATAAAATAATCTCATTCTCCGATGGGTAAGAATCCATGATAGAAAAGAGACATTAAAAAATAGTCTAATAGGACGCTTGCACTCATTCAAAAATACGCCTGTGTGATAATAACACCATATTTTGGAACTTTACATAGTAGTGCATTTTACAAAATAAATAGGACTAATGCGTGGGAAATCGAAAATATGAACTTTTGCAAAATTTAGTGCTCAATTATGAGCTATTGATCAAAAGTTATTACAAAAATGATTTCCTATAAACAAGGCCCATTTAAAATTAAATTGTAGTCAAACATTAACAAATCAATAAATGAGGATGAACCTAATCTTACAACCACTCATTGGACTTGACTTGGAATGTAGACTATAATGGTCTAATTTTTAGGAGGAATTGGCCTCCACCAACTCGAGGCTCACCCATATTCTTCATCGGTGAAGACACAAGCTTAATTAAACACTTAAATCCACTTTAATGCAATTTCTCTCAAATTGACTTATTTTTCAAAAGGCATAAAATAAATACCAAATTTTGAAATAGTTAAAAGTCAAATTTGGAAATTATAAGCAATATTCACCTTGTGTAGGGTCCACCAATGTGTTGGAGGAGTTGGTTTTAGAGTTATCAAACCCTAGGACTACATAAACCTTTTCTTGCTGCTGTTAGGCACCGCCATAGACAAAACAACCATCGTTTGCAAGTCAATACAACATTGTGAATGAGAAATCAGGGATGTGGAGGGAAAAATAGTAGATAATCAATCAAGTGTGGGCCATCCAAAGGTTGGTAAAGGACAAACAATTGTTTTTTGGTATCATATTGCTTGAAGGGGCATTTTTATCAACCCAAGGGTAGAAAAAGTTCAAAATTGAATGTTACCACTACCATGGAAGGAAAAACACCTCTCCAATGGTATGTAGATATCCTAAAACAAAGACAAAATGCCCCCGAACAATAAAAATGCCCTTCAAGACTACAAGACTCCAAAGAGCAAAAACACCATTAAAACTGTAAAAAATGTTGCTCTAAACAACATTTTTCAATCTATGTCCTCTATATAAATGGACGCCATAATATAAAAACTATATATATTTCTCCTTCACCGAAATATAGTAATGTGAAAATACTATATTACAATTTCAAAATGAAAAACTTGTAGGAAAAACCACCGAGACAAGCTTAATACTAGCTAGCTCGATACCATATTTGAAACACCAAGGATCCATTGAATCAAAGAGTACACTCGTGAAAAATGTAAGACGTGAATTACCCAAAGGAAAGACTAAGCATACACACAGAAAAATGCAAGTCACGAAGAAAAATGAGATAATTACAATACAAGAAGAAATGGCTCCATATATTAGCTCAATAATCAGATGTACATATATAGGAGGAGGAAAGTGCAACTACCATCTAGATTAGTGGTGAATAAATATCACTAGCTAATATTGCACCGGAGCCGACTCCACCACAACTAGAAAGCTAACACAATACAACTAGTAAGCTAACTCAACACAATCGGTACACCTAATTAAGCTCACACAACAAGTGTAGAGCTAACACAAGTGCAAGAATTATCCTGATAAACAAATAAAAGGATAAATAATAACCTACACTAATATACATTTTCCCCCTTTAAGTATGAATTAACAATTGCATGATTAAATGAAAAGATGCATGATTGTGTAGAAACTCTTTTTCTTTGCTCAAAATAACTTTGTTTTTCGGTGTCCCATTGTGTTGGTGTTGGCATGCTCCAAAATGAAACTTTCAACATAGACTGTAGTTAATTACTAAGATAGTAAATTAAAATTTAACTCAAAAGATGTAATTAAAGGATTGTAAAGATATGTGCAATAAGAAATACTAAAAGAGATGCATAACACGTAAGTAATATACCTATTTTTCTTCTAGAGGAAACATGCTCTGCTCATGTGCTTTGGATTTTATGAACTTTATTGAACTCGATGAAGAATTTGGGGTGATCACCCTAATTATGTCAAGGAGAGTTTAATGTGATAATTGTACCTTCCCAACACATGAATCCAAAAGAGAATAACCAACAAGAGGAGTCGAAGCACCCATGTCAAGGAGGAAGACCATGTATGAAATCTATTCAACAAATATGATACCCTCCCCTTAATTGCAAATACGATAGGAAATCTTTCCCGTAAAGAACATAGCTACCTTGCTGCCTTTCATAACCCCATGGACCATACCACTGTAGATGGATATATATGCCAAATTTTGTAACTTGATACACACAATAGAAAAGAGAAATAAGTGCCCCCATACTCTTCCCATGTGTTGTAATACTAAGTAGAAACATAATAGGACTGATTGTATGCCAAAATATGAGTGGAGAAAGGATATCCATACCCTTAATATGTCTAGAACCAGAAGTGAAATTGAGTATCATGGAGAAGTAGAGAATGAAACACTTCATGCCCTTTGAAACCGTACTCAAACTAAGTCAATATGATTATGATGCCAAATAAGAATGTTGTAATAATGATGATAAATCTAGAAAAATTCCCTTGGAAAAAACCGTATCATAGGGACAAAATAATCCATACAATCCTTAACATGCTATACATTTTTGACCATATATAAATTTTGATAAATTTATGCTCTTGAGTATGATTCTCGAGACAAATTTTTCCCTCCTTTCCTACATATGCATGTGCCTGTAAATATACACATGTCTATTGAAACATGGAATAAAACCCCAAATGTTTCCCCCTATTTTAATGCATGTGTGATGAAGAATTTAAGCACGCAACTCAAAATAAAAGATGGAAACCCATAGCTGAGTGTCAAAGATGCTCAGATACCCTTTTAAAATGACCGATGTGGTAGCCACTAAGAATAAATTGCACCTACAAAAGGGGATGCGTATGGTAGAAACCATGATACAAAATAATAGAAACAAGAATAAGAAGAATCATAAAAATAGTGTTAATGAAATGAAAAATAGTAAAAACAATATAAGATGATATGTTAGTAGAAAACAAGTGTATATAATTTAAAAGCAAGTGCAAAACATGTCAAGAAATGCCAAATAAAAAGCTAAAAATGCCTACAAACATGGGACATCCACGGTGTCACAAGGCAATCAAGGCACATGGGCCTGAAAACAAGAGATACATAACCAAACACAAGGCATTACATCGTAAACATGGGACCACCAAAGTGTTGCAAGATAATTAAGATGCTTAGGCCACAATCAAACTAGGAAGGAAGCATACACACAAAACCAATAATCATTGATGAAAAATTATCATAACAAGATGTGATCTAAAACAAATGTTATATGATATATGAAATAGCTACAAATAACTATAAGCTTGCACAAGATACATGTGTTAGTCCTATTAGTCCAAAAGATCACAAATATATAAGATATATATGTATTTAAGAGTACTGAGGAAAGAAAGGAACTATAATTGAAATATAACACTTGGATGTAGTATGGAAAAGGAAGATTCTCCTAGAGGTTAGTAGTCTTGATAAAGGGAAGGCCAACACCTATTATTGTGTACCACTTTGTTTATGTCCTACATCATTCTCAATATGTCATGTGAACACATGTTTGTAAAGAAGAAATGTTATCTATCAAACTAAAGGAGTAAACAACATGTATAATGTAAAGTGAGAATAATGTATGTTATAAAAACAAGTCCTAATTTTTTAATTTTTTCAATATTTGAATGTTTTTGTGCTTTGGGCCCTGCATGAGGGAATAGATGAAAACCTATTCTCTAAAGAAAAATAAGGGTGATCCATGGATGCCACGATTTAGGGAAATATGTATAAATTATGTAACTAAAATGTGGGAAGTAAGATTTTCCCCGGTGTGTGCATGCACAAGGTGAGATTCAGTGTATATCTACTCCCTCAACTATAAAGTTGAACTTATAAACATAGTGCGTTATCATGAAATTACTAGGGTATAGTATAACGAATATAAAATATTGTCAAGGAGATCATCAATAGAAGGATTAAACCCAAATAGTGCAAGATATGCCATATTAGTAAATTTGTTGAAACATTTATCAATAAACAATCATATCTCATGAAATTGATTGAGTGCCATGATATATTCTTCATCGGTGTAAGAGGGACCTTGTGTGTGCATAACATGAGTCCAATGTGTCACATTGGGTTAATGGTTAAAAAAAGAGTCATTGTGAATAGTATCCATGCTAGTAGTAAGTGGGAAGGTGATGTTATTATTGTGTTTTTATGATGCCAATAGTGCAAAGTAACCAAGATCTACCAAAATCCAATGGGGTAGACTGGGAATCGAAAGAAACCCAAACTTTAATGGTGATAAAACACAACCCAAAATCTATCATGAGTATAATATATCGTTGAAACATGGTAGTGGGAGTGAGGAAAGGTGTAATTTAAGATGGTATGAGCCATAGAGTATTCAAATCCTCATAAGTGCATATGTTCTTGTTGTATTTGGGATTGAGAGGCGCATGTGGTGTGTTGGCATTCAAAATAGTCTCGCCCCGATTTGCCTTTGAAAATCTATCGATTTATAGCCTCTGTCACTTTCTTTTTCCTCATATTGTGCAGCCGGTTAATCTTTGTTGCAATTTTTAATCTATTCCCGGTCGTAGATCGCTTATGGGTCCATGGTTTGCTCCTTGTTTCTTTGTTCCTCTAGAAAAAGGTCTGTAACTCGGGTTCTCCCATGTTTTCTATTCTCCATAGTCGGGATTTGTCTTTCTTGTCGTTTCTGCCCTAAATACTTGAAGAAAAATGAATGGATGTATCTCTGAGAAGCATATTTGAGCCTTCTAACATTTCTAAATTCTCTGTCCTTGGAGAAAGTTTAATTTTTGGGCTCGAAGGATCATTTATTTGTATTTTATGGTTTGACAGGTGTTTCTCCCAATCAAATTTACATCCTTGCATTGACATGGAACATGGCACCTTTTGGTTGGACACGGCTCACTCGGGTACTTCAAAATTTCTATGAATAGCTTCAACTCGAAAATTTGTCCACGTGGAGGAGCGGCACTCGTTTGAGGATCTACTCTTTGGTTTGGCCTTGAGTAGCGCCGGGAGGATATGTGGAGGTTTCTAATTTTTGCTCAAACTTAGACAATTTTTATGCAATTGGTATAGTTTGGCAGAACATGGACACATGGCGAGCTCACGATCATTCAGGATTTTCGCTTTGGACACCATTTTGAAATTATGCCATGGAGACACATGGAGGGACCACGCATGTTCAGGGACCGGCCCTTGAGTTTCATTTTAAAGGAGCGCCAGGATGACACATGGAGGCCTCTGCTCACTTTACATTTTACTTAGATTTCTCAACGCCAAAAGGAGACTGCCTCGGAGCATGACACGTGGCGCCTTCTGCTGAGCTTCAAGCATTTAAACAAACTTTTATGGACTAGGGCATGTGGCGAGTCCGCACTCGTTCAAGGTATCAAGTTTTTGGGACCATCTCAAGGTGTGCCATGGTGACACGTGGCGGTTTGAAAAGTCAAAGGGGCAGGAAGCGAGACCATTAGAGGCAACTTTGAATTTTTGCCTCTTGTCCTCAAAAGGATTAAAATCTTAAAATGGCCCGCAAAGACAACAAAGGACCAAATAAAGTTTGTTTGAAGTCAAAGGTGTGGGGAAGTGGACCATCGAGGCAACTTGGATTTTTTTCCTCTTGTCCTCAAAAGGATTAAAATCTTAAAATGGCCTCGCAAGCCCGATAAAGGAAGGGTCAAGTTTTTTCCAATCAATGCTTTGGAGGTGCGGACTCTCTGGGAAATTTGGAAAATTTTCCTTTTAGAAGGAAAGGAGTTAAAAATCAAAATGGCCCGCAAGCCCGATGAGGGAAATAGTCAATATTTTTCCCGGTCAAGGGCGGAAGGCGCGTTGCGTAAGGAAAACTTGGAAAAATTTCCCTTTTCCAAAAAGAGGATCAAATGGTAGAATTGGGCCATAGTTCTGCTGGGGCCCACCTTAGGACACGTGTCAAGCTCATTTCCCGAGGGTAGAGGCATGAAGTCAAATGATTTTTTTTCCATTTTTTCAAAAGTTGTAAAAGGTCAAAGGAAGCCCTCGGTCTATTTTAAAGTTTGAATCTTCCACGTGGACGGCCCAAATTCAAAGTAAAGATCAACGATAGTTGAGAGTCAAAATATGATTTTCCCCCATTTCTCTGAAACACATATGGAAGTGTGAGTCTCCATGATTTCATGGTATTTCCTACATGCCAAGTAGAGGGGGAGTTATTGTTGATATCTAAGTTTGGTGGGAAGATTAGAAAGACGTCTTTCACCATTAAAATGGTCTAACTATCGTGCCCGATCGAATTTTCTATTTTTCTTCTCCCGAGCACGCAAGGAGCTAGATTTGATAGATTGGGGGTGGAAGTGGTTGGAAAATTGAAGAAAGAGTGATCTACCAGAGGAATAAGTGAATGCGGAAGGTATTCGATGAAATCTACCCCCTCGAGCACCTGAGGACTTTGTGCAAATCTGATTCTAAGAATTGCGATCATGATAATGGCAAACACGGGTAGCACTCAAGGTTTGGATTTTGGAGAGAAAAGGGTCTCTGTTGTAAATGTTATAAATGACAGGAATTTTTCGTGTAAAGGGTTGGAGTGTGAGGGGTCGGACTGATTTTTCTAAAATCTTGATAGAGCCCATCATTTTGAGAATCCGTTTGAGAAGCTTGTATCTCTCTTTTTATTAAATTTTATCATGTCAAGGTGGTTAAAGTGTACAACTATTGACAAGCTCTAAAAATTTTCTAGAAACTTTCCTCACGATAGATTTAATCAAATTTGAGTTACTTCGTGTTTTCTTGAGAAAATGTGTTTTTTTGTTTCGAATGTATGTAAGGAGTTCTTCTTTTTCTCGTTGTAATCTTGTATTAAATCTGATTCAATCACACATGCCTCAATCCTTGTGAAATTTTAGTGGCATCTACAATTTCATTTCTCGAAGAGCTTTCATCTGGGATTGGAATAAAAATTTTAAAATCACTTCTCTTTCATCTGTTGACATAGATTGTCTATAAGCCTTTGGGTGTACCTTAGGCATGATTTGAATCAGATCTTGATGCTTTGTTGGATTTTCTAACTCGAGCCTTCATGATAGAATATCAAAGATTGTGTGAAAGAGTGTTGATATGGGCCTCCATTGAAGCACATATTCTAGTTAAAGAAACATTTTAGTTGTTCTGTGGCATTTTGTTGGTTTAACCTTCCATTTTGTAAGGTTCCTCAAAGATTTGGTATAATAAACTTTATCCTACTTCACCTCCTACCAAAATTCATTTAAAACAATTAATCACACCCATACTACCCCTGTTTGTCATGTGTGTATACAAATGCATAATTTTTATTACCAAAACATGTAGGAACAATCAAATTCTAAATGTCTTTAATAGCCTGAACCTTGCCTAGAGAATATCTCCACTATCTTGAGTGACAACTCGTGAGAGTTATATTTTGTTGCATTGATCATATTCTCTCCAAATTCTCTTTAACAACTCCATCAGGAAGGATATCTCCATCTCCTCCATAAATAACAGGCTATAAAAGGGTTCTCTTACCCTAGTTGAAAGGAAGAACCTAAAATAGTGAGGATAGATCAAATCCTCTTGAGGGTGTTATCCAGCCTCCACATTAGAGTGACAAAAGGCTAGTTAGATCTCATCCCAGCTACAAAATGACTCATCATGATCTAATCTATCTCTAAGTTTCTTGTCAAACCAGTGATGTTGCTCAGACTTTGAAGGAGAATCAATTTGGGTACCAACACCTAAGTGTCGCCATTGTGGGGAAATTATTTGAGTTGTTAATACTATTTGCTGATTCACTTCCATTTCATATCTATTTAACCTCACAACAACACCTTCTAGTAGCATCATTTCCGGGGAACTTATTTGAGTTACTGAGACTATTTGATACTTTCAACGCCGCTTCATATGTATTCAGCCCATTAACAATGCATCTAGGTAAAGAAAGGTCATAGTCTCTCCATTTCTAGTATTTTGGTGTTAACAAACATTTGACGTAAACTAAGGTGGAAATCCTTAGTGGCGACTCCTGTTGATCTAATTATTAAAGTGTAATGTTGTCTTAACCTCTCACAAGTAAGTTTTGTTACTAATCTTTACAAAGCTAAAAGGAAGATGGTCTTTCTTTACCAGGGATCCTGCTAGGACATTATTTCCGAGCTAGGAAAAGTAAAATCAGAAGGAAGAAAATCCTGAGAGCTTTTGGGGATCAACAGACAAGAAAGGGGATCTCCATTGATGAAAGTGACCGGTCTATTATTGAAGATTGCAGTTCAAGTGCCTCTCAATCAGGTAGCCTCTTTCTGGAATTGAACTCTCTAGTCTGGAGAGGGGCCTTCATTTGATTTTGAAAGGTTTGCTTCACACTTCACTCCTGTCTTTTCTAAGGATGATAGGGATTTTCAAGAAGCAAGGCCTTTGGGGGATACCCATTTTGAAAATTATACCCCTATGTTTCAAAGACCCTTTGCTCCTCATCAATTTGTCACCCTCTAAGGTGACCTCCTTAAAGTAACATGGCCTTACCCCTCCTGCACCCCCTTTTGTTGTAAAACACCTTTGGGCCTATAAATTTTGTGGGAATCGCTGGATATCCAAATGCAGTTCCTCAAGATGTAAGGAACAAAATGCCAAAGTTTCAAGGAAATAATGCTATAACTGGTGATCAACATCTTAATCTTTTTATCAATATGATGGAAGACTTTGAGATTGAACATGAAGATGTATATATCAAATTGTTCATCCATACCTTGAGGAAGATGCCAGAGGGCTGGTATAAAACATTGCCGATATTTCAATTGATTCTTGACTATGATGAGTAATGCATTTATATTGCGGTATGGTGATAGAACTGATCCTAGGTTTCTTTTAACAGAATTTGAAAACATCAAAAAGAACCCTAATGATTCAAGACATGATTTCAACACAAGGTTTAATAAGACCTTGAGAGACCGCCTGTTAGGATAATGCTTTGTGATGAGTCATGTTTGATCAAATATACTGATGCATTTGATGAAAAGGCTGCATATTATTTAAGAGAAAAAACCTCACAAATTTGAGGCGTGCCTTCACCATGGCTTTCCAAATAGAGAACAATATCAAGGCAATTGGAAAGCCTCCAAAGAGGGAAGGTGTAAAGTTGGTTAACCTCAGAAAACCCCAAATAAGTAAGGTTACTTGATTTGGAATAAGTTGTAAAGACTTTGTAAGGGCTATCAAAAAAATTCCTACAAATTAGCCCGGGTTGAGAAGGAATTGGGCATAGCTCACAAGGTCAACACAAGCAACAATGCCAAAACAGTCTGCAAATCACCAAAGATATGATGACATAGGCAAGGGACCTATTGGATTTGGAAATAGACAGTCTCAAGCTAGGGATAATAGAATGGTACCGATCCTTTGGCTGCCAGAGTTGTTGTGGTGGAAGAGACAGATGTTATTGATTGGTGTGACAAATGTTTCATGCCCCATGCTCCTTGTGAATAAGATTAGCAAGAAGAGGAAGAAGATGATGATAATGATGATGATGTCTGCATGATGGGTTGTTCCACAAGCTCACATCAAGGGGCAACTTAAACTGAGGTGATAAGTGCCCGAATTGCTGCAATTTTTGGGACTCGCATTCATAGGGTACCTATTCTTCCTCCCTCTCGTGCTTTAGGATGAGATATTGTACAAGATTTTGAATTGCCCAATAATGACTTTGAATATTTAAGGGCTTTAATGATAAAGAAGTATGATGGAGGTATCCTCCGAGGAGAATAGACAGCTTACCAATGAATGTTGTGGTTGCTCAAGATAAGGAATATAACACAAGAAGCAAGATGCCAAAGGGCAGGACCTCAAGCCAAGCCAAAAGCTCCCTTACTTTCAAAAATTCCTAAAGAGGCTCCTAAAAATGATTCACCTACTAAAATTTCTGCAGTTCCAAACAAAAATCATACCCCTCCTCATGCCCAAGTTGTCAAAAATCATGTACCACCTAATGAGTGTATTGGCTTTCCTTCCAACACTGCCTTGCCAAAGAATGTCCCATATGATATTGCCCAAGTCTTAAGTCAAATCAAAGTCTCTGTTCCAATTGTTGAGTTGCTTAGGATTCCTAAGCACAAAAGAGAGCATTTGAATACTTGGGGTTGAAAGAAGAGAAGATCTGCCCTAGGCAGAAACATAAACATTATGGAGACCCCACCAATCATTGAAGAACCAAAAGCACCACTAGCATCAAAAGATCTAGATGAACCTCTTAAGGTCTATTTGGGGAAATTTTTGGTGGAATCTCGATGAATGTGGATCAATTCTTCACCACTCTAATCATTAAAGACAAATTGCTACACAACCGCATGTTTGACTCAGAGCGCCATGCAATGTTATGCCCCTTGAAGTCATGAATGAGCTGGACATCAAGGTAACAACAGCATATGGGAAGTGCACTACCATGGACTCCAGAGAGTGCCAGTGGTGGGATGTGTGAAGGGTCTAGTGATATAGCTTATAGCCTATCTAGGCAAAAATTTAAAGCTCAATGTTGTCATTGTTGACTCGCCTACCAAGTGGGGCATGTTATTATCTAGAAAATGGGCTGCTAGTGTTAGTGGGAGTGTCCAAATAGACATGTCATATGCTACCATTTCAATTGAGAGAAGCATTGTCAAGTTGTATGGGGAAAAGAAGATGTTGCACCTTATTGAGGATCCTAACAATGCATCCTATGAGGTATTATACACAAGTGTTGATGCAGATAACTTTTTAGGATTTGCAAATGGAAAAGAGCACAAGATTGAAGAATGCAGATGCCTTGAGCAAATAGGCTCTCCTTGGACTCTTTTGTTTGATGGAGCTTGCTCCAAGTTTGGGAATGGTGTTGGTGTTGTTCTACTTTCTCCTGGTCAGGAAAAATTTGTTTTCTCTTTCAAACTCAACTTTGAGTGCACCAAAAACATTGCTGAGTATGAGGCATTGTTGTTGGGTTTAAGAATTGCTTGGAAATATGGTGTCAAGGACATCATTGTCAAAGGAGACTCAAAATTAATAGTAAAACAAGTCAGAAAACTGTATGCCACAAAGAATCAACGAATGAAGTAGTACAAGCATGTAGTTTGGGATTTCATTGAGATGTTTGATTCATTCAACATCATGCATCATGATAGGAAGTTCAATGACTTGCGTATAAGCTTGCAGTGTTAGGGTCTTAGTTTGAAAATTGTACAATGTCCCCATATTGTGAATATGAGGTTGAGGTATTGACAAGACCTTCTATCCTTGACAACATTAAGCATTGGTAGATATTTGATGATGATGCTCAAATCAGAAGATTTCTATAGAATAAGGGAGAGTTTTCTAATCAATGCATTGATTTGGAGCCAATGGTATGTACAACAGAAGGAAAAGAAACCTTGTTTGGCAAGGGCATCATCCAGCTAAAAACCAATACCATTCCTAGAGGGTTGGTTACTCTTGAGTCCAATTTTGATAATGTTGATCGCATTGTTAATAGATGCATGATAGCCTCAAGGGATATTGAGGAGCATGATCTTGGCACAAAGGAGAAGCCAAGGAAAATTTGGTTAGGCAATAATCTTAGCAAGGAGGAGAAGCAGTCATACATCTAGTTGTTGAAAAATACCAAGATTGCATGGCTTGGACCTATTCCGAGATAAAAACATACAGAGAGGACTTGTTTCAACATGAGATTCCCTTGGAGTCTAATGTAAATCCATTCAGTAGAAATAGAGGCCCATCAATCCACTCTTATCTCTCAAGATGCAAGAGGAACTCGAAGAAGCTAAGAGAGGGAGGGATTATCCACCCCACAAGGTATTCCTCCGTGTTGCAAACCTAGTGCCAAGAAGAAAGAAGAATGGTGACATCAGGCTATGTGTGGACTTCTGGAATCTTAACAGAGCATCAATGAATGATAATTATTCTTTACCAAATATGGAGAACATGTTACAGTTAGTGACGGTTCTCGAATTGTTTTCCACCCTGGATGGTTTCTCTGGTTATAACCAAGTTGTGGTGAAGGAATCAGAAAGGATCAAAACAACCTTTACTACTCCTTGGGGACCTATGTCTATGTTAAGATGCCCTTTGGTCTGATGAATGATGGAGCCACCTTTCAAAGAGAAATGGATGTTGCTTTTGTTGGTTATATCAACAAGTTTATTGAAGTTTTTCAAGATGATGTAACTATATTTTCTAGGAAGAGAAGTGATTGCCTCACTGCACTTGGAGAAGATGATGATAAGATGTAGAGAGTATGACATTTCACTTAATCCAAAGAAGTTCCGTTTTGGGGTACGAGAAGGAAAAGTTTCTTGGTCACATAGTGTCACAAGAAGGAGTGATGATTAATCCGAAAGAGCATAAGCCATCAACAAGGTCATAATCCCAAGGAGTAAGAAAGGAATTCAGTCCTTCTTTGGGTAGATAAATGTCATTAGAAGATTCATATCAAAATTTGGCCGAGTTGACCAATCCAATCACTTCCATGCTCAAGAAAGACCAGTCATCAAATGGGAGGAGGTTGTCATCCAAGATTTCAATGGGATTAAAGAGGCACTAAAGCATGCACATGTTCTAGCAGCTCCAGATTATAAGAAGCCCTTTCAACTGTTCTCTTTTGCTTCAGAGAACACTATTTCTTATGTCCTACTACAGAAGGATGGTGAAGGGGCTGAGAGGCCTATTGATTTTTTCAGTAAGGCCTTGCAGGGGGCTGAGCTGAAGTACACTATCATGGAAAAGCATATGTTTTCCTTGGTAAAAGCAACAAAGGTTTTTAGGCCTTATATTCTAAGTTCTAAAATTGTTGCTTATGTTCCCCACACCATGGTCAAGGACATCTTATCAGAGATGGAAGTCTCAAGCAAGAGGTGTAGGTGGGTGAACAAGTTGCAAGAATATGACATGGATATCCAAACCACTAAGCTGGTGAGAGGTTTGGGCTTGGCTAAGCTTATGGCTGAGAGAAACTTGCAAACTGTTGAGGTAAATGAGGTAGAAGAAGGTAGGGTAGATGTTTTTCAAACATTGATGAATTCTAAGTGGTACAAAGATGTAATTTTTATCTCGAGACATTTGAGCTTCCCTGAGCATTTAAATAAGAATGAGAAAAGAGCCCTTTAGTTGGCTTCCCAAAAATATGTCCTCACCGATTATGGGTTAGCTTGGAAGAACCCAAAGGAGTCCTCTTAAGGTGCATTACTAAAATAAGAATCCCCCAAGATAATTGCTGACCTCCATGGAGGAGTTTGTGGGGGAATTTTGCTGCAAGAGTCACAACACACAAGATTTTGAGTGCTCAGTTATTGGTGGCCAACTCTCTTCAAGGATACAACCTTATTGGTTAGAAGATGTGAGAGTTGCTAGCGCTTCTCTGGAAGACTGAAAGCTTACGGATCCCTTCCTTTGCAGCCTGTATTAATTGAAGATCCATTCAAGCAATGGGGAATGGATTTCATTGGTGAGATTTCAGACCCTTCAAGTGCTGGCCATAAGTAGATCCTTGTAGCAACTGATTATTTTACTAAATGGGTGGAGGCAATCCCCACCAAGAAGGCAACACACCAAGTTGTCATGGATTTTCTGTTGAACCATATCATCTGCAGGTTTGGGGTGCCAATCAAGATTGTTGCTGACAATGCCATGAGCTTTAGAGCTAAACCTTTGGTGGCAATGTGTAAAGAATATGGGATCAACCTAACATATGCCTCTAATTACAATCCCCAAGGAAATGGACAGGATGAGTCTAGTAATAAAAATTTGCTAAAGATTATCAGAAGAACATTGGAGCAGAACAAGAGAAAGTGGGGTGAACAAATAAGTTTGTCTTTGTTTGGGAAAATAGGATCATGTCAAGAGGGTTACTTTGAAAGAGTCCATTTGAGTTGGTATATGCCCTACTTACCCTTCATATGCAACTATCTTCATATTAGTTTATGCAATAGCTAGAAGATCAAGAGGTAGGTCCTTATGATGCTTGCATCAACTAGATTGTTGAGCTTGATGAAGAAAGGAGGGAACCCCACCGAGGCATGTAAATTTCTGAGAGAAATCAAGAAGTTATTTTACAAGAAGGTCACTCCCATAGCTTTCAATGTTGGAGATCTTGTGTTATTATGGGATAACAGACATGAGGATAAGGGCAAGCATGGAAATTTTTTCATTGTGGATGGGCCCTTACTCCATAGATATCGGGATTGGTGAACATAATTTATTCTTGAAGAATTTGGATGGTGAATTGCTTGAGCTGCCTGTTAATGGTAGGCATTTGAAGAATTTCTTGGATTGATTTCCCAGGATCAAGAAAATCTTTTTGTATAGTGTATAGTTTGTTGTTTGTTTCCTGTCTTTTGTGTTTTTGCTCGCTTTGGTCCTCGGTGATCTATTTTTGTTGGTTTCTTTGTTTTTTTCGAGGTGGCTCTGCTTTCTCTTCTCTATAAGCTGACTCCTTTGCCTAATGGATATTTTTGGCACTTGGTATACCTTTGTTCTTAAGGAACTTGTAGGGAGTGCTCATCCCAAGTCGGAGCCGGTGTTGGCGCTTAAAATAGTCTCACCCCAATTTGCCTTTGAAAATCTATCGATTTACGGCCTCTATCACTTTATTTTTTTCTCATGTTGTGTTTGGTTAATCTTTGTTGCCATTTTTAATCTGTTCCTGGGTCGTAGATCACTTATGGGTCCATGGTTTGCTCCTTGTTTCTTTGTTCCCCTAGAAAAAGGTTTGTAACTCAGGTTCTCCCATGTTTTCTGTTCTCCAAAGACAAGATTTGTCTTCCGTGTTGTTTCTACCCTAAATACTTGAAGAAAAATGAATGGATGTATCTCTGAGAAGCATATTTGAGCCTTGTAATACTTCTAAATTCTCTCGTCCTTGGAGAAAGTTTCATTTTCGGCTCGAAGGATCATTTTTCGTATTTTACGGTTTGATGAGTGTTTCCCAGTCAAATTTGCATCCTTGCATCGACATGGAATGTGGCACCTTTTTGTTGGATGCGTCTTAGCTGGGTACTTCAAAATTTCTATGAATAGCCTCAACTAAAAAATTTTCCACGTGGAGGCGCAACGCCGTTTGAGGATCTACTCTTTGGTTTGGCCTCGAGTAGCGCCAAGAGGACATGTGGAGGGTTCCACCGCTTTCCCAGCACTTAGACAATTTTTTATGCAATGCTTGGTATAGTTTGGTGGAACAGGGACATGTGACAAGCCCGAACTCATTCGGTATCCACTTTGAACACCATTTTGAAATTACACCATGGAGACACGTGGAGGGACCGCACATGTTCGCAGAGTGGCCCTTGAGTATCATTTTAAAGGAGCGCTAGGAGGACACGTGGATGCCTCCGCTCACTTTGAATTTTACTTAGACTTTTCAATGGCCAAAGGAGACTACCTCGGAGCATGACACATGGCACCTTCCGTTGTGCTCTAAGAATTCGATAAACTTTTTGGAATAAGACATGTGACGAGCCCGCACTTGTTCAAGGTATCAAATTTTGGGACCATCTCAAGGTGTGCCATGGTGACACGTGGTGGTTTGAAAAGTCAAAGGGGCGGGAAGCGGACCATTGGGGGCAACTTGGATTTTTTGCCTCTTGTCCTCAAAAGGATTAAAATCTTCAAATGGCCCTCAAGCCTGATAAAGGACTAGTCAAAGTTTGTTTCAAGTCAAAGGTGGGGAAGCGGACCATCGGAGGCAACTTGAATTTTTGCCTCTTGTCCTCAAAAGGATTAAAATCTTAAAATGGCCCGCAAGCCCGATAAAGGAAGGGTCAAATCTTGTTTTGGTCAATGCCAGATGTGTAGACTCTCGAGGGAAATTTGGAAAAATTTCCTTTTGGGAGAAAAGGAGTTAAAACATCAAAATGGCCCGTAAGCCTAATGAGGAAAATTGTGACGACCCAAAAATCCATACACGAACAACATGGTTAAAGATCGGATAATTTTTTTGACTTGCTTGAAGATAATACGACACTACACAAGTTCTCTAGGGAATACAACCAACCAAAGACATGCTTTCCACAACATGGACCCACACTGGTTACAGATAAACATGAGGCACACACTAAGGACACAATGGTTCATCTAAAGTATGCAGTCTTACAACAAGGTGGTCTTCCCACAGAAGGTTTCTTTAGATTCATGTTTTAGCTGTAAGTGTTTTTACATTCTTTACTTTTCGCAGAGGAATCATGATAGGAGAATCTGAAAGTCATGTCTCCTTTGAAGAATTTTCCCCTACCTTGATAATGTTAATATACAGTGTAAACCAATTATTGGATGGTAAGAGGTTGCTTCATTAACTTGATTAACTTATTCATTGGTTAGGAGGCAGTTAGTTTATCAAGGCTCTTAACTTCATCAAACTGTTTTCAACGTTGTGCTTTTAAACATATATGTTTTCCCCTTTTAAGCGGTCATATTTTTATTTTATTTTATTTTTACAGTACATGACTGTCTAAGACTTGGATTCATCATTAATATCTTATTAGTGGTTGAAAAGGATTTCATTGGGGCAAGAGTCTAACCAGAATTATTAAAGGTTTCACTTGGGCTTCACTTGAAGAGATAGACATAAGTATACTGTTTACTTTTTCAACGGGCAAGATAGGTCGAAGAGTTTCTTAGTCAAGTTCCTTCTATTTATTATAATCTTATTATCTTCCAAGAATTCAATCATTGATTTCACCTTAAGACCGTTCTGAGGATTTACCACAATAAGAGATTGTTGATTAGTTTAAGTGGGATCACCAGGTATATTTGTTTCTCTTGTTTTCTTTTTTGCTAGGTTCAAAACATAGTCCTCTACCAAACGACACATGACCAAAGGTAACCAAAGTGATGTAAGTTGGTTCAGTTTTAGATAATTATAATTAGGTTTTCAATTCAAGGGTAAATCATATTCTGAAAAGTGAGAATTCAACAAAGGATACGCATGTCAAAACAAGTTCATTTAATCTTATTGACAATAGTATTTCTCAAATTGACTTTCAAACGATAACAACAACCTACATGAGAACAATACAAAATTATAATGCAATGCCTTCTAGATAGTCTCCGCAATTTCCATACCAATGCTGTAAAGCAAAAGAAAAAACATTCGTACAACAGCAGTTCCTAAGAAGGCTGGAATCCACTTTCTACACGTGTTTCTTTTTCTCTCTCTTTTCTTTTTTTTTTTCTACTCAAGAAATCCTCCTGCACATTTGTTAGCACATGTCAGTTCGCAAGAACTGAGCACGATAAAAGCTATAACATTAAGACAATATGTTGTTATCTAACTGTTTCAAGGAAGAAAAAGACACCGTTGATTATGAAAAATAATCTAAGAGTCTAAACAAGAGTAATTGGTCAATAATAGGGTCAAAGCTTGTTTTGGTCAATGCCGATGTGTAGACTCTCTCGGGAAATTTGGAAAATTTCCTTTTGGGAGAAAAGGAGTTAAAAATCAAAATGGCTCATGCAAGCCCGATGAGGAAAATAGTCAATATTTTGCACCAATCAATGGCGGAAGGGGTGGAGCTACTGTAAACATGGAAAAATTTTCTTTTTCCAAAAAGAGGGTCAAATGGAAGAATTTGGCCATGGTTCCACTAGGGCCCACCTTAGGACACGTGTCAGGCTCATTTCCCGAGGGCGGAGGTGCGGAGCAAAATGAATTTTTTTTCCATTTTTTCAAAAGTTGTAAAAGGTCAAAGGTATTCCCTGGGTCTATTTTAAAGTTTGAATCTTCCACGTGGATGGCCCAAATTCAAAGTAAATATCAACGGCAACTGAGAGTCGAAATCTGATTTTCCCCCCATTTCTCTGAAACATGTCTAGAAGTGCGAGTCTCCATGATTTCTTGGTATTTCCTACACGCCAAGGAGAGGGGGAGTTAATGTTGATATCTCGAGTTTAGTGAGAAGATCTAAAAGATGTCTTTCACCATTAAAAAGGTCTCGACTATCGTGCTCAATCGTACTTTCCATTTTCTTCTCGCGAGCACACAAGGAGACAAATTTGACAAATTAGGGCGGAAGTGGTTGGAAAATTGAAGAAAGAGTGATATACCAGAGCAAGAAGTGTATGCGAGAGATATTTGATGAAATCTACCCCCTCAAGCACCTAGTGACTTTGTGTATATCTGATTCGAGAATCGCGATCGTGATCATGACAAGCACTAAGAGTAGCACTCAAGGTCCGGATTTTGGAGGGAAAAGGGTCCCTGTTTTAAATGTTATAAATGGCACAAATTTTTCGTGTAAAGGGTTGGAGTGTGAGGGCCGGGACTGAATTTTCTAAAAGCTTGACAAATACCATTATTTTGAGAAGCCGTTTGAGAAGCATGTATCTCTCTTTTTGTTTTAAATCTGATCATGTCAATGTGGTTGCAAGTGTACACCATTGACAAGCTCGAGACTATTCTAGAAACTTTCCTCTATTGATAGATTTAATCAAATTTGAGTTACTCTATGTTGTCTTGAGTAAAATGTGTTGCTTTACTTCTAAATGTATTGAAGCGAGCTTCTTCTTGTTTCACAGCAATATAGTATTAAATCTGATTCAATCACATAGGCCTTAATCCTTGTGATAGTTTAGTGGCATCTGTAATTTCATTTCTAAGATATTACATCCGGGATTGGAATAAACGATTTAAAATCACTTCACTTTCATCTCGTTAAAAGAGATTTTTTGTAAGCCTCTGGGTGTACCTTAGGCGTGATTTGACTCGATCTTTCAATGCTTTGTTGGATTTTCTAACTCGAGCCTTCGTGATAGAATCTCAAATATTTTGTGAAAGAGTGTTGATCCGGGCCTCCATTGAAGCACATATCCTAGTTAAAGGAAAATTTTACTTGTTTTGTGGCATTTTGTTGGTTTAACCTTCCATTTTGTAAGGTTCCTCAAAGATTTGGTATAATCAACTTTATCTTGCTTCACCTCCTACCAAAAATTCATTCAAAACAATTAATCACACCCATACTACCCCTGTTTTTCATGTGTGTATACAAATGCATAATTTTTATTATCAAAACATGCAGGAACAATCAGGATTCCAAATGTCTTTAATAGCTTGAACCTTTCCTAGAGAATATCTCCACTATCTTGAGTGACAACTTGTGAGAGTTAGATTTTGTTGCATTGATCATATTCTCTCCAAGGTCTCTTTAACAACTCCATCAGGAAGGATATCTCCATCTCCTCCATAGATAATAGGATACAAAAGGGTTTTCTTACCCTAGTTGAAAAGAACAACGTAAAATAGCAAGGATAGATCAAATCCTCTTGAGGGTGCTATCCACCTCCACATTAGAGTGACAAAAGGCCGCTTAGATCTCATCCCGGCTACAAAATGACTAATCATGATCTAATCTGCTCTAAGTTTCTGTCAAACCAAAGTGATGTTGCTCATACTTTGAAGGAGAATCGATTTGGGTACCAACATGGCGAATAGTTTTTATTGATATACACTATGCTAGTAAATCTATCGGAATGTGAGGTACCATGAGGAGGAATAATTGTATCATACTAGATGGTAATATCGCCATTATAATTAAGAGAGTTGATTTTATTGATGAAAACATGAAAATCATTAATTCATGTCCCATAATATGATGGTAATCACAAAAAGGATTATTGGGTTGCTTATAAATTTTACAAGTTAAACAATGATGCTTAAAATCCAAAGAAATAAGACTTTGATCAAGTAACATTGGCAAAGAAATCATAAGCTACATCAAGATGAGATGGAATTGTGAGAGGTGTGACATGAAGTGAAGCATCCAAAGTATTGACTATATTGGCCATAGGATCAATGTGTGTATTACTAGAGTCAATATGATCAAGAGGAGATGAATTATTAGCACTAGGAGAAGTGTCTTTGAGCCTATAATTTCTGGACCTAGTTGATACAAAGAGAGAATGAAACATAGAGTCATTTTCATTGATATGATTATAATTGAGTCTGCAAAATAATCATATGTTCAAGTGTTATTGTATCATCATCAACACTATTAGTAACATATTTAGGTACATTAGGAAGTATCAAGTATCACGTCAGTTCACCAAATGATTTCACCTTTTTTGAATTTCCTATTTCATTCCCTTTTAAGATTTAAATGTGTTTTTAATTAACATACATAAAAAGGATGAAATAATGCAACAAGAGGCTACTATGATTTAATTAACTTCCAACATTAATTTCCCAAATCGAATAAATATTCTTTACAAAGTGACTATTGATCTAGGAACTATCAAAACACAAATGAGAGATTGTACTTATCCATTTTTTTGTGGATTTGGGAGGCTATGAGTGATTTGAGTACAAGAATAGGATGATCTAGGACTGAGAGTGCTTTGTTGGAACTAAATATTAAAATTGTACCTTGTCAAAATCATATAGCTAGTTCCAAAGAGTCCATACGGTCCCGACCCTTATGTATGATCTTGGTTTTTTTGTATTCTAAGTATGTAACTTCATGTGTGCCTTGCCTACCTATAAATGATAGTTGTTATGTGTCAATTTTCTTCACTCTTCTTTGGAATGGATATGTAAATCTAATATAAATTTCAAAATCCTCATGGTACAAGATGGAATTCCTATAAAATAAATTTAGGTGGCTTATGGGAACCCCCGTACATCACCGATGTCACCACTAGTCTAAGGAGGGCTCAAACTACACATCATTCTCCTAGCATGTGATATCTACCATAGTGCAATTAGAATTTGACAATACCTTGCTTGAGTTTCACACTTTCTCAAATACTTGGGAAGGGTCACTTTTCTTGCTTATGGAGAGAAGATGGAGACTCTTGGACATGGTAGGTGACTTTAGACCTATAGAGAATACTACCATAATGGATGTGCATGAGTTATTTTATAGTTTTGGGAGCTTGGAGTGCCTTTTGTGCTTGCTTTTACATGAGGAGCTCTTGAAAGTGTCAGGACCCTAAATGAGGTGTAATTGAATTTCTTATATAGGCTTTTGATGGTTATCATGTCATGAAAGTCCAACCAAGAGGGAACATTAGTCCATATGAAGATGATGTAATTAAAATTTTAGTGCACAATGTGTCATTCCAAAACCGTACACTAGGGTTGAGTTGTAGATTTTGACAAACCGACCAAAGTTTATGTTTTCAACCTAAGAGTAAAAATTAAACTTTGACTTCATGGAGCTAGGGATATATGTTTCTAAGTATGTTTTGTATAATTAAACCTTAGAAATTGACGAAAGAAATCCATGCACAGATAAACAAGCGATTAAAGAGGTACTAAGGTGTGACAATAAAGAGTGGGCTCGAGTTCTACATGCAAGTGTACAATGTCAAGACCAACAGTGTCAAAGGATAGATTACCAAATTTGAGTGTCTACAATTTCATTGTTTCAAATGTACACACTACACAAACATTAAGAAAATAGGGTGAAAGGTAAACCGTTTTATTTAACTATAGTTAAAGGAATTAAAGGCATTTTCTTGTTTATCACTTTTAGATGACATGTGTATGTAAAGAATAAAAATATTGGAATTACAATTATGGAAGTTAAAAAAATTACCTTGATAAGTAATTCTTCCCAATATATTTCATTTATGTATGAATAACTACTTCTATCTAGTTTTAGAGACAAGTTATGTTTAATTACTTGTGGCATGTTGAAATATTTACATTTGGAATCTCCCAACAATTCTATTGGTCAACAAACCTCAATACTCATAAATTTGAATTCTTTGATCTTTGTACTTCTCCTTACCTTCACTGCTACTCCTTTGCTCCACTCTGATGTATGGCCAACTAAGATTTTTTTAGTTGGCAACATGTTTTCATTCACCAGATCATTTAAATAACAAATAATGCCGTACTCATTTGGTGGTGAAATGCTTATCAAAGTTCAGAGTACTATTAGGCTACTAGATTAGTTCTGCACATATTCATTTAAACTAATCTTGTTAATATATTTTGTGACGATAAAAATTAGTTGAATTTCTTTAGTCGGTTTTTCTAAAGAACTAACATTAAATTTATTTTAGGGTTTTATGTTTGGGCATTCAAAATGCACTCGTATTGGTGCTACATTTTTCTATCTTCTATGTTTCTTGTGGATGATAAATATATAATAATATGCATTAATTAATTTTTTGTGGTTTTGGTCGGTTTCTTGATAGGTCTTTGTGGTTTTAATGATTTCTGGATTCTTGAAAATAACTTGTATTTTATGCATATTTTTCTTTGTTTATACTGAGAATTTAAATATAGGTTTAGCTGAACTTTTCTGTTGTTTGGTAATAGAAAACTGATTTATTTCTCAAGATTCATTGAATGTCTTAAATGTGTAGTTAATAGTCAAATAAGACATATTCAATTATTTTCATATACTTGTCCATTGATTATATTTATTTATTTTTATAAAATAAAAAAACATAATGAATCTTATTGGGAGATTTTTTTTTTTTTTTTTTTTTGGTTGATTATAACTATTTATTTTACTAAAACAAATAAGACATAACGAGTCCTTTTTGGAGATAAAATATAAATATTACTTTTACTTAAAGTTTATCAACCAACCATTTGATTATTATTATTTTTACCGACGTTGAGAATATAAAGACATTTCTTATATTATAATTTTTTAATTGACATGTATGTAGAGAATGAACATATTGGAAATATAATTTTATAATTAAAAAACATTTCCTTGATAAGTTATTCTACCCAATAGATTTGGTTTTTGTATATATAGTTAATTTTGTTCAATTTTAGAGATAAGATTTGTTTAAATATTGGCGGTGTGTTCAAATATTTTGTTTATTTTTAGAATACAAAGTTCAAAATCAGTTTCTATGAAAGAAAACCTTGAGTTTGAGGATTAAAATCCTTTTTCGGTTGATTTGGCCAAGGAAGTGGTCAGTAGTTTGTTTATAGTCTATTTTCATTAGTGGATTTCATATGAAAGACATTTTTATTTGAATCACGGTTCTATCTTGCAGATGGCTATGCAGCTTATCTCGAGAAATCCATCAAACAAATGCTTCAAGAAGTTGGTGATTTGGTCCCTCAGTATGAAAATACTTTCCTTGTCCACTTAAAAGATGGATATGGAGTTTTTGCTTGCCATTATGATTGAAGATCGATGCACCACAAAATTATTTTGGCTAAATTCAATGCACAATTCCAATTCGAAAATTACATGAAGGTGTTATTGTCAAGTGAACTTTATGTTTGCAAACCTTTGAAAGGGTTCATGTGAGTGTGCTACGCCCTTTTGTATTTTTTGTTTTCTAAATTTTTGCTTTTGTTTTTTTTTCATTTTTTGAGCACACTTTTCATGCAAAATTATGTTTTCCTTTGACATGGACATCCTTAGTACTAAATGTTCTTGTTATTGGTTCGCCCTATCACTTATTACCTATGCATGATGCTCAACTTTATGTTTTTCCTAGCCCTAGAGGCCTTCTTCTATACTCGACATGATGTAATATAGGGGCTAAATTTTGCTTTCTTCTAAGAAAGCTTATGCCGATTCGGGAACTTAGTCCTTATTTGAAACAATGGTATGTAAAGGGTGGATATGTCAATAAAGTTTATCTTATTGAGTATACAAATACAAAGGTACATGGAATATTTTTTTAATTTGAATTTTTGGATGAGGAGGGTGTTCGCTTGATTAATTTTCCACATCACTAGGCAGGTCATCTCACTTAGGTGAGGTCATAGGTCTAGGTGTCATTTAGGGTTCATCATGAGATTCCCTTATGCGTTAGTGCGTCATATGTGTCATATGGGAGTTACTTCCATTCTAGGAATGTAACTCCCCTTCTCCACTTGAGAGGTCATGATTACAACACTGGGGTTACATAACACCCTCTATATGTACACCACCCTTCATTTAGATCTATGAGATGGTATTGAGATTTTTCCCCTTTTTCGAATCCTTGCATGCACATTAATGGTTGATGCTCTCTCCTTCATGGGACCTCGTCATGTTGTTGGATTGTAACTCGGTCGATGTTCACGCCATCTCGCATGATCCTTGTGCTTTGTGTTTTTGCATTCTCCCTCATGGTATCAAAGCACACGTTGTGTGGATCCTTGATACTCATCAGTTTTCATTGCTCTCTTGCTCTTCATTCGTTACTTTCGGGTTTCGAAAAGCGCCAATTATAATGGTTATTCCATTCGTGCTCTCCGTGCATTGATTCAAGGCTTCAATCTTTTTCGGTTTTTCGTTGTTCGTGTTTTTGAGTTTTCCAGTTTTTGGGTGTTCGTGGCTTTCCAGGTGTTTTCCGGCCTTGCATACATGTTTTGAGGACTTCAGGTTGCAGGTTGTTGTTTCAATGGTTTAGTGCCGGTTTTGAGTTTCAACAATGGAAAGGATTTTCTTTTGGGGCACAACTCGGCCCCTGCTTGAGCTGGGAACCGAGCTACCCCAACTCGTCCTCCTTCTCCGCCCCAACTCACCTCTGCCGCCTGTTGTGCTCTGCAACTTTCGTGCTCAGGTGCTTTTTGTTTGATTGCATTCGTCTTTGTCCTGTGTATTATTCAGGTCTTCGAATTATGCTCGCGGTTTTCACCTCTCACTCCTCTTTGTGCTTGCCTTGGTCTTGGTTCACTAGCTTCGTTCTAGACTCTGTGTGATTTGTCCACCTGCTTGGCTCGTGACTCCTGTGGATAGCTCTGTGCGTACCCTAGTCGTTGGTTTTCCTGGGGTCTGTGACCTGTCGTGTATTTCTCAACCGCTCTAGCCAGTGCTCGAGCTCCTAGATTGACTTCTGTGCGCCTCCCTGCATTCGTTGGATGCATTGCGTGTTTGGCTCGCTGCATCTGTGTTAGCTTGACCTGACATGGTTAAAGTTCCCAATCGTACCTTGCTACCTACGAAGGCAACCGTTAGAACTGCACTCCCAGCCTGGTCATGAAACGACTCCTCTTGAGCTTCCTGCGCTTTACCACCTCTACCTTATGTTACTCGGCACGTCTCCCGCAACTCACCTCGCACCCTGGTTATTAATTAAAATTAATAAACATTAAATCTAAGAAAAATATATATTAAAAATAATAAATAAAATAATGATTAAATTAATAAAAGATAAAAATTGAGAATTTAAATTTAGAATTAAAATTATTAAATAATAAATATTAAAAATTAAAAATTCAATTAACAAAAATTAGAAATTAAAAATAATAATAAAATTTAAATTAATAAATATTAATAAAAAAATTTGTCTTTAAATTAATAAATATTAATTTAAAATTATTGTCTTTAAATTAATAAATATCAATAAAAAATATTGTCTTTAATGAAAATTAAATATTAATAAATATTAGAAAATTAAAAAAATTAATTAATTAAATCATTAAAAAATTAAAAATTTAAATCAATAAAAAATAATTAATTAAAAATAAAAATTAGAAATAAATTTAAAAATAAAAAATGGATAAAAATAAAAAAATTAATTAAAAACTAAAAAATGAATAAAAATTATAAAAATTAAATTTACATATTAAAATTAATTAGAAAAATAAAATATTAAATTTACAAATATTTAAAAATAATAGAATATTACAAATTACTAAAAATTAAAAAATTCACAAGACTAAAAAATAAATAAAAATTTAAAATTATTTAAAGGTAAATATTAATAAAAGTATAAAATTAAATTAAAACTAAAAATTAAAAATTATCAAAAACTAAATTATCATATTATAATCATTAGTGTCATCGTTATCAATTTTCATCATCATCAAATATCATTGTCATCGTCATTATCATCACCACCATCATTGATCATTTTTGTCGTCATTATTGTCTTCATAATCACCAATCATTATCATTGATCATCATCATCATCATCATCATTTTCATCATATTCTCAATCAAATCATTATCATCAAAGCATCATCATTATCATCTCCATCTATTTTTTACCGTTATTTTCATTATGATCATCATCATCATCATCATCATTGTCATCGTAATTACTGTCATCATCTTTATCATCACTGCCATCGTCGATCATTGTCATCATCATGATCATCACCACCATCATTGATCATTGTTTTCATCATCATCATCATCACCATCATCGATCATTTACATTGTCATTATCAACACCACCATCATCGATCAATTGTCATTGTCTTTATCATCACCACCATCGTTGATCATCGTTGTCATCATTATCATCACCAACATCATTGATCATTTTCATTATCATTATCATCATCATTATTGTCTTCGTAATCATCAATCATCGTTATTTTCATCATCATCATCATTCTCATCATCATCTCCATAAAATCATCATCATCATTCTCATCCCCATTAAGTTTTTTACCATTATTTTCGTCATCGTCATCATCATCATTGTCTTCGTAATCATTATCATCATCATTATCATCACCACCATCAACGATCATTTTCGTCGTCATCATCATCACCACCATCGTCAATATTTTTCGTTATCATCATCATCACACCATCCATCATCATCGTTCTCTCATCATCATCACCACCATCATTGATCATTTTCATCATCATTATCATCATCATTGTTGTTTTTACTTTTTAAATTGTAATAAATTTTAATTTTTCAAATTTCATAAATTATTATCATATTATAATTCACACCACCAATGCATTCAAAGCCTTAATATTTAAATATATAAAGTTACGCATGTCAAATTATAAAAAAATAACGTGGTTAACTTATGAAAGGTCAACAATATTATTGAAACATAGTTCCAAGTTCTCTAATTTCACATGTGTTTATTTTCCTTCCATACAAAAGCTCATCGCATATGATCTCACAACTAATAACGATGCACTGATGAGTTTGTGAGACACCATGAAATGTAAAAGTCCTCATATTGCATCAAATAAATTAAATTTATACAAACGTTAATTATAAATATGTAGAAATAAATACGAAATTACAAAATCAAAATGTATAGTTCCAAGTTCTCTAATTTCACATGTGTTTATTTTTCTTCCATACAAAAGCTCATCGCATATGATCTCACAACTAATAACGATGCACTGATGAGTTTGTGAGACATGGTATGAAATGTAAAAGTCGTCATATTGCATCAAATAAATTAAATTTATACAAACGTTAACTATAAATATGTAGAAATAAATACGAAATTACAAAATCAAAATGTATATCACACGTAATTAATAAACCTCAACGTATTTTAAATGATTCACGTTTAGAAAAATTGATCACCATATATCGCTGAACAAAATTATAGAAAACACACAACTATCAACATATTAGAAAAGACACATATTTAAGTATTCAAGGACGAGCGATCAATGTCGTTCATGATGATGTTTGTTCACATTTCAGCAGATGATCTTCCTCCTTCTTCCTAATAGAAACGTATGCACCTTCCTTCATCTTAGAATAACGCTCATAAGAAAAAGGAGGACATATGCGTAATCCATCAAGAGACTTCACTCTTGATATCGCCGTGAATGTTAGCCCCTGTCGCTCCCTACTGCCTATGTCGATCGTTGCTCTATTGAGAGTGAGTCCCTGTGACTTGTGAATTGTAAGAGCCCATGACATCTTCAAAGGCACTTGTCTCGATGTCATCCCCTCAATACTGGAGGCACTAGTACATATTTCGGGTGACTTAAATCCCATGGGATGCCGATGTAATTCTGAAACTCCACAACAACAAATATCGGCAGATCTGGAGGCTTCGTCCCAGGGTAATACACTATGTTCTTCACTTGTCCAAGAGATCCGTTAACTAAACCTGCCTCCACCCACAAATTACACACCAACATAACATGTTGACCATTACAAAGCAACACCTCACTCTCCAACTGGTCATCGTCACTTTCTCCATATGTCACTCTTCTCACACGGGTTGCAACAACTCTCGCCACAGGGACATTCAATTTCTTGAGCATGATCCTATTATGAAATGTCACTTGTACATTCATCGAAAAAAATGACTGGAAGAGTCAAACATCGAAATTTCCTCTGCACACCAAAGCACAAATCTGTTCTGGACATCAACAACTCCCAATCTTCGATCGTGGGATTCACATTTCTCAAATTACACAACAAGTTTCAAAACTTCACCTGATCCACACTGTCCCCTTCTTGACAAAAATCGTGTCGAGAGTCACGACATGAGAAAAATATCTCCATAAATTTTTTCCCTCTGTGTTTCCTACATACATCGGTATGTCCTTTACAGGGGGAGTTGGGCAAGATCCCCGACAAGAATTACAGACCTACCTCCAAATATGACATTCTCATGCGAAGGGAATGCTTCTCGCAAGCGAATATCAATTTTTTTCAACAATTTTGGACCCACAAAACTCATCTCATCAATAAGAATGTATCTATAATGTCTCATCTGCTCTTGAAATATAGCCAGTGTCTGTCTAGCCAAACATCTCATGTCACGCAACGGAATTTTCAGCGACGAATGCACCATTGTAGCATGGATGTTGAAAGCAGAAACTCCTATCGGTGCCAAAAGAAGAAGAGGATTCTTACCGTCACGACATGACACTGTTTTCCAAGACATTCTTAATGCAATTAATCAAAAAGATTTCCCCATCCCAGCAGTACCTTGTATTATCATTCTGAGTGGAGCTTCCTGGGGCCCTTTCTAGAATGTTTGACTATAGTTTCCAGAGCAATACGTTGTTTTCTTGACAACATGTCCACACCCGATACCGAATTGTCTGAAGAATCCACCACATTTTGCATGGATTTGTTCATTTCTATAAACATGCTGACGCATCCTGTACATCCTCGTCCTCCTCTGTATCCCAAACATGGTTCAAATCAAAATCCCGTCTCCATCCTCCATCTTCCATATGAAGATCACTCAAATGCACCTGATTGGGAGGAACAATGCCAAAAAACAACTCCCACTCATCCATTCCATCCACGCCCACAAAACTTTGCATCTCATCATCGTCAGTTTCTTCTATGTCTTCTTCCTCCATTGCATCCTTCCGGTCAACATGCCATGCATGATACGTATTCTTAATTCTCTCCCAATTTTCTAAAATTTCCTCTCTAGTATGACCTATGTCCCTGTGTATATCACGAAATGGCTTATACAACAACAATTCACTCCAACAAAAGTTCTCGTGATCCTCTGATCCACTTTCAGGAACAGAGAAATACCGTGGCCACACGCGTATGATAGCAGGTGTATCCCTCGACTTCCATTTGTCTTTCTTTCTCTTCACATTAAACGACCACGATCTCGCAGCATCAATCAATGAGATGGATTCCAATTGTACTGGTCGATCTTTATATGCATCAATGAAACATGATCCACTTTCATTCTCATCAGATGTCGTAATCACCTTGCATGGAAAACCTTCCTACCAACATTCAGAGTCATAAAGGCACGACTGCACTGAACCAACGACAACTTCAATAGCATGTGACATGTCTCTTGCGCCCCAATATCACATTCCACAATTGTTTCTGTCAAAATCCTCCGATATATACATAGTGCAGACTCTTCCCCCTCCACATCATCTGATATCCTCATCAACATATCATGAAAGCTCTCTGACCTCTTCTCTACCTTCGAAGCATATTTTTCTATATACTTTAACACCACATGTCTAGAAACAACAGGCTGGCAATCTATATTACCGCGCCATATGGCCAACATGTCCGAGTTGTGAAGGTTCAATCTCGCATCATTATGAGAAGGTTCAAATCTCTTTCACCATCTGCATCAACAAACAAATCTAATCATCCCAGAGGTCCCACGGAACATTATAACGACAAACCATGGACGATCCCTTCTTTCTCAAACAAGACATCTCGCTACATTTAGTGTGCCTCTACACATGGTTGACAAGTTCTTCATAGTCATAAAGTGGGTCACGCTCTAATATCCACGAAGGCTTCATCGAGCAAGGATCTTCATCTCTGGACCGACCGAGCATGACATTTATTTGATGGTTATCACGGGATTCCACGAAGTGACGTATCTATCAAAAAATGATCTCACAGCCATTACCTGATTCTCATCTTCCCAATCCAATGTTTCCATGCATGGGCTACCAGGAACCCACATGAATCCATGGACATGTGCAGATCCTCGATGTTTCCACTCAAACCTACAAATACCATGCCAAAAAAATGCGGCTTACAAAACCATTCGTTCACAATATTGAAAATGGATCAGATCACTGCACAAATTTAAATAAATTTCAATCGAATAAATAACTACAAACCTATACCAGTAATCCTTTGCACCAATTAGTTTTTGTATCACCTCTTCACGAAATATCTCAAATCTTTTGTGCATGTAAGTCACGATGATATGAGGATAATCTATCACATTCTCAATCCGCCACCTATACGCCCTCGAAGAATTTGAAGGAGGTTCCCCCAGCATCAACCGGTGTAAATCAAACCACTTTGTGTCTCACAAGCGGTAAGCGTAAAAAAGAGTTCGGGCTACCCAACTGAACAATCATATCCATCAGCTCACTACGACATGAGTACCAGTAAGACCTAGTCCCACAAAGTTTTGTTCCAAAACGCATCACCTGTTCTACCAACTTATCATCAGTCGCATTATTAATGTGACGACGCAAGTCTTCAATAGTCATGGGAACATTGTCCTCCAAATTTCTCTTGACAAAAATAGAAGCTGTGGCCTGACTGCAGTGCCGCATTTGTCTATTATATGCACAATATCTAAATCTCGTGCCTTCCAAACCTATTGTCATGATACCTTATCAAATGCTTCACATAATCATGAAACTATACTTGTTCTAATCCTCAGCTGCAACCATTCAACATCTCCCATAGGAAAGAGGGTCGAAATGCCATGGACAACATGCCCTCCGTGTTGTATTCATTTATTGGTGAAGACCCAATCGGTGGCCAATCGACAACATCGACCGACCTCAAATCCATATTTTCAACAAACAATCTGACTTCCTCCATCTCCCTTCGTGGATTAGGAAGCCTTAAAGCAAATGATGATGGATGATTATGTACATGTTCTTCTTCGACACTCACTATATCCATTGTTCCTTCTCTCCCGACGTGCTCATCTTGTATCTCAGATTCCACCCGACGAATTCTTTCTGATACATCTCCCTCTACTTCCGAGATCTTCTAATGCTGCATAGTCTATCTCCATGTCTTTGTAATACCTGTCATTATGAATTTTGTAACGCAAAGCATCCAATACACGCGAGTGACTAACAATACATTCATACTCCCTCTGCCCAGTGTTCTTTCTTTTCACTATAAGAATATCCACATCCTCTATTCGACGAGGAAGTAGTCTAGCAATAGAAGATACATCTTGGGGAAAGCAAATAGTGTCCACTATATTTGTACTGGCCACCACGTGCATGAGTTACATGCAATATGGGATTCACCCGCGCTATCAACATTTCTTCCACCTCGCCACAAGACACGCAACACTTTAGTTGATCCCCGGGATCCATATTGTTCCACTTTGAATATCGATGACCACCTCATTCACACTTGCATCTCTTGCAAATAGGTCCTTCCACTGAAAGTGTCACAACTATACCAGGATATGACTCTTTACATATACCACACATCTGAATAACTTCCAATGCGCATCAATCCTTTTCAAAAATTCATGACGAGACTCGAGCATCCTATTCAATTGTACACCATAACGCGATGAGTAAAACTGTGTGTAACTCTATTCGGGCAATTATTCACACCACTTATCGTAGGTATGTTTCGATGTCGAATGTCCTGTTCGACTCAATATCACGCTCACCATCCCTGGGATAGTGGATGTTGTTGTTCCCTACTGAATGTGTTGCATGACACTCCATATTCTCCCTGTTCATAGACCTCCCGCCCTCACCATCCACATTTGCAAAAGAATCCATATAATTCATTTTCCCAGGTAAATTCTGATCGCAGGCGTTCATGTTATTCTCCAAATGCTCACGTACATCACTTTGGATCCCAACACGCAATTCACATGAACCTGATGCTCTTGGACATGTTCTATCCATTCCATTTCACATAAGACTTCTAGATAATATATCTCCTTGACAACCTACACACAAATATACCGAGTCATAAAGACCTAATAAATGAAAAATGCACCATCTCTGACGTCGCATCTTATTTTAATGCATAAATTTTTAAAAATATATCACAAAGAAAATTTCACCTGCACTTCGATTCACGACTGAGTTGTTTTTTTTGCTGCAAACATTTCATCCAACATCGGATGAGGAATATCAGATATTCCAATAGAAATATCCTGCAATGAACCTCTCCCATAGCTACTTCCACTCATTGCTACGTTTATGTATAAGAATAGCAATTCGTGAGACATTTTTAGAAAATTTTGAAAATTCACATATACATAACATTCAAAGACATTTTGGTTAACAAAAATCTGACCAACTCCAATAGATCATAAATTCAAAACTATTGCAGGGAATCTATAAACTGGAGAATAAAAATGCACCATCTCTGACATCACAACTTATTTTGATGCATACATTTAAAAAATATCTCACAAAGAAAATTTCACCTGCAGTTCGGTTCACGATCAAATTTTTGTGTTGCTGCCATGAGATTTCATTCAACATCGGATCAGGAATATCAGATATTCCAATAGAAATATCTTGCAATGACCCTCTACCATATCTACTCCCGCTCATTCCTATATCTATGTATAGCAATTTCACCTTGTGATATATTTTATAAAATTTCAAAAAATTTAGATATACATAACATGTAAAGAGATATTGGTTAATAAGAATCCAACCAACTGCAACAACTCATATTTTTAAAACTTTGACAGGGAATCTATCAACTGGAGAATAAAACACACCATCTCTGACGTCTCATATTATTTTAATGCATAATTTTTTAAAAATATATCACAAATAAAATTTCACTTGCACATCGATTCACGAACTAAGTTGTTGTTGTTGCTATGACATTTCATTTAACATCGGATGAGGAATATCAGATATTCCAACAGAAATATCCTATAATGACCCTCTCCCGTAGCTACAACTTCCACTCAGCCCCACATTTATGGGGTGCGCATTTGTCTCAACTACAACAGGCACAATTCTCGCATTCAAAGAGTAATCTCTATCTTTGTCTCTGATACTTCCTATCTGACCATCTCGATCTTCAAGTCACACATTGACATCTGGCATGACTCTTAATCTATCGTACAATGGGGAAATTTTTTCACAAGATTGTACACCTAACCTGGGTATGACGTGTAACTCCGTTCCAACATCTGAAGAGTGTAGAAGGTCTACATTGACACCTTCAGTCAAAAATGTGTACAAAGCCGACCATGTATCTCCTTCATTTTATCTTGCTCTCGAACCTGCGACTTAAGGAAACGACGGTGATCATTGTCCCTCTGACATTTTCCAGGAGACTTTCATTTCTTACCACTACAAACAGGGGAATGTTCCTTCATTACCTACAACAAAATGACTCATTAAACAACATTCTTTACACATATATGAAATATTTAGTTCTTAAAAATACAGAACAAAGACATCAAATAATACATTACACTTAACATTACACCATGAACACCAACCATGTCATCACGTGATAACAATACACGCATCTCTTCTCCAACATAATCATTTCGAGATATTTCATTCGATGTTTCTATCCTCTCTAAAGAGGAGTTAACATTCACATTATCTAAACACACCTCCTCTGTCGCATCTATTTCTCTCCTGATCCTTGAAGATGGAAAAACATCTACATTAACTTGTTGGCCTGAAAAATACATATAACCCTGACCTCCCATCCCTTTCATTCTCTATTGTTGTCAATTTGTGACCTTGAAAATGATGACTCAGTCCCATCAAGAATTTCTAGGTGAATCTATTTCCTCGCATGTGTGCATGGTGGCATTCTCACTCAATGACTGCAAAACAAAAAAAATTGCAACAAACAATCATCATCACACATGCAAGACATATTTTTTTCATTAAACAAGTAACAAAGACATTAAATAATAAAAAATGCAACATTACAGATCAGTAATGGTTTCTACGCATTACGCAACAATGAATTCCTTTCCCAACGTGAATCCCCTATGGGATTAATCACAACATTCAATCTTCTCATTATGTCAGACATCGGAAGAGTCTTTCACGCAACGTTACTCTCACCCGACCATTCATAACCCGTAGGAAGTATCACATCCATAAGTCTTTCATCGTAGAATTGTGGCCCACGAAATTGGCATCGATTAACATCACTCAATGATTCTATCATCACATTATTTTTCTTTCTCGTACATGCATGTTTTCGTTCCTCCATCATCTACAATAAAATTAAAAATTTAACGTAAAATATTTCGAAAACATAATTATTATTAATTGAATAATGCACTATGCAAAACATGGACGATAAAATCTTCAACAATTAAACCAGTAATACACGTACATCAAAACGCAGAAATTACAAGACAACACATTTAATTATGTAAAATCTTCCACACAAACATGAGATACATGTAAAGTTTTTCAACCAAGGGAAGAAAAAAATATCAGTCAATACTCAAATTACGTAGGCGAGAAATATTTTCACAACCAGAATCAATGGCATGAAACTCACACCAAGAACTACATCTCTACAATCCTCTCTTGTCAGAAATAACATCCATAACGTTCTGATGTGCACAATTTCCTAAAACCGAATGCAAGTTTTTCTATCCAAATCATAAAACATGTATGGGATTTGTGCATATTTACACATAAGGACGATGGATCCAACCGAATGAACAACCACGTACCCTGGACATTTTTCATTTATATCTCGAGAAAACTCCATCAAATACTTCCACACAAATCTAAATCCATCTTCAAACACATTCTCATCATCACATTCGAAACCCATCTCTTGTTCTTCACCTGAAATTGCTTCTGCATCTCGAAGCAACCACACACAAACTTCACCCATACTCACGATGCAGAACAAATTATTCTCATGCACAGCCAGACACAATGACACAACGTCACTAAAAGGAATACAACAAAAGTTTAACTTCCGATGTACAACATCCAATGAGAAAATGGTGTACTCGATTTTAGAGAAACAATTCAGCTTTTCCTTCACCCAATACATCCTCCCACCACAACATGATGCACCAATAGGAGGAGTCACTTTAGGAACGACGGTATGTGTCGGCACTATCAACAGACTCCAACAACGAGACCTGCTACAATAGATCTCGTACATGAAATCTGAAGATGGAAAAACATCGTAATGCAACAAATACGTACTCGTCATCATCAATATCTTCAAACAAAGAAACACATCCATCAATTCCTACGTCAATACTCCCGATTCACATAACTCCACCCGTGAATGGGTTTGCAAGAATATATTGTCGAGCTCCAAACTCATAAATCGGAAAGGATAACAAAACAAGAGATCCAATCGTCATATGTATCCTCGATCTCTTTTCAAAAGGGGCCCCACTTATGTACAAGCGTGAAAATCTTCCATCGTCGTCCAAGTACAAAGGGCCATAGAACCCCGTAACATCCCTCCATTCGCGCACCAAAAATCCAAAGCACCGGATAGTCGGATCTTCCACAATATAATACAGGTTCGATGAATCTAATATAAAGTTCCACAACTTACAAACAATCCTCATACGCACCAATTCTCTAAAAGATAACTTTGAAAATATTTTCTTCATGACATCGATAGGCAATGTGGCACGAGTTCCAGATTCCATTTCAAATAGTGCTCCTGTTATCAAACAAGCAAGTTCAGAACATCTCATACAAAAGTGATACACAACACCACTCAAATACATTAAAATCAAAATCTGTAACATCTCAAAAAGAATATACTTTTCTTCATATAGCAAGATGAATCACGTTCCAAGTCAAAACAACACAAAAATCACTATTACAAAATTATGTAGACAAGTGTTTAAATTCCATGCATACAGTTCAAGAAAAATAAAACATCCGAATTGGAATCCAATATTTTATCATGTGTGTAATTTAATACCAACATAAGGATAACAAAATATGATAAAATTAATAACTCATAAACATTAATAAACAAACACACCTCACAAAAGTCTCCATAAACACCAGCATTCAGGGAACACCGATGTCTGAAATCAGGTCAACACTTGGGACCAGGCATCAGTGCCATGAAATTTCCACCAATAATTTCTTCGAGATATCATCAAACGTAGGAAAATATACTGCACATGAATCAAAACCTGACGAAGTACATTGTACACACTCTCCCTTGTTCATATCATAATACAAAATAGAAGGCCCATGCTTTTTATACAACATAACAATATGTCCCATGCTCACTTCCGGCGTGTACCCATTGCAAAACTTTGTTGATGTCAACTGTTGCATCTAATATATGCTCCCACAATATCTCCCACTGACACACAACAGAATCATATGTTTCTTTCAACAACTAGACACTCAATGATGAGTCATCAAGAATACATTTTACATGATTCTCGTGTAACACCAAACACATACCACGTACACCAGCAAAACGGAGGCACAGAACACACACCATTTATTACAAAACACATCAAATGCAAACAAATTATAAACGAAGGTATCGTGATCATCAAATTCCACATGCAACCAATATATTTTCCCTCCATTACAAATTGCATTGCGAGGCATAGGAACACCTACAGGGATTTTGTTACACACCAACTATTATTGAAACTAATTTTCATGTAACACGCACCACCAGATACCTCATCACAATTTTTAAGTGCAACCCATCCATAGTTTCGAGCCAAAGCATCTCCACACAACACAAACCAACCACGTATCCCAAGTTCTATCGTTCCCAGCTTTTTTCCCTCGAACGTAAAAGGATTAAGGATGAATTCATCCAATAAATTCATACCAAATTTCTCAGCTTCCAAAAGTAGGAATGGGCCCATCGAATAGATTATTTCCTTTTCTATATGGGCTTCCGATGATCCGGGAACACAAGTGAGTTACTCTACCTCGATCATTCAAAAATAAAACATTTATACGGTCCAAGAAGGAGTGCCACTTTTCAACCAAGAAGAAACCAAATGTTCCACGAATAAGACAACATTTTTTAAATAATGCACTTGACGGAGAGAGCATCTCATTCCATTCTTTACACACAAGGTGAAGACGAACCAACACAACAAAAGGAAGTCGTGGAAAAATGTGCTTAAAAGCTATTTTTGAAGGGAATCACGGTGACATTGAATGATCCATAAACACGAATACAAAAAAACCTACAAAATCAAACACACCCACATCAATATTCACATCAAACATACACTAAAATTCCATAACTACATAAAATCCATCATGCAGAACATTAATAGCTATAGTGCACTGCAAAATTTAAACACATTTACAAACCAACTTCAAAAATTCCAAGAAGAGTCATCATGCAAATGCACAAACAAGACTCAAAAAGTTATATATAAACATATATCAATAAATGACAACATGCACCATAACATAAAACACAAACTACTTCAAATTAAGCAAAATGTCACCGCCTCAAAAACAACTATTTACATCTATAAAAAAAGACTCATTCTATCATGTTTCCCAAAATCTCGATATCTCCTCAGGATTATCACCACTTTCAAGCAACCCTGAAACAACCAAACCATTAAAGTCTTCATTCGAATGACTAAAAAAAGCATCATAAAATCCACATCCAGAAAGTATATCCATGTATAAACCTGCAGGGCCATAATAGCAGACTAAGGTGCTCAACTCACAATAAAGTATGGGCACAGGTGCATATTTACATATCAACATGAACCCATCACACCAAGAAACACACTTGTACCCGGGAAATCGATGCCACAACATGCCACTTTCGATCTCCATGTACTCCCAATCCGTATCAGACCAAAAAACACTGGCCTCTCCAAGATCTGGATCATAACGACTCATATTGTTATTCAATTTCCACAACTACATGCGCTCGCATAATTGACAACACACGAAACTTGATCCTCATAAACAACAAGGCACATGGAATCAGCAGAATTTGAGCTGGAGAATGGCCAATCTTCCATGTCTCATGAACAACATCGAGACATACAATCAAATAAGTCAGAACCTCACCACCATATAAAACATCACCACTTTGTTCAAGATCCAAACTCAGCCAATACATTTTTCCATCGACAACAACAACATGTTTTGGAGCTTGAAGACGTGCTGAATTACAATCGACTCCAAACGTGACGAAGGTTACTACACATATAGAAAGATCTATCAAAAGTTTGAATCTCACTCACACCTGTAGCATGTGGATCATATCGGACGGCAATCCAATCATACCTATACCCTTGTCAAACCCTAACATATCCTAAACCATCCATTCCTCTCACCGATACGAATGTCACCCATTTTCACAAATATCCCAGTAAAAGGATTTATAATCACATATGAACGTATGCTTCGATTCGGAGTTGCTAAAGATACACAAAGCATCGATCCAATAACACATTCAAATCTAATGTCATTCATTCCACTCAAACTAACACGTAAATATATAGCTTCACCTTCACGTGTGAAATACAAAGGGTTCAACACATTTTCCAATGTCAAGGGTCGATATAACAAAAATCCTACGCAACGATTGACGATGGTTCCACATGTAGCCAAAAATATGAGTTGCTTAACATTGCATTCATTCTTGTGCACAATAAATGAAATCTAACAAGATTCTGAAGCGACAACTTAGAAATAATGTAATAAAAATCTCCATGGGAAGATGCTTCCAAATAGTTTGATCCATTATGCCCTACTAATCTATAGACAAAATTGAACAAAGGTATTAATGACCACACAAAATCCAACACAATATAATCCAAAGCAAAGAGTATTATAAAAATGTACAATAATATGGAAAACAATTTATTCTACAAGAATAATATGAATACACATAAATACAATTAAATCCATCACAACAACAAATCATAAAATTTCATCGTGAATTACATCTTCTAAACATGTTTTATACGAACGCATAACATTAGATCTTCAAATCAAGTTAATTGACATTACATAAATAAAACCAAACAACAAATCATCACATCTACAAAAAAAAGCAAACAATAATCAATTTCTTGTTAAAAGAACAAGTCTTCATCGACATCATTGTTTAAATCATTATTATTCTGGCAAGTTGTAAAAATTGAACAATGTTCCTCTCATAAATAATACAATTTAAAACACAAAAGAATCAAATGATGAAATCTCAATTGTGTATTCAAAAATAAACAATATCCATGTTCTTCAACGAAAGAAACTCACCACCTGTAAAAATTATCAAATGCACATTTCCACATTAATCATAGCTTGAAAAAATAAAATATAGAAATGTAAATTAAATAAAATCTCATCCACTCATGAAAATGATAAACAATACAATGCAACCATATTTCATGAGATGTATAGAAAAACATTATGCCAAACATACACAAAATATGATTTCATGGTTTTTTTATAGAAATGTCAAACATTTACGTTTGACATTTCTTATAGAAAAACCGTATCATCACAAAAAGCATATGCTCAACATATATTGGGGAATCCCTCGTTACATTGCTTTAAAAACCTTCTTCAAAAACATGGGCTAACGTCCAAATTTGGATGTGCTAGGAGAGCATAACAGGAAATATCCCATTTGCAAATCCTAGCTCCCGGTATCGAAAAAGGCACTTGCAATGCTAGATTCCGAGTTGGATAAATATCCACAAATGATCCCCAATGCAAATGATGTAAAAATATATATACACATACAATTATTTCTCATAAACATCACACTTAATTTTTTCTATCAAATATATATTCGTCAATGTGTTCAAATTATAAATTTACAAATATTCGATTTCGAAATACACAACACACTAAGATGTTAAACTGTCTATATAACAAAAAATAAACTTTAATAAAAGAAATCACATTCTTCTTCCTATTGTCATTTGGAAACAATATAAATGGGGAACTTTATTAATTTTACTATTTTTACTCATAACAAACTACATAATAATTCATTTTCAAAACAATTAACTTAGACTATATCCAAAAAATAATCTCGTTATTTGCAAAAGATTAACACATATACTTCTTTCTTTTAACTTTTAACTATTTACTCAATTGAAGATTCACAACACTTTAATTTTTATTAAAATTTCTTTATATAAAAACTTATTACCTATAATGTGAAAGATTAGAGATATGAAAATTATGCAATTTACAATTATGCCTAAGCCGTCAAATTTTGATTTCACAGATAGAAAGAATATGAAATTCAATGTATAATATAAAAATATCATAATCAAATTATTGAATCCCTAAGAATAAATGATGAAAATACCTGGATCGCGTGTGTATATCCAACAACGAACTGCCCACTAACTCCAGATAACTGTTGAATATTTCTGCATTCCAACCATAGACAAGATTGCATAGACGTGATAAGCACTTTATTTACAAAAACCATTAAATTCCAACGCAAAAGAAATGCAATCTTGAATAGTTTTCCTTTTAATTTGACCACTCCCAAGATCATTTCCATGGATAGAATGATAGGCATTGCTTCCGTAACAAAGACCAACGGAGTGCTTAATGAAGCTTGTTTTCTCTAGAAGCATCAAATCTAAACAATAATGAAAATAAATAAATAAAAAGATTGAATTCAAAGATTCTACCAAATCCATAAAATCTATAATTAAGTGGAATTGTAGAATATTTGTGGAAGTTCTATGATATTGTTGTGTTTGAATTCATAAATATTGTGGATGTTCCCAATATTATTTTATTAATAATAATTTGTAGAAAAATCACATGTTAAAAACTTTTAAGTAGAAAATCCACATTAAAAAATATATATATAAAATAGTCCATGACACTTATAAAGAGAATTTTAATAATATTAACATGGAGTTATATTAAATTGCACATTAAATAATTTTAAAATACATTACCCCAAAATTAGAAAAAAAGACTTATATGAAATAAAAATTAAAATACTATAAAAATATCACATTGCCAAAAATATATCTTTACCGTATAATATATTAAATACATTAAATAATTGAGATTTTTATATTACTTTAATGAAATAATATTTATAATCTATTATAAGAATAACATTCTATTCTAGCATATTATATATTTTATTAAAACTAAATTTAAAATTATAAGAGGGGAAGGTCATATTTTTCTTCAAAGAAATGATTTTTTTATATTTAATATTACAAGAAGTTTAACTTTTTTAACTAAAATTATTTTACAATATTTATGTATTATTATTATAATGATAATAATTTATTTATAGAATTTCAATTTAAAAATAACCTTTTGAATCTATTAATTGGATATATTATTTTACTTTCTACATAATAAAATTTACGAATTTTATGTTTTGCCGTATATTCCGTATGTAACTAATAATTAATTTTTTTCTCACGCTAAAAATATTGAACAATAAAAGCTTAAAAACATCCTATAGGCATTAACTATGAACCATTTGCAATTAATATTATCATGTAGCGTCGCCCTGAATATAGGTTCATATACATGTATGAAGTGATTGTAAATTTAAATAAAACTGAAATAGAAGCCTGCAATAATGTGGGTTATGAACGGATTGAATATAAAGTATTTTCAACCTTCGATTAGAGAATTAGATCAATGACTCCGCTGGGTTGGGCATTTTCATTGGTTTGAAAAAATGATCGATGCATAAGACAGACTTGAAAGGATTGTTTGACGGGCATATTGAAGACAGAAGGAAAATTTTCAGGAAATGATTTGGGTATTTTGAGCGGCTGTAGGAACTAATAGTTGCCTTAACTATGCAGAAATGGTGAGATTTGTTTTAGTTTTCTATAATCTACTATGTATACTGTAATATCATAGACATTTTATTTATTCAAGAAAATATAATGAAAGCTATGTGATTTTTTTATTTTATCAGTGTTCTAAGTTCAACTTACACATTCTGAAACCGTGTAAAAAATGTTAATTGCAGCTGTATTTTAGTTCATCTATTGACATTGGAATTTTATTATATAATTGATGGAAATTGGTATTATTTTACTTAATACATTTTACCAAAATGGCAGGGAAATGGAGATGAGGCATTAAGAGAAAGGAGGAAATCTTAATAAATGGTGCAACCAGTCAAGAAAAGGGGATCCATGGTTGCACTTCAAGAAACAATTCAATAGCTTTTGATGATTACATGAGCTGCAGTTACGAGTTTCCATGGGAAGACATGATGCTCATTTTTCTTATCATGTATCTGAAAAATTTATGTTCTAGACCTATAACAATAGAACTCCATGAAACCATAAGCTTAGCAAAGAAATTGGAACTGTCGGTAGATATATTTGGAGAGGTGTAAAGTCACTTGGGTAAATAAAATAAGGCATCTCTAGAAATCAAAACAGGGAAGTTAGAGCAATGATAATGTGGATTGTCTTTCCTTCTGTGTTACTGGTATTAAATACATTATTTTAAAAATTCTTTAAAAAAATGTTCAAATGCACATTAAAATAGAGATTCCAATAATAAGAAATGCAAAAACCATTAAAAAAAGAGATTCCAACTTGAAAAATTGATCCTATGATGCTTTTAGATAATGAAGCTCTGGATTCCTTCACAAAATGTGTGCTGTTGAGTTGGAATCCAAGACTGTCTGCATTAAATAAAATTAGAGACAACTTACAAAATCAGGCAGAACAATGTGGAGCAGGATGGAAAAAATGCGGAGAGGAATGATGTGATAGTAAAATCCGAACAAACATGACTTATTCCTTTTTATTTAACAAAATCCATTAAACACTTAATTTTCAAGTATCTTAAAAAGACATTAAACCAGTGAATTTTAACATTGTTGGCCACCTAATTTGTTACTTTTATAATCACACGATCTCCTTCCCTAGCAAACTATTGTAGGCCCTGGAAAATGCCCGCTCACAGTGATGAGGCTCTTGGTATGGCAAAGACGAGTTACATTCTTCAGTTGAATCTGTAAATCAGGAAGAAAAAGATTTTAATACATTTCTACATCCTAATGATGAATCACTTCATGTAATCTGAAACTTTAATAAAATGTAAAGTGGTTTTATCCCCATAAAAACACCTTTTAAAAATCTTCCACGAATCTGGAAACACAACAGCGATAATGCAAGGAAATCTATGGAAAGAGGGATGCCCCACATCGAATTTGTAGTGTCTTGTTATCCCTGAATGTGTCCCTGATGCAGAATGCGTCAGAATGACTCTTACCCACTCATTTGGATTTAAAACTATCAAAAATTCATATCTATCCAAGCAAAAACCTTGAAATGAATATTCCCCACATTAGCTCAGCTAGTTTCAAAATACATAAACTAAATTAATACAGCCAAGAGTTACCCAATCCTTCATACAAATCTGTAGATGACTGATATAACAGGGCAACAGTCAACTTTCTTTCTATAGGCCCTTTAACAATAACAAAATAATAGAGGCTAATGAACGAATTACCCAAATCGCATCATTCAACAACATTAAGGTAAAAGTAAATTATCTTAATCAATTTGCAAGCTTACAAAAAAATACTACAACCATTCTTCATAGTAATGACAAACGATAACCCTGAATGGAGTTTCCATTCCACATAAATCCATATACCATAATAGGTAACGATTACAAAGGGGTAATATTAATCCAGAGATTCGATCTAGACCCATGTGCCAATAATTTTCCTTACGGAAATTTGTAATCAATTAACAAAGATGCGAGATTATACCGGCATAAAACCAAGGAGTCTTCTACGAATCCATAACAATTAAGCTGGTAATATCTTATTTGAAACCCGTCAACAACAGAGACTAGGATTCCCGTTTAATAAAAACACAAAGACCCATAATGTCGACTGGTAAACCCAGATGAGTTTTTGAATAAACAATACCCCAACACAAAAACTGCAATTCGATCCCTACCATAACTACTTGATAGCCTGCAATTCAAGAGAGAAGGCAGGGCTAACCAACTGGAGAAACTTGTCGATCTGTCAGGGAGAGAGGGGAAATCTGCAGGTAAATAGAGAAACGGTTGAACCATTTTCCATTAATATTTGGAACTATTTATCTCTGTTCCGACTTCAAACTATTTGTTAATAAGAAATGTTTATTTTTATTATTTTTATTTTTTATTATTAGTATTAATTATTAATGAATAATCTAACCAGCTGTCAATTATCAAAGACTCCAGTTGTCAATAGTTGTGTGGAAAAGGGCTGCAGGACAGGTGTCGAAATTCATTGAGTGAAGTTATATGTTAGGCCTATCGCCTAATAAACATGGGTCCGTTTTAATGTAAGGTTTCGGTCTATAAGTGGGGTATTTAAATAGTTGTCGGGTTTGATAATGTGGGGGATTTTTCAAGGGTGATTCTAGTTATTGTTAGATTCTACATTAATTAGAATCTAATTTATTAATTTTGGGGCCTGTTAAAAAGTGGTCAAGTATGTAATACTACTTATTATTATAGTCCATTTTTTTATTATTTTTTCATATTTGTTGAAAAATAACAAATTTGGGAAAAAAATATTCAAAAACTAGGATTATTGGGATTTTTTTTCCACTAGCCATTTTGTGGGTGTGTGGAGTACCTAGGTCCCATTTAGACCCCTCTTTATGGCATTTTTAATGGTTTTGTATGCATTTTTGAGCCATTTTTTTGGCATTTTGGGCCCCATTTGCCTTATTATTACATTTTAATGCTTCGTCTTCACATGCAGATGATGAGCGCATCTCGCCATAACCATGTGGTAAGAAAGTCTTATTTTTTTTATGTGTGACACCTTCTCTTACACTCGAGTAGTGTTTGTACCCTTGTGTTGAATTCTCCTTTTTGTGCTCGATTGCATGTTGTTCCTCCGCTTCTAACTAGGACTTCATTTTCCATCCACTCGTCGTGTGACTTGTCACCCTACTGTGATGTGAGTGGTCAACTATCCAAAGTCACATGGACACACCCTATTGTAATCAAACACTATTTATAAAATTTCCACAGATAGGGAGGTTATCATTATTTCTCGTGTCGTATTTCTTGTAGACGCATTGTTAGGCGATGTGAGTTTGACGCGTCTTGCATTCTTGCACCCTTTTCTTCTTGTGCACCTTGCACTTCTTTCTTCCACTTCCACATCATGGAGGATGCTCTTTCCAGACTTGAGCATCACATGATCACCTTACAACCTTCACCACTTCTTCTTGGGAGAGAGAACTACACATCATGGTGTGCTTCCATGGAACGCTACTTCACCTATGAGGGTCTTACACACTTTTTCTTGGGCTAGTTCCTACACCCACTAATTCCAGTCATCTCGAGGAATTTCTCGACACATGTGACCATGTTATTGGTAACTTGATGTTTTCCGTCACAAGACTTCCCTCATTCACATGGCGTAATCATATCCTCCCTACCGCATCTGGAGCATCTTTCAGTCCTTATTTGGAGACCCTTCACATACTACTATTTTTGCTGCTATTGATATAGTTTTCTCTCTTCTTCTTCATGTGATCAAGTTCGCTAACTCACATTTGCTTTCTTCCACTTCTAACGACGATGATTTTGCTTCCAGCTTTGATGTCAAGATTACTACAGAGGACTCCTCTTCTCCTTTTCTCACTATTCTAGAGAGTGTTGACACTTCCCGCATCCCATTAGACATCGAGAAGTCCCATTTTCATCCTCATACAATAATCGCACCAACATCCTTTCCACTTCTAGTGTGCGAGGCCATTTTCAATCCTCTTCCTTCTTATATGGATAACTTATACTTGTTTGACATCGTTTCTTTTTTTTTTTTTTTTGAGCCCACTCATTGGGATGAGTATCCGCCCAACCTTGGTCATCTTTTCATAGTTTCCACTTGTGATGCGATCACAATTTCCTCATTGTTATATAGGTGTTTCAGAGGAGTTCATCATCTTTTTGTTGGGAGTGTCCCTTCAGACCCTTATCACTTCCAATTTTCAAGACATCTTCATTGATCGACCCTTGCTTGTGGATCCTCTTTTTATTGTTGGGGTTATTCCATTTCCTTCACATCACACAAAAATCCTTTTGGTGGATTGATCTAAAACCAAATTTAACTAAAGAATCGTGCACACACATTCTTCTTGCTTTGTATTGATTTTCGATGTAAAATTTGAGCATTATTTCTTTTTGTATTTTTAATAAAAGAATAAAAACTGCAAGTACTATGTAAATATTGAAAGAAATGAAGAGGATTCACCAGCAATGTGACGCAAGAATTGATAACGGAGTTCGGCGCTTGAGGCCTACGTCTCCGGGTCCAGTTGAATGGGACCGATCTATTAAAATCTTGAAAATAATTCTTTACAAAGAATTATACAAAATTTTGACCTTCTCACGCCTTCCTCTGCAATGCGAAAATAACAGGGGTTGCTTTTTACATCTCCTCCAAATTCCACTCCTAGCTCAAGTTATGAGCATTACAATAATTCTACACAGTCCCGAATGCTATACAAATAAAATATCACTCCTTTTATATTGTTTCTACACCTCCTAGCATGCCGGCTGGCACTTATCCTTTTACACGGCCCACCCGGGTTCCATTCTCCTCCCTTGCTTTTGTCTTATCCTCTTGGGATCATTATCCCACATTTGGCGCATGCAATCTTTGTCAGGGTTTAAAAAGTAGGTGGGCGCATTTTTTAAGTGGCTTAAGAGCCGCCTTAGCCTATGTGGAGGGTGCAATATTTGGGGACAGCACATGGTGTATATTTTAGATGCTAAGCGCATGGTTTAATGGACAGCGCATGGTTTAATGAAAATAGATAGTGCGTGGACAGTTAGCAATAGAAATTGCGTGGAAATTGGAAATAGGTAATGCGTGGAAATGGTAAAAAGAAATAGGCGTGGATAATTTAAATAATGCATGCCTAAATGTCCCACATGCATGGCGCAAAGGCAAATATAAGAGTTTATATACACAAGTTGGTTTAATGATTAAATGAGAAGGAGGCCAAGGCACCCCTCCATAATCGAGTGTGTCGAACCTAGCTGAGGGCCCCCAGCCAGTAAATAGCGGGGTCCATTTGTCCGAGAACGAGTGTCCAAGACCGGCGTTCCAAAACCCATTTTTTTAGTACGTCACACAATTCATCCACGTGTCGCAATATGATCAAAACACTTGGCAAGCGTGCACACGTCCAACTCCGCATAAAACTCCAAATTTTGCGATTGCCCAAAATTTCAGTGGCTATAACTTTTGCAAACGAGCTCCGTTTCCTACAAACAAGATGTCGTCGGAATCGTATAATTTTTCTCCACGCTTTAAAAATGACTGCAACAATTTCTGAGAAGATCTTAGATCGGTGTTTCTCTGTGAGGATCCTCTGGATCATGGATGTTCCACTACTTCACTCGACAGCTTCTACACACATGGCATTACCTTTGATTCTTCGCGCTTATTTACTAGACCTATGTCACACTTCGATGGACCAGATTCGTAGTTCTTCATGCTACTACCTAAGGTTTCCTTCGTAGAGTGGGTGGAATTCTATTATTCTATTTCTGTCCTTCCTAAGGTTATGCATTCGGCCTTCGGTGCGCGTGGATCTTATTGAGTTCAAAGGCAGAGGATATTTTCATCGACACTATTCTAGGAGACTTCTTAGATTCACAGAGTTCAGATCTCTCAATAGAATTTTCTACATTCCTCTCGCCTCCATTTTTCTCTCTTCTTCTTCTTTCCAAGAGATTTCATTTTTGTACATGGGTACCTTATTGTGATTCTCATTGTTTAGCGGATCCATTTTTGGTATCTTTCTTAGATTAGATTGTGTGTTTTTCATCTTTGTGGTGGATGTTTTTCACACTGGATTTTCCTCCATTACTTGAGATCCTTGTTTTTCATGGGTGCCTCATTACGCTTTAGTATCGATACCCATTTATCATTTTTGACTTTCTGCCTCATCCTAGGTTATGATGAATGGGGGTGTTGGTTAGAGTCATTTTTCACATCACTATGCGAGTCATCTCACTTAGGTGAGGTCATAGGTCTAGATGACATTTTAGGTCATCATGAGATTCCATTACACGTTAGTACATCATATGTGTCATATGGGAGTTACTTATATTTCGGTAATGTAACTCCCCTTCTCTAGTTAAGAGGTCATGATTGCAAAGACCTTTGGGGTTACATAACACCCTCTATATGTACACTGCTTTGCCCTTCATTTAGATCTATGAGATGGTATTGAGGTTTTGTCACTTTTTTAAACCCTTGCATGCACATTAATGGTTGATGTCGGTTCCTTCATGGGACCTCATCACACCGCCAAATTGTAACTAAGTCGATGTTCATACCATCCCACATGATCTTATGCTTCACGTTTTTGATTCTCCCTCAGAGGGTGATGAAGTTCATATAACATTTTTTTACTATGTAGCTAATGCATTTTTTAGAAGATTCAATCTAGGAAAGTGTACACTATTTCCAATGACCAAATCAAAATCATGAAAAACATTTAACCATTTGAAAATTATGGTTGAGATCTTATGAAACACATCTATTGTTACACATCATGTTGCTGATTATGTGAACACCTCGATGCATGATTTCCATTTCAAATGACTAAAGGTCCTTAAAAATTTTGCTTCATATTCTCTGTGGTAAATGTTTTTGGGATAGTGTCATGAGTTTTCGATGTTTTAGTGGTTTGAAAATATGGTGTCGAGGAAAACAAAAGTACAAAAGAAAAGTGTCTTACATGTCCAGCTATTGTTTATATGTCACATTCCTGGGTAACCATTGAGATATTGAGAGGGTAGTCTGCATGAAAAATGTGACTAGGGAAAAGTTTCTTTCTTGCAATAAAATTATCTTGGGAATGATCTCAAGGATATGAATAGTTTCAATGTTCTCTAAATTTCTTACAAATAGTTACACGTGGAAGATCTTGTTGAGATATTTCCAATGCCTTTTATATGGAGGAAAATAGATAATGTATACAAAAGATACAAATTGCCAAAATTTCTCTCTAGCTAAAAAAATTAAGCGTAGGTTATATAATATTGATGTGGCGTGTTGAGAATGCAACAAGCGGAAGAATGTGAGTGTAAAATGGTATATTTTTGTGAGTAATAAGATGGTTTGTAGCCTTTGATCTTCAATAGTTAAGGTGGGTACCATATAGTATGTCCATAAGGGGGTCCAAAATTGGTGGGGTCTATTATTTTTCATAAGGGGACTTACCATCTACATATTATGATACATGGTGTTTTTAATATATACCTCATTGAGGTTCAAATTTTTGTAGATGTAGGACTAAGTCCCCATTGTTCATAAATTTTCCCAACTAGCTCGATGAGATGGAGAGAAAGTCGGGTCCGAGTTCACAATGACAACTCATTATCTGCCATGCTGATCAAGTGAAATTTTATTCCGGATGAGCCACCTCATCATACTACCATCTCAATGACTAACTTACATTGCAGACCGCAGATAAACCCACTAGAAGAAAAAATATGTGGCCAGTGAAAAGGATAGCGTGAAAAGTTGGGTCAAACACACATCTACTCAACACCTAATCTTGCACCTTACCATTATGCCACATTACCTACATACCAAAAATATAATGAGACAACAATGTTATCTCTTAGTTTTGGGGCCTAAATAAGTAAAAGAGACATGTGATGGAATGAGGACTCAACGTCTTAACTGGCCAAGTAAAAGAATACATGGGGTCTCAATAACATTATAAAAGGTGGTAATTATTATTTGAGGGGGTGACTTGTTGGTGAAAGGCCCTATAAGGGATCTTGAAGAGACCATGTAACAACTATTGGTGACATCTTAAAAATTGAGACATATATACTTACAGTCCATATGCCCATTTCTGAAATTTGAGTAAGAAATTGTGTTATTTTTGCATCATTAATAATATCATTTATTTGTATTTGTAAATATAAAGACATAGTATCTCGTGGTAAAATTTTTTTAAATCAATCTTGGAGTATTTTTCTTATGATTTCCTTCATTTAGTGTTGTTTTTAATCAATTTTGATCGAATGCCATTTTTTACATAATTACACATTTTGTAGGAAATCGAGAATTGAAGGGAATGAATTCAACATTGGTGGGATGATGGTTATTTGAATTTTTCTCATCAATTTCATAGATTTTACATGACAAATTTAATGGAGTACATGAATTTGAGAAAAATTATAATTATCTAGGAAAAAGGAAACTGAATCAGCTTTAACATTAACCATTTTCGTATCAAGTTCGGTATCAAAGCGGGATTTCTAGAGCATTGCTAATAGTTTTATACTTGAAATTATTTATTTTTTCATGTTGCAATTAGATCTAGGTTGCAACAGAAACCATGGGCAAGTCTCGAATAAGGAAAAACTTGAGGACCTAGAAGCCATTGACCACCATATTCGGGAAGAGAACTATGAGCTAAGAATAAGATGGCATTCCTTAGAGGATGAAAATCAGAGCTCCAAGCGATATTAAAAATTAGGGAGAGATTTTCCTACATGTCATTAAAGCATTGTAGAATTGAGTTGTAAGCCAAGAATAAGATCTTGGAAAAACATCAATTCGGTGAGAAATTGGAGGAGATAGACAAGTCTACTAGAATAACATAACCCTCCACCAAAAATGCACAAACCAAATCAAAGGTATGACATATTATTTCCTCCCATTAAGAATCGATGTTGATTTTGGTAAATTTGAGAAACATACTAAATGTGATGGATCCAAATTATTAAATACAATGGGTTTTGATGTAAAGGGCCTCGTATTTATGTCCAAGGAATTAATAATATTATAAAGGTAGAGGAAATAGCTTGATATGCATGTTTGAGGTATAACAATGGTAAGAGAGAAATTTTGGAATGCTCAAATAGATGAAGAAAGACACACTTCACGAGAAAAGCCTATGACACTAATTATCCTTAAGCAACCCATGAAAGGTGATGAAAATATTTGTTTTTTCAATCCTACTAATGAAATTTTTCTAAGTAATGGCAGACCTCAAAAATGATTATGGGAGTGAGTGTAAATTAGGGGAAGTAATAACCTTCTCTACATAAAAACATCTAGAGAGGATGCAAGACATATCTAAAACAAGGAAAACAATAAAAAGGCAGAGAGAAAGTAATTTCCCTTGGTAATATTACACAATTAAGAGTCCTATAAAGTCCAGAAAGGTAAATACTCCAAGGTGCACTTTGACTACGCAAAGGTTGGTTAGGTAACACAAAATTTGTGGTATTCATTTCAATGTAATTTTTGTGGATTAAATAATCACTATGTTTCTCTATGTTGGAAGAGGATATCCTTAATAAGGAAAATTGATAAATAAAACTCTCCTAAACAAGATGTATAGATAGGAGAACATGCTTCATTATTTGATAAAGTGGGTAAAAATTATTGTACTCATTATCAAATGAGCAAATACTAGATTGAGAAATGTTGGAACCTACATCCAAAACTTCTTCTAAACACCAAAAAGAGAAACCTTTGTCGAACGGGTTGTTGAGATAATTCTTTCCATTACGGATAGTTTATTTTTACATAGATAAACTTTATTTATCGTGTATGCTATTACACCTCCAATTCATATTTTGATTCTCTTATATAAGAGGGAAAGTAACTCATTATTTCAAGAGTAAAATTTAGACGTAAAATTTAAAGCGAGATATTGAGTTGAGAGCAAAGACAATATGACCAACCGATAGAAAGTTTTTTCAATTTATTTACCTTCTCATATGCATGTTAATATTGTAGATTAGCATGATTTATCACCTTTATTTTATAAATTAAACAAGGGATAAAGAATGTGTTGTCCTATTTTTTTGCATTGGAAAAATTTACTAGAAAACATGACAAGCATACCCTAGTGTCAAAATATTTCATGTTAAACCTTTCCAAGGCTCCCTAGTTCATCTTATTCCCCACCATCCCTACCCTATAATTTAAGTGGTCCATTTGTGAGTGTCATCCATGCCCATAGGCGATTTAGAAAATATAAGAGCATTCAAGTTCTTATGAAGCAACGTCTCTCAAGGTGGAGTTTCAAGCAATTCTAAGAAGGGCTATCATCTCGCCTTCCTAAGACTAGCGCATTAACCCCTTAACCAGATAAAAGGATAGAATTCATCATGAAGGAGTATTTAAGGGATAAGAACATTAAATAACATGTTTTATAATATTATGGGAAGTTTTAAAGGTTTTGGATTTGTTTCACCGAAACAAAGTTTTTAGCCAAGGAGCTTGTGATCGCGAAGAGTACCTAAGCTTCAAGAGGTGATTACGGAGCTTAGGAATGAGTTTTGAGCTTGAAAATATATCATTGGAAATAATTTTCAACCCTCTACATGGTGGAAAAAATAGATCAACTTCAAACCCCATGCATTTTTCTAGAAGCTCATTCTTTCCATGCACAACGGGTGATCCTGAGAAAAAGAGGTTTTTAAAGAGGTTTCCAGTGGAAAATCAGGCCATGGGACACTATACATATTAAAATAATAACATTATATTAATCAAACACAAACTCTTGAGGTCATGTTGGGACACTTGCAATGGAACAAATAGATGGCTATGTGTGACAAAGCTAAAAAGGGAGAATAGGCGGAATATGTGAGAGTGGACGAAAAGTGATCAAGGAAATATAAATCCCTCAATGGGAAATGTGAGGATATGATCATTTAAGTAAATTAAGGCATGTCAAACCTAAGCGGTGTAATGGAGAAGTCGAGGATAATGGTGACATGAAGAAGTCTATCAATATCGGTGTCACTTTGAAAACTCTTCGAACTAGTTGCGGAATGCATGGAAATTGTGTTCAAATGTGGGACTTGGGGATCAAAATGTAATGAATTAGTTGTTGAGGGCCTTAAATGGTCATGTGAATGTGTGAACCACTAAACTAAGGAAGTAATCAAATTTGTAAAGCGTCTATCGTGGGCAAGGGAATGGACGATGTTTAAGCCTGGAAAACTAAGAACACGTGGGGAAATTGTATTACTTTCCGTCTAATTAATCTATGTGCCTAATTAACAAATGAAAGAAAGTAGAAAAGGTGATTCAATTCAATAAATGAGAACTAATTAACAAAGCAAGGAAATGAATCTATTCTACTTGTTTTTGTGTTTTTCCAATGATTTTGAATAAAATGAAATAAAACAAATAAAGAACTAATTAATCTAATGTTTTTGTATTTTTGGATGCTTACTGGAAAACAGAAGAAATACACATAGAAAAATTAAACTTCTTCTAATTAATTAAAATTGCTTCTACACTAAAATTAACAAAACTAAACAAGTAAACAACCAGGATGTGGCTATTTCCCTGTGTAGAGTGGATCTAATCTATTCTAATAAAACAAAACTTTTCCAATTTGTACTTGTGGATTTACAATTCCTCTGTTATTACCTCAGAGTCATGGGAAGAATGAAAAATATTCTCAGAAGCAATTCTTCCCCTGAAACTTCCCAGTAAAAAAATAGGATCTATGGAAGCTTACAAAATGAAGGGAAATTACAACTAATAGTGAAAAAATAAAAAGCTTCCTTTACAAAAACTTCTGTGCAAATCCACATGGATAGGCAAGGAAGTAGCTATCAATGAAGCTTTGTACATATAAAGAAAACTATAATAAATCTACTTCTTTTAATTAATGCACTCTAATAGAATATGGAATAATATCTACTCAAACAAAGAAACTTTAAGAATCCAAATACATCCCCAACTTAGAAGTGTAGAACCATGAAAATACCGATACTAGATCTGATTTATCTGTCCACTCAAATTATTTTCTAATGTGGTGTTTAAATGATTCCGGGAACCGTGTTGGCTTGTGAGAAGAAATGTTGAAGAAGTACTAGAGAGGAATGTCTTCTAAATAATCTGGTAGCAATGCACGCAAGAGAATAACAAGTAAATAGAGAATGTATATTTCTTGTGTATTTCTTAGTAGGATTATGAAAACATAACAATGTAATTCAAAACAATAATCTCCAACCAATGCTTTGGGTAAAGGCTTCACTCTTATACAAAAATGGAAGGGAAATAGTCTACGCCATTTAGCAGCCAAGGGATGCAAAATCACTCAAAGAAGGGTAATTAACTCACAATTAATAGTAGGAAGGGAAGGGGAAGTTGGTATGCATCAAACGAGCTTAAGAACAACTAATTTGGTCAAGAAACATGTGCTAAAAATGAGTTTAAAGAATGTGAAACATGTTCCAAATCATGCTTTGGAAAGTCTCGGGAAAAGTGAACAGAACCACCGGTCTACGCGGAGACTAGCGGTTACGCAACTTACCCACGAAAGTTACGTAATCACCACTAAAGGTAGACCATGGGTTACATGTAATTTCTCAGGAAGTTGCATAACCTTTGGCGCGGTTTCATAACTTAAAGCACAAAACCTAAGGAAATTTTTTTGAAAGAGATAAAGGAAAACATGGAAATGGATAAGGGAAGAAATCTAGGCTACAAATATATACTGCAAATGAGAAATTGGACTTGAACACCATTAGAAATATATTTATTCATCATTGGGGATTTTGAACCATTCCATAATGTAGCATGTGCAAAATTGGGTGCATATATATTTCCCCCTTAGAGAAGCATTTTAGCCATGAAGAGACATAAAATGTAGAGTCCAAGTATACAATTACCAAATGGGAGTTAGAAATTATACGTGACATGTGTGTGTTGAAGTGACGCCAATCCAAGCTTCCCGCCACTTGTAAGAAGTAAACGAGAATCAAGTGTAGATAAATACAAAATTGACAAAACATACTAAAATCAAAATGACAAGAGGACTTACCATATCCATGGGGATAAAAATATGCCTACATCGCACTCCAAAGGCATTACAAAAGACACACACTCAAAACAAAGTTAAAACATGCTATATATAACCAAAATCACTATTTTTAGAAATCATTTTTACTCACCCACTTGGAGAATTTTTTGAGCTCTGGATTACTTGAGACGGTTTCGTGTACAAGTCTATTCAAATCAAAGAGCATTCGACGTGATAATGACCCCACCCAGAGAGAGGAGTAGCCCAAATACAGTGAGTTATTTGTATTTGTTTATTTTTAACCTATAACGTGAATTTTTTTAGAAATTCATCCTAGGGGGGTTATTTTTGCTAATTTCATAGTCAAAATGTTCACTAGCGGGGTGCCACATGGGATGTGGCTTTTATTTTGTCAAAAATAGTGTTTTTTCATCTTTTATTTAGGATTTTAGGTTCCAGGTATTTGGTGTACCCTCCATGGACACAACTGTCGCTCTATGCAGAGGAAGTTACGTAACCACCGATCTACGCAGAGGCGCATTACAAAACCGTCCCTTTGCATGAGGGAAGTTGCACAACTACCATGGTGATTACGTAATAGTTTCTTTGCATATAGGGTCAATTGTTGAGGCAGAGGCTAAAATTGACTAAGTGTGAATATGTTTTTTTTTTTGGTGTTAATTTATGATGTTTTTGATGAGATTATTATTTATCAAACGTCTCTAACTTGCTCTTTTTGGTGTTTTGGTGAATGCAAAGTTCATACATCAGATGGAGCCGAGCTAGAGAGTGTGATTGGCTTCCTCCCATATTGGATTCACTGTCTCAGGAGGAGAGAGACTTATTACATAGGGTTGGGATATGAGATTATCCTAGACTCATGGTTAGTAGTGTCGGTGAGTCACCTATTGTGTGAATTATTAAGCTATTAGGACGTGGACTGGAACAATTTCAGGTTGCACTGGGTTTGAGGGAGAGTGGACCATCACATTAGAGGATGTACATAGGATTCTAGGTGTTCTTATTATAGGTAAGAGATTGAATTTGAATAGTGCAAGATTAGTTGTGGTAAATCGGCCATGGGCTACCTATATGGGAGATGGCTTGGCATGCCATGTTGGTGCCAAGTAGGGTATGATATTGTTTTCGTTATCCACCCCATTCTGCCTTGTGCAAGGACATTATTGGTATCCTAGCTTTGCGCTTGTTAGGATTCAAGGGAGGGGACAAGCTACTCTACTATTGGCCCCCATGATTCGCATAGGAGCATAGAAAGGCATGGTCAGTATATATGCATTTGGTGTTGACATCTTGGGGCTAAGTACAACGATATTTACATGGTTATTTGATTATAGGGCAAGGCCCTTAGCCATCCTACATTGGTGATGTGTTGGGTGTATGAGCGCATGGTCCCTATCATAGGGGAGTTATGATAGTCAACCCTAGCGCTATCGGAAAATCGAGATGCATAGTTATGGGCCCACTCGGGGGGCATCATTATTAGCCAAAGAGCTACTCTTACCATAGATTAAATGATTGCACAGTTGTCCCAAGAAATGTTCGGATAGTGGTGGGATGAGAGTGTGAGGATGGCTACATGTAGTACCACCCTCCATCTCGTAGACAAGACTGATAGGGTTGAGACACACCATGTTGACAGAGTGCTGCAGGCAGATTTTGTGTTGCCTTATGTTGATGCCATTCTAGTGGTTCCTACCATTTACCGTAGAGTTTGAGAGGATAAAACTGGCCCTAAGGGCCTTCTCAGATGGAAATTTTTTACTCTTTGGGTCCCAATTAGTGCATCACGGGTCATCCCAGTTGAGCCGGGGTAGGGTTTTCTTACAGATTGAGGATTCTCCTACACATAGTGGAGAGGACAGGGAGGCCAAGGTCGGGACAAAGATCGAATAGGAGGTCGAGGTGGAGGAAAAGGAGGAGACTCAAGAGGAGGAACACAATGAGGGTGAGGAGTATAGTGATAAGCAAGTGGAGAGTCACCAAGAGGCCTCCACAACATCTAGGGCCAAGGAGAAAGAAAAGGAGGAGACTCTTCATTCGAGGAGCCTATTTCACATGAGGGAATGGGTAAGGAACATTCTTTTATGGGATAGTGGGTGGCTTTGGAGGAGGTGCAGACAACCACCACCACTAGTAGCACCAAAGAGATCTATTGTGGATGCCAAGAGATTTGAGTACGTAGATACTCTTCTCTTGAATCTATTCTCTAGACTTGTTAGTGAACTACGTATATCTTCTCTAATTTTAAATATTTCTAATTTGCCATCATTTTATTTTTTATTTTTCAGCCACTACTAATGGTTTGTGAGATCTTATTAGTAACATTCTCATGGATACCTTCACACACCCACTGGAATGAATGACGAGACGAGCTTCTCATGGACCTGGGGAAACAAGTCATGGTGGGGTGACACACCGACATGTTTTCTCTAGCGTTGACGGTGGCAGGAGCTATAACCAAGATGAGCACCAAGATTATTACACATAAGATAGCCGAGAGGAGATAGCGGCAAGAGCATTCCTACAAATGAGACCACCACTATAAGATAACCTGGTTCATTCTCTCATGGTCACTCTCACAGTCTAGGAATGGAGGCTCTCACTCCCATCACAAGAGCTCCAACATGAGTCTAAGATATGTACCTTAATATTGATCCCATAGAGAGGGATAGGCCATGGGCCTTTATTTCTTTGGATCATTTTTATTGTATATATCAAATTTTTTTATTGTGTGCTCATTTTAAACAACTTTGACCAAACTTGTTAGTGTGAAGACATTGTACACAAACTTGATTATTATAGATATATATACATATACAATTATTTTTGACTTGGATATCTTGTGTAAGATTTTACTCGTTCATGACTTGCTTCATCTGTGTACTCTTAGATGTGTAGAATATCTCGATTTTTTATATGCTTTTATGAATGCATGTATGGGCGATGATGATGATGCAAATGTGTAACAAAATGATTTCTTTTCTTTTTGTATTTTTGATATATATGGGTTGCATATGAGGAAATATTACAAACTTAAAAATTTGGTTTTCAAGAAACATTTGATATTCCTGTTTTTTGGAAAATTTGATGAAAATGATATAATAAGAAGATGAACCCACTCCATTCTTAACCCCACGCAACTAGTAAGATGCGAGGGATCAACACCGAGAGCCAAGAAGGACATGAGTTATATGAATTTGATGAATGAAAGTGGTGATATGAAGACAAGATTTTGACAAATACCCAATTAGGAAACTACAACTCAACTCTAGGAAAGGTTAACTATCTAGTTTAGAATGCAGTTTACTTGCAAGTTTAACTAGACTCGTGAGACCCATGATAGTCTCGATTGAAAACATATGGTTTTATTGATTAAATATCTTATAAATTATATATATAAATCATTTTTGTATGATGTTAAAGGACTCAAAGAACTTTTTACCTGTTTACAACTTATTGATTTATTTGCAAGGACCCCCATGTCTTACCTCATAATACCGCAGTAGAAGCATGGGCTCATCACCAGGAAAAGGCATAGGTGAGTAAGGGCACAACCTTCCTTTCCCCAGTATTATGCTACTTATAGGAAGCATGGGCTCACCACCGAAGACTGGTAGGGAAAAGAAGTGTAGTTTTATTGGTAAAATGAAATTATTTTGTATTTATTGTTTTTTTATCTTTTATTTTATTTTATTGATTTTTAAACCTTGTGATTTTTGGGAAGGAATACTTGCCCCTAGCCTCAACCCCACGCAACCAGTAGGATACGAGGGCTCACCACCGAGGGTTGAAATAAGTGAACAAGCAATCCAGGTGAAATGTTTTAGATTGTTTTTGTCAAAAGAGATTTCTAAGGAAAGATGTGACACCAAGAAGCTTCTAGTATAGACTATGGGAAAAACACCTAAGCTAGAAGCAGCCATGAATAGAACTAAGTGTGTAGGTCTTGGTAGGATCAATGCAAAAATTTCATCTACTAGAATAATAAAGAGATTGAATAGTTTAGAGATGATATAATGAATAGTTGGAGAAGTATGATTAAATGCTTTGCCAATTCTCAAATTTTTTGAAAGTTGATTGAAAAATAAGTTTCTTATTTCACAATATTACAATATGATTATGTAGATGATATGCATGGGATGCAGTAGTGTACATGTGGAAATGCAAATGAACTATGCGTAGAATCATTTAAGGTGAAGTGAATTGACTAATTCACCAAACTCCTCACCTTCTAAAGTACATAGATGATATGCGCCATTATTATAGTCCTCCATGACTTGATATGGACCTAACCACTTAGGCTTGAAATTTCTTCCTTCCTGGGTCTTCTTGTCAATCCGCTATCGAGTCTCAACACTAGATCCCCTACACATATTTCATGCTCGTAAAATTTCTTGTTATACTTGATGACACATCCTGTCAACATAAACACTATGTCATTGTTCAACTTTGAGTCGAGTTTCATCAAGGGTTTCTAGCTGAACTAGTCATTCCTCTTGATATTCATCTTCATCTAGGATGCCTTGCAAGGATATGCAGAGGCTAGGAAACTCTACCTCGAGTGGTAAAACCACTTCAGATCCAAAGACTAAAGAATATGGGGTTTCCCCCATGGGTGTTCTTACTGACATCCTATAGGCCCACAAGGATGGAAATAAATTTAAATGCTAGTCACGCTTGTTCTCCTTGACTATTTTGAGGAAATGGGCTTCAATGTTTTATTCTTCTATTAAACTCGGTCCATTGGCTTCGAGGGTAATACAAAAATGTTGTGTGATGTGATATTTTTAATTGTGATCACATTTCACGTGCCTATTCATTCTTTACATACATGTCATTATATGAGATAATGACCTATGGGACTCCATATCTATAGATGATCTGATTCAAAATGAACTTGGCAATCATAGACCCAGGTACAGTAGTGAGAGGCATGGCCTCAACCCACTTTGTAAAATATTTCATGGTTGTAATGATAAATTTGTGGCCATTTTTAATGAGGAGAAAACTTCCCTATCAAATCCAAACCCCAAGTAGAAAAGGGCCAGGTGTCACAATTGGTTGTAGATCCTGAGTAGGGATGTGTATCTCATGCATGAATTCTTGACATTTATGGCACCTACATACATATTCTACAACATCATGCTCTAAGGTGGGCTAGAAATAACCCATTCGATGAATTTTCCGAGTGGTAGCATGCCCTCCAAAGTGACCCCCACATACTCTGTTGTGGGATTTGAAGAGAATATTTTCCAACTCTTCTTCGTCCACACATCTCAAAAGCATGTCATTGATGGCTTTGTGATAGAGCACCTCTTCTATAATTATATACTTGGCAGATATGACATGTAGCCACTGCCTTTTTGTGAGGGTGCTCCCTCGGGATATGTACGGTCCAAAATGTGATTAATGATATCAAAATACTAGGGACACGATGCAATGGGAGGCTTTGTTTCCACATAAAATACACACTCATCAGGGAAATCTAGGTCTATTAGGTCTCCACAATCTATTAGGATTTCTGCTAACTAATCAACAATAATTTTTCCTTTGAAAAACTTTTGGTTAATGAAGGTGAGTTCAAATTCACCCATCGATGTCCAAATTTTTGGATAAGGCACCTTAAGTCGAAATGTTCATAGTTGATGCATTTTACTATCACCCCTAGTCTCTTGGTTAAGAGTATAATTCCTTAACCTCTATGTTTTGAAAACTATTATGAGGAATTCTTTCCCACATGTGTATAACATGTCTCGTAGTCAATCGAGTGTGACTAATGAAGTAAATGACATGCTCACGGTTATCATCATCTTCTTGTGCCAACATGCAAGCTAGTGAGACCTCGGTGGCTTGAGAGTATAAGATTAGAGGATGGTTGGATTTGGGTGGCATGAGTGTAGGTGGTGACATGAGAAAATGTTTGACTAACTTGAACACTTTGTGACATTCAGAAGTCCACTCTTTACTACACTCCTTTTTTAGCAAGTTGTTAATGGGATGGACATCACAAGTTAGATCGGGAATAAACCTACGGATTGCCTAAGTTTACCTTAAAATACCTAATGCTTGATTTTTCTGAAGGTGGAGTCATCTCTAGAACCGCCCTAATCTTTGCTAGATCTACATCAATTCCTCGAGAATAAATGATATACCCCATAATTTTCCTCCCATCACTCCAAATACACACTTTTCTAGATTCAACGTTACACCGTATTTGATAAGATGAGAGAGGATAATACGAAGCACCTCAGGGTGATCGTAACATTTATTTTCCTTAGCTAATACATCAATGTCATAATATTCCACAATATTATGAATAAGATCATGGAAGATGTATGTCATTTCTCATTGATAGGTGGATTTGACATTTTTCAAGCCGAACAATAGGAGTACGTAGCAAAAGGTCCCCAAGGAGTAGTAAAGGTAGTCTTGGTTTGATCCTCCTCGAGAGATCCTTATTTGATTGTAGCCGGAGAAGCCATCCATAAGTGAAAATAACTCATAACCAGCTATTACATCTACAATGACATCGATGGAAGGAAATGGAAATTCATCCTTAGGAAAAGCTTTGTTGATGTCTCTAAAGTCGATACAAATGCGTATCTTCCCATTCTTTTTAAGGATCGAGACAATGTTAGAAACCCACATGGAATAGTCTACTGGTTTAATGAAACCCACCTAAAGGAGCTTCATTACTTCTTCTTAACCATTAAAGCCACTTTTGGCTTCATGGGTCATGACTTTTGCTTCACAGATTGACATCGAGACTTCGTGATGAGGTTCTGAACCACCACATCAGGAGGGATTGATGTCATTTGTTCATAACTAAAGGTGAAGGATTTTGAATGTTCTTTGAGAACCTTTTTGTGCATTTATATCTCATTAGGAGTTAAAGAAGAACCAAGTTTCAAGATCTTAGGATCCTCCTTCATCCCTATATTAATATATATGGTTCCTTCGATCAAAGAGGTGTTACCCTCTTCAAACTTAGGTGGGGCTGGAGGTAGTTCCAATTCTTCTTCCTCTACCTCATAGATCTCAAGACCCTCCGATGAGGAAGGACACATTGCACAATCTCAAAAGTAGGAGGAAGAGTGAGGTTTAAGATAAAATCCTCTCTTATGGTGTGTGGGATGAATATTCTGTATAAGCATTGAGGAATCCTAGGATCACCTCATCATTTTTCGTGAAGTCCATAATGGCCGGATCATTCTCATCCTCGACATATGCTAAAATTACATTGGTTAGAAATTTTTAAACCAAGGGTTCAGATCAAACTAAGATGGTAAACTAAGTTCCATTTTAGTCCTCACCTAGAAAAACCATGAGGAATACATGGCCATGGAATTAGCCAGTTGATTCTTCTCTCTAGGTATGGATTTGATAGAAATGAAGTCAAAACCATTAAAAATAATAGTATGGAGAACTTGTAGAATTTTATGTCCTCAACTCTTGTCTCATAGACTTCAGATACTTAATTAACAGAAGGCTATGAGTCACCCAAAACTCTAACATTGTTGATGCCCATCCTCTTGGATATGATGAGACCAAGAAGAAGATCCTCATACTCTACGAATTATTCGTACATTTAAAGTTTAACCTATAGGAAAAGGCACTGACACTCCTCTACGGAGAAGTAAGGATCACCCCTACCATAACACCATAATGCGGTACTTTGCACCATCATAGTTGAGAGTCCAACAATCATTGGGGAAGATAGAAGTTTGGATCTTTCTTTGGAATCTTAGTCCTCGAACTTTGGGATTTCAACCATGTAGACCTCATCAAAGACACTAGATGGGAGAGAAATGACTTCAAGAGCATGTCTTATGCCCATGGAATAAAACAAGAGAACAAGAGGAAAATCATTCTCTAAAATTTAAACAATCTTTACTCGTAGCTTTTGTTGAGATGGTTTCTACTACACCAACCTTGAATTCACTAGGATAAACCCCTTTAATTTCCTTAGGGATCTCAAACTCAGTTGTAGAAATGAGATACAAATTAGGGATTTGATTCTTGAGGATTTCTCAATTGGTTATTCAGAGATTGAATGTAGTATGAATCCTGAGTTTCTTCTTTACGTTGGCCAAATGGATTTCAAATGGCTTTGGGTCACCCTGAGCTATGAAAAACATTACCAAGGTGTAATAATCTAACCTCTTGGAACAAGGTGGAAGGGATTTCCTTCATTCTATGAATCTAAGGTCAACGAGAATCATATTATAGTTGGTTTCCCAACTATAATATTAAAATCATTCAATATGGTCTTTTTCCAAGGGTAATGGAAAGTACTATGGCTGTAATGAACATTAGTTTGAGACTATCATAACCTCTCAACATGTCATGGGTTGAAGAAAATTGGTTTCTCCATAGCCTAGCTTCTAAAGAAATGAGAAGGGACTATATTAACAACAGCCCCATCATCTATCATCGCACGCTTAACATAGTTGTTGTAGATCCAAACCTAGAGGTATAACACAGGATCACCTCTTCATGCCAACTCGGTGTTTATTGACATCTTTTTAATGTCAAATACAAACCCCGAATCCCTCTTGAGCTTCCCTAAAGGATAGACATCAAAGTATATATGATTAACTTGGGCTTCGGAGGAGGAGTGACATGAATTAAATGAACAAGTTATAATTCCTCTAATAAATCCGCTTAAGTGCAGGTGAATTCTTCAAAAATTCAAAAAGGAAATGTGAGAAAAGGTCTTGGTCAAATCTGTGATTAAATCATAGGCCCCTACTGGTTTAGGAGCCAATGGTGCATTTTCTCGACATTGAAGAATACAAGAGAAGAGGTTGTGAGGAATAATAAAGTGCAAGTTGTTGATTTTAGTCTCCAACTCAACCAAGCCTAAAATATTAGTCTGATTCTCGATCATCTAAAGGAGGAGCTACCAAAGGTTTTAAAAATGTAGATGCTTTGTGATCGTTGTTACTCTACAAGAGTCCCTATTAGTATCCCTATGAGAATCCCCTTGTTGGTACCATGAGGATTAAGCTTTATGTTCTTAGGAAGAGTTGGAAGAGGGTCTCTATAAACCCCAAGAGGAGCATTCTAAGGGGAAACATGCCCCATGTGAGTGTTCTATGTAGGTGTTGTAGGATTATCCAAAATATCTCAATAAAGATATACATTTGGTCCTCAAAAATATTTTTATAAATTTTTGCAATCACGAAACGCACGTGTGTCATGTCCTTGAACCCTATGGAAACCACAATATAAATTAGGATCGTAATCATGAGGTCTCTGATTCTAGTTTTGTTGTGGTCCATAGTTCCTATTTTTATTTTTCTGTTGGTTGTTATAATTGAATTTTGTAGGCCTCTAGCCTTGGTTATGATATTAGTTCGAATAACCGATTGGTTATTGAATAGAACCTCGGCTTGACTTGGTAAGATGTGGGAGGTCAATAAATTTAATCGCATTAAGGGAAGGTGTTAAATTATTACTCCATTGATTTTTGGTATTTGCACTATTATTTATGTTATTTGCATTGCTTGTGCTTAACAACATTTGGTTTTCTTGCTTGATTAGTGACATCGTATTGTCATAACACCACGGTTCCTATTAACTAATTTGGGTCCTTGATTGTTGTTGTTTGAACCATTTAGGTAATTTGAATTACCTTGTGAGGGAGTGACCAATATCCCTTTGATCTATAGGTTTTTTTACCGCTATCAATTACCGGTTGGTCAATGCGGAGGGAACCCTCTAAGACCTCCTCATAGCTCCTAAGAGGGAACTTGTGTACTTCCACATTAGTCACTTAGTTGAGAGAATGGATTAATAGGTCACAAAGCTCCATTTGATCTTTGTTGGGAGCATTAGTCTAGGAGTAGAGGACTTGCACCACTATGAATGAAGTGGGAAACAAATTCATTGTGCTCTTTTTGATATGGAGGAATTCCATGAATTCTATTCGCAAGAGATTTTTCATGTCAAAATATAATATAAAATTTGAGATGATTTTCTTAAATGAGTGGATTAATGCTTATGGTATCCTATATTACCAAAGAAAGAGTGATCCCCAAGATTCTTAGGAATATTTTAGTAACTTTGTCCCATGGGAGAAACTCTCTAATGGTGGTTGCATACACTTTAATATGAGCATTCCGATCCCCCTCCTCTTTGAATTTTGGATGGTCTCGTAATGGTTACAAAAGCATACCGCTTCATATGCTAAAATTGATATGCTCACCGAGATATTCAAAGTATGTGCCCACTACATAAACATTTACCATAGGCGACCCTTGATGGGGAAGTGGAGGTGGAATAGAGAGTTAATAAGGCATAACATAAGTACTTGGGGAGTGTAGGGTATCCCATGAGGCTGAGCATATGAGCCATGAAAAGAAAACATGTCCTCTTGTGGTGATTTAGAAAACATATGAAGATACATCGGAGTGTAGACACTAAAAATGGGTCATACTCCCTTAGCCCCCATCAAATAAACACCTTGAACACATCCACCTAGCCATGGCCCCTTTAATCCCACACTAATATTAATTTAATTTAATTAATTTATTAGCCTCATAATATTTATTATTTAAATATCCTAATTGGGATAAGGCCTACCTATACACCTCATCTAGCCACCTCACCCTAAGACCTATTCTTAGTATGTTGCCATAACTAACTAAGACCTACCCAAACCCTAAAAATCAAAGCCTATATTCCCTCTAACCTTATTCTCGCATGTTAGAAGGAAGCTTCCATTATAATCCATGAGGCAAAGAAAGAAGAGCACAAAATATCAAGGGGATATTCCTAGTTTAATAAACCTAGAAATCCCACCCTAACCACACCGGTTACCCTTAACCACAATGCCGATTAAGATAGAACCATCATCGGTTTCCATTCAATCCAAAAATAACCTTATTTCGAGGTTAGCGCATTTATGGGAAATAATCACATCTTTTTTTAGAACAAGTGACGAAACCAGAGCTGCATGCAAGTAGAACCATCGTTAGTATACACATCAGAGCATCCATAGCCAATACCTAAAGCAATCACAGAGCCATTTAATTTCATGGGAGCATCCAGGGAAGCACCAACACTACATCAAGTTCATTCCATTTGATCACCCACCATTTCCAACCAGGCATCAAGCCGTACAAATAATAAGTTTTGTTAACCAACACTCATCTATTCATCATTTGGTAGATCCTTTTACATCTGTTATTTAGCTTTTTCTCTCATTTCCATTCCCCCATCATCTACCTCCATGAAAAATTGACCATCTTTTTATCCATACCCTTACACTTCCCATACCTGGATCTTAATCATTCCTGTGCATATCCAGGATCCACATAAATCTTGCCATTTCCCTTCCATCTTCATCTAATCTCAGATCTATCACCTAGCCAAGTTTTATTGAGTTTCATGTACCCCAACCATACCAGCGCCGGTTACCCAAAACTATTGCCAGTTAACCTAAACCGATACCGATCATACCCGACCGACGTCGGTCTTTGTGTATTTTACTAGAAACCAAGAAAAGAGCTCCTAAACTTCCGCTAAATACCTAAAACCACCCAGAATCTCACCCTGACCTATATCAGTACCCTTACCAAGACATTGACCTTCAAATTTAATCATAGCTTAGCCTGTTGTGAACGAATTTGCTTATTTTAGATGAATGAGATACCTAAATCATTTTAACTATAGTAGGGTTTTCTTTATTTTTTGCATTAATTTGCTTTAAACAATGGTATCGATTAACCTTTTCAGGAAGTATCACACTTCTCGAATCTAGCACATTCTAGGTAGTCCACTTTGCATATATTGTTTAACTTTTATTTAGTGGTCTTGTGTTCCATTTCAGGTAGTTCCTCCAAGCAAAAAGGAAGCTCTCATGATCAGCTATGGATTCAGAAGTCATACGCGCATAACAACCTACAACCAACATTTTAATAGGTATTCCTCCTAACCCATTACCCTTATTTGTTTCATCAACATTCAAAGAAATGCTCTAGAATCAGGTGAAACATTTTGGCATGCCTAGGTGGGACCCATTCGGGTTCTTTGCATTCTTTCATTTCTAGGTGAAAATGTTGTATGTTTTTTTCTTTTCTAAAAAGTTCTTACATTAAAATTTCTCCCCTGGAATCTTCTTCTCTTCTATTGTCTAAAAGCAATCGTATTTTGGTGCTTAAAACAAACATCTCTTCCCTTTCATTAGTATCACATTAGTGAAAGAACATCCCTTCTCCTGTTCATCTATTTGTGGCATCAAATTCTACATTTCGATTTGGGTTTAAAAATCATTGCATTTCATTCTAATTTTCTACATTAGCTCACATTAATTGAGGGAAACCTATATGCTGGAAGTCATTCCCAGCTGATGGTTGACAAATGAATCATAGAAAAACACTTTCTTTCTTTTTCTCTAAGTCTTACCCAAACATCACAAATTTAAAATATATACACATTCTTAAACAACATCTCACCCAAAAGAAGTTGTAGGTGATCACATGATCACGGCACAGTGGGCACCCCATTGGTTATCTCTATCTAGTACCCCATCAGAGGACGGCCCGCCCCCACCATAACATACCTGAAACCTCTCCCTATAGATCTCCTTCTTTGTAGGAATCCATCCTCACCAAAAAACTCTATTCTACAGTTCATGAGTCAGTCCTTAAAATAGCATAAGCTAAACAAACATAATAGAAAAAGCACTCTTAGGATCGTATTTTTCTTAGTGTTTCTACTTGGCTTGCATTTTGAGGTGAGAGGTCACGCTCTTCATTTTTCTTATTTCTCCTTACATGCTCCTCATCACATTTGGTGTATTCCAGCTTCATCTGAGTGTGCTTGGACCATATTCTCATCATTCTCAAGATTCTAGGTTTGATTCCACATTAATTTTAACTCACAACCACATTTTTCTTCATCACTGTTTCAATTTCATAGTAACCGGTGTTGGTCCAGTGACCATCGTCAGTTACCCTCTGACCATCATCGGTTTTACCCAATCGATGTTAGTCCACTATTCTTTTTGTTAACTAACCCAAAAAGGACACCTATTCCCTTTGTTAGATGTTTAGAGTCTCTGTCACTCTTATCATATCCATTGACCTTTGGTAAGTCTCATCAATATTTGGCATACCTAGTAAATTTGGCCTTATACCTTGTTTTTGACCAACTATCCACTTTCCATAGTGACCGGCAAGGTTACCTCGTGGTCGGTGTCGGTTTAACCTAATTGACATCGGTTAGCTTTGTGTCATTTTCTAGCTGAAATTTTAACCATAATTCACCTACCACCACCTATTTATCCTACCTATGCTGTATTTTTGTGTCATTTACAAAAAGCAGTCTTACCGTGTTAGTACATGTTCACATGGTACTAACGCATCGCATGTTAAGTGCCCTCATATTCCATGCCAGTTGTTAACCACTCCCACCTAGCCCTTCACCACCTTCCATTTTATCACCAGCCATGGAACCTATCCAACCTATCTCTATCACTACCGGAGAGGAGGAATTCACACAAATCCTTGACCAAAATCCTATCGCCTTGCGGTTTTACCTTTTCCACTCATCTAATCGAGATGCCTCGGGGTCGATTGATATATGACATGCCCGTATCTATCCCCCGACTCTCATTCCCACTCCTACGCCAAATTTCCCATCGGCTTTACTTACCCACATCTACCTTACCCGTATTCATTTCGTAATATGCCCTATACCCACTATGAATGCCGCATCTGCTACCTCCATCGCACCCGCCACATCCACTATACCCTTGCCCGACCACCTGAACATAACCTCGCCCAAGCCTATTGTATCGTATATACCCGTAGCTACACAACCACCCCCAATGTTAGTGACCCCTACCCCTTTTCAAGATGTCGTTCTTTCTATTCCATAATATTTAGCCCCCATTACCACTAGGGTCACCACGACGCTTCCACCTCCATATACATACTATCAATAGCCTCATGTTTCATCTATTATTCACTCTGGTACGTACCCCTATTTCACTACCTTCTTCTCAATCTACCTATACGAAAGCACCATATACTTTGGAATGCCACCCTTGTTATATGCCCAACACCAACCCTCTTACACTACAGGAGGCACCCATCCATCACAACCTACCAATGACCTAATTAAGTTAATGATGGACAAGATGCATACATTGGAGGCATCGGTTTCTGGCTCCCGCAACACTCTCACCTACGATGAGATTTGTAATGAGCCTATAAATCCATGCATTCTTATCCATCCATATCCCATGCATTGGGAAATGCCTAAATTCAACTGTTTTAATAACAAAGAAGACCCACAACAACATTTGTGGTCTTTCAAACATGGGTGTTATCTGATCGCCCATGATGATGCTTTGCTCCTGAGGACCTTTCCCATGTCTCTGACTGGACCCGCGTTAGATTGGTATAGTGGGTTGCCTAGAAACTCTATATTCTAATTTAATTAGGTAGCCCAAGCCTTCTTGGATCACTTCTCCATTAATTTTGTTAAGAAGGTTACCATTCTTGGCGTATACTCTACGCACACTCGTATGATGATGAATCTATCACAAATTATGTTTCTTATTGGCATAGATAATCATCAATCAACTCATGTAAACCCTTCACACTCTTCACATGCTTGTGCTAGGCATATCTCACCAACCTTGCAGGTCCAAACTTTCCAAACCTTCGATAAAGCATTCACCATGGCACGAAAGCTAGAGATTCGGGCCATTGAAGAGAAGAAAATCTAATTATGTAATAAGAACTCGACATTCAAGTCAAATGATACCTCTTCTTCTTCAAAACCACAGAGTAATTATTCAAAGGCCAAGGGCACCACTAACACACTGGCACTAAAAGTTGGCCCAACTCATCCATCAAATCAGGCTAGCCTCTCATCTAATCTCTCACCCATTCGAGAATTTTCAATTCAAACAGAACAATGAAAATATACCCCAATTAGGGAACCTTATTCTTCTCTTAGAGAGAAGATCATCAAAGTTGGGGCCATCACCCTTCCTCTTGTTAAACCACACACTGGTTTTGACCCTTTCACCCCACACCCGCATGATATAAAGAGCACAACTTCTGCAACTATCATCGAGTAAAGGGTCATAGTGATGGCAATTGCATCACCTTCAAAAACATTGTCCAATAAATGCTCAAGAAGGGTGAGCTAACCTTGGATAATCCTAATGCACCTTCCAATCGAACCTACATATCTTGAAGAAACCCTTTCCTAATCATTCCCCTTCTTAATCAAACTGGAGAGAATTCAACTCATGATAGCCATACCTGCGAGGTCCATGCTATTTTCAGCAATACACACGATGTGGCCCAGTTACCTCATATTCCTTCCATAGAGGAAATTCTAGCCTCGAAGTCCTCCTTCTGCATTAGAACCCACCTCACCTATTCCTCCACCCATAGAGGAATACCTTTCACCTCCTTCATCACCCGTGGAGGAGCCTTCATTAATATCAAGACTATTTCACCTTTGGCTTCTCCACCTAGAGAGCCGTCACCCATAGTACCTCTCCAGCCCGCAAAAGAGTACCCACCATCTCCTCCACCCACAGAGGAGCACCCATCATCTCCTCCACCTATCAAAGACCCAGTAGAGATACCTTTGCCTCTAGGTGATCATTCTCCATCAGCTACCCAAGATCCTGCAGACTTACTTTCGACTCTCTTACCCACTGAAGCCGAAGCTAGAAAATTCCCCATCTCTAAGACAAATTTCACAAGAATTTCCATTAGGTCCTCATCATTCTCACCTCACCATGGATGTCATTCTTGCGATTTTCTGATCACTTAGATTATGTGGATAAAGCCTTACTTTGGGGTGTATTCTACTTCTGTCTCAATGCAAATGTAGATGCAACTTCTTTGACACTTCCACTATCTACCCAAAGATATTTCAGCCAATTTAATCAAACACAACCTTCTCTATCACAACTTCTTCCATGAGACCCATCATAGCTCAACACACACCCTTACCCATAACCCAACATACACCTAAATCCAAACCCACACCTACATCATCTTCCTCAACTAAACCTATTACTACCTTAGGGGTCACCCTAATCACCAGCCTTATTCATCCACCTATCAAACTAGATTTATCTACATCCTCCAAAGTCAATACCAAACCTACTTGACACACCCACATAGAAGAAGCGAACGCCATAAATCTCATACTCCAATCTCACCGATCACACCTTCTTCACCTTTACCCTCTTCATTTGTCTTAGGACTTCGTCCTTCTAACACAGTAAAAACCTCCACCCATCTCGCAAACTAAAAATGTAGCAGCCCATTCCACCATTACAAACCTCAAACATACCCAAGAACCTGCCATGACTTCCACCACATCTACAACATCTTTACCACCCATACCTCTAATACCATCGATCACCCCTTCATTACCCATGACACTTCGGGTCTCTCTTTCCCTCACACCTCCGACATGACCTACACCATCTACCTTCACAATACCTCCATTATCCCCATGGGTAACGCACCCTCTCTTCTACCATCTACCTTTCCCTCAAGATTTCATGTGCCCGTATCACATTTACGCAAAAGGTACAACCTAAGGACAAAAATCTGCTACCCTCCAATAAGGTAGTCAAAACAACCATACACTCTCCTGCTAGTTTGTCTACCATACCCCTACCCAAACAAACACGACCAATGCCTAAGATCACACCAAAACATAAAACGTAGCTCAACCTACTCCCCTTGTGAAAATATTGTTCCTCTACGAGTCCTCCATGCCTACACCCAAACCCACCTTCACTTCCCATTGCGATCCACTAGCGGGGTCCTATGCCAAAATTTTAACCAACCTCCTTGAAACTTTTGTCATCACATTGCCACCCCTCAGACCTTATGACCCTCTCAAGCCCAAACCAAAGGGGTTTCATGACAAAAAAATTTGTGCCTACCATCACATGCCAAGACACGATGTAGAGAACTATAAGGCTTTGAAAAATGTTCTTATCCAGTTGTGCCCTCTCTGAAGAAAACTTTGATGATGATGACCTTCTTGATTAGGACCCCATTTCACCAACACTAATTCCCAACTCTTCCCTCACTCCTACTCAACGACCCAGAAATTTTCCCCATAGTTCCTAGAACCACCTCTGAGATTTGAAATTAACATGGTTTGCATCAATGACCTCGCCAAACCTCCACCCAAATGTCAATGTGCCCATCTCATCTCATAAGACTCCTTCCCGCCATTGGGATTTTTCCCTTTGTTTCACCATACCTTTCATGGCTCACCTACCTCACCTACCTCCCCACCTCAGATCAACATGATCCACGTTGCTACCCATGCTCAGAAGGACAAAGGAAAGGAAAAGGTAACTAACTCACCAACCAATCCTATACCCAACATATCATCTACAACCACACCTATAATCACTATCTGTGGCCCCACATATCCTATTTCTAATGGGATCACACACCGCGTGATGCTCAAACAATTACACCAATCTCCCCTCAAAATGTGCTTATATGACCTCATCAAACCTTGGAATCCCATGGTCAAGGTCTCTTGGAGGTCCTATAATCTATTGAGGTTTTACCCAATGACCCTACACCTAGCCTCCATTATCACACCCCATCATGTAGCCTCTCTCACCAAATTTCTACCTTTATCCACGCCTCCACCTACTAGTTGCCAAGTAGCCTCCCTTAGCTTCTTAGAGGAAGAAATCGCACCGCACAAAAGATGATCTAGACCCAGCTCTCTTCATCTCTATCCACATTGATGATATACATGTATGACATGTCATGATTGATGGGGCGCTAGTATTAATATCATTGTCATCCGATGCATTCACTCAAATGCGCATACCTAACAATTACATGCATAAACATCCTGTCATGTTACGTTCATTCAATGACGCTATAACCTCTACACTAGGAACTTTCATCCTCCACATTCGTGTGGGCCCCACCTGCTCCAGAGGAGTTATTTTACATCTTGGAGAAGGAATTCTAATATAACCTATTGCTTGGAAGACCATGGATTCTTATCATGGGTTGTGTCCCTTCCACTTTGCATCATTGTGTAAAGTTTGAGTATGAGGACACACCTATACCATTCTAGCTGATCCATCACCTTTTAAAAATGCAACATGCTTTACCGACCCAATGATGTGCTTATACCCATTAAGACATCTACCTCCATGACCACTACCACTTCTCCTATACCTCTACTTTCTAGTATTTCCGCTACCTCAATTGCACATGCCTCCTCCATTCCTACCACTGCCACATCCTCCACGGAAAACCATTAGCCTCCCAATCATTAGCTCAACCTCCATGTCGTCACCTCATGACACATCATCTATTCTAGTTACCCACCTACCAACCACTAATCCCTTGGAAGGCATCTTTCAATTGGGGAGTATCACCTATATAGTGTCAACACATTCCTTACTCGCACAAGAGTATGGGAGTCTTCACCAACACCCTCGTTATGATCACCATATAGGAGAGAGACTCCTTTATGGTCCTCCCCACTTTCATACCAATCTCGCCTATGGGGGACTTGATACTACAACTTACACACCTGAACTACCGTCACAAACCCGCCCATTTTTGCCAACCTCAAGTCACTCTCCAATCGCCATTTTTCCCACACCTTCCTACACCGTGTGTGGAAGGGTTTTGGATTTTATGAGCAAGGTCACCATACTATTATTCCTTGTACTACCCACAAACATAACAAATGCGTAGTGGTATCGACTTTGTTGAACCACCTACCAAGAAGGCTCACATTGAACTCATCGAGGACATTAGCCCTTCTCCACCTTCTTCACCACCATCACCACCTTCACCGATGGAGTCGATGGACCTAGAATCCATTCCTCCTAACTTTTTTTTGTAAAACCATCTCTTTGGGGCCTCTCGACTTATCAACATGAGGCGAGGCTCCCTCCTCTCTTCCCTTCATGTATCCTGAAATGATCGATGATGATACACTTTCGATCAACATCGTTTCAATGTCGGATGATGAATCTATACTCACCTACCTTGGTGTATAAGACTCTTATATTCATCAATCATTACCATCTTAGACGCAAACCATGTTGAATTAATTGACTATCGAAATCAACATTCATACTCAAGATGACCCGCACATCTTAAAGATCGCCAATATTTAGATGTTGCTGAACATGAAGGCATCACTTCTTTTCTCAAAAATCATGACCATGCTTTTACCTATTCTTACACAAATGCCTAGTATTGACCCCACCATAGTGGTCCATAATATTGTAATAGTTCCTGATGCCAAGCCCATCAAACAAAAGTTGAGGAAAATGCACCCTCGCATTTCCCTTCTTGTCAAAGAAGAACTTCAGCACCTTCTTTCCATTTCCTTCATATTACCCATTGATTATCCTCATTGGATTTCTAACATTGTCCCTATCACTAAGGCAACAAGGGGACTCCGCATTTTCATGGATTTCTATGACCTCAATCTAGCTTTCCCAAAAGATGACTTTCCTCTACCTAGTATTGACATGCTGGTTGACCTTACGCTGGTCACGAGATGCTATCACTCATGGATGGCTTCTCGGGTTATAACCAAATCTTACTTGCCCCAGAGGATCAACACAAAACCCATTCATCACCCTCGGGGACCTTCTACGCTATTGAGTCATGCCTTTTGGCCTTAAAAATACCAATTCCACATATCAGCAATCGGCTATGAATTACATCTTCCATGACATCATGCATCGTATATTGGAAGATCAATGACATCATTACCAAATCTAAATGCCGCTATGAGCACCTCGCCATCCTAAAAACCATCTTTGACCACCTTATTAAATATTGCATTCACCTTCAGCCCAAGAAGTGTGTCTTCAGTTCTCTTAGGAAAACTCTTGGGATTTATCGTTCCTTACGTGGTATAGAATTTGACCCTGCTAAAGTCAAGGCCATTCTAGAAATGCCTCCACCCACTAACCTTAGGCAACTCTGTAGCCTATGCAAGGTAAGTTGCAGTCTATTCGTTGTTTCATTTCACAATTGTCTGATCGGTGTCAACCATTTCATCACCTTCTCAAGAAGGATGTCTCCTTTAAATGGGATGATGATTACCACAAAGCTTTTGAGGCCTTAAAACAATACCTTCTTCAACCCCCATACTCATTCCACCTAAAGATGATCAACCTTTCTACCTATACATCTCAATTACCGATGACACTTTTGGGGGCCATGCTCGCTCATCATGATGAACAACATAGGGAGCAGTGATTATTACATAAGCCATACTCTTTTGGACTACTGAATCTCGATACACCCATCCCAAAAGATTTTCTTAGCCTTAATTTTCTTTGCCACAAAACTCCGCCATCATCACTACTCAACCACAAAACCTATGTTATGACCAACACCACCACTTACACTTTATGTATGCCAAACCTTATCAAAATCAACGTGCCACACGTTGGCTTATGCTTTGGGCTAACCTCGACCTTGATTTCATTCATCAAAAGTCCATCAAGGGCCAATATCACCAACCAATTGGCCGATGCACCTATTTCTAGGGATCAACCCTCTAATTTTGACTTTCCAGATGAGTCAATTGCTACCCTTTCCTTGACAAACCCGCTTACCAAATGACACTCTTCTTTGATGGTTCCAAGTGTCAGCGTGGGGGTGGGGCTGGTGTTATCCTCATTCCTCTTAATGGTGAACCCATGCCTTTGTATTTCAAACTCAATTTTGATTGTACAAACAATATTGCCAAATACTGAAGCACTCGTATTAGGTCTCCAAGCCACCTACGCCTAGATGTCAAATCAATCAACATCTTTGGTGATTCTCAATTGGTCATAAACCAAGTCAATGGTATATACCAATTTTGTAATGAGATACTTCAAAAGTATAAACATCATGTAGACATAATTTTGACCACCTTTGACCATTACACCCTTCAAACCCATCCCCGTTCAACCAACAAATTTGTAGATACCATGGCCTACTTGGCTTCTCAAATACCGCTTCACTTGTCGATTCTAAAATATTTGTCACCATACAATGACTCCAATCACCCTCTTATTTACCTCATGACGTTTACTCCATCGAATCACACCTCGGACTCCGAGCGACCTTTGGTATAAACAATACTCCAACTATCTTTCTCTCTCCATCTTACCTCCCCGATCTCACTTGTAATGGACAATGCGCCTTCCTTAAAAAGGTCTCTCATTACGTCATCATGGGGGCCTCCTCTATAAGTGTAGCTTTGATGGTATTCTCTTACGATGCCTCACAAGTTTTAAAATTCCTTATACCATTAAGGAAGTTCATGATGGCATATGTGGAGGTCACTTGCGTGGCCTTCTTATCAAGCTAAGTGTATTCTTCACCTAGGCTATTACTTGTGACCCCCTTAACTATGATTGTTGTGACTATGTCAAGCATTGTGTAAAATTCCAACAACATGCCAACCTTCATCATACGCCTAGACATGGCTTAGAGGTCACCCGTGATCTTTGGCCCTTCTCTCTTAATGGGGTTTAGATCTTGTCGAAGAGATCAATCCCCATTCTTCCCAATGCCATCAATGGATCAACACCATCAATGCATCATCACCACTAAGAATACTACAAAAATGGGTTGAGGCCATACCACTCATCTCCACAAAAGCCGAGAAAATATGTGAGTTCATCAATCATCACATCATTTGTCACTTTGGTGTTCCTCATCGCCTCATCACTGATAATGGAAAACAATTCAAAAATAAGACCTTACAAAAACTTTGTGACGCCTTCAACATTCAGCTAAGTTTCTCATCACCTTATTACCCACAAACTAACGGCCAAGCCAAATCCACTAACAAAACCTTGAAAAAATTCTCATGAAAGTGGTTAATGATACTGGGAAGGACTGGCATACACACATTCCTTTTTCCCTGTGGGCATACCGCACTAGTATTCGCACTTCCACTGCCGCTACACCTTTTTCTCTAGTCTATGGTATAGAGGTTGTTCTACCTCTCGAAGTCTAGATTCCCTCACTCCACATTTCTCTCCATGACATGCTCAATGATGATGACTTTCGTTAGGACCGTTTAGCACAACTTGAGTTATTAGATGAATGTCATCTTAATGCTCTTGATCATCTTCAAGTTTACCAAAAACATATCAAACATGCCTATGATAAACATGTCCATGAACGAACCTTTCACGTTGGTGATCTCGTCCTAAAAGAAAATCAACATGTAACTAAAGTAGAAAAAATTAAACGGGGAAAATTTTCTCCTAATTAGCTTGGACCATACATCGTGACCCATACTTACGGATCAGGTGCTTATTGTTTATCTTCACTCGATGGTAAACCCGAACCTAAGCCCCTTAATGCCTTACATCTTCAACCATTCTACTATTGAATTTTAGTCCTACCTTACCTTTTTCCTCTTTCCATGCTCATCCCTTGAGCACTGTCCACTTCCTACATCATCACCAACGATTAAATAAGAGTCATGTACGTACCCGTCACTTGTTATCTTCTCTTGAATATGTGTACCACAACGATGCACATAGCATGATTCTCATGGATACTTTTTGTTTGCCTTTAGATGAAATCCCATGGTCATTTCACCCTACTTTCTGAACAAGAATCCTATTCTTCACCTTGGTCTTGTCCATGACTTCGAAGCCCTCACATGGGATCCAACTCCTTGAGTCAAACTTCCAATAAAAATATGACTCCCTCAAAAGGACATCTTCCTCTTTGTAATCACTGCTATAAATAGATCCGCTCCCTCGGAAGGAACATCTATGTAAAGCTCTTTAAAAAAAAAAAAAAAGAATAAGAAGAGAATCAAGCTTCCCACATCGATCACTTCACAAAACTCAAGGAGTTGATTTCCTCATCCCATATAGACTTCCGCATCTTTCGCCTATCTCAAATATCAGTCAACATAGAAATCCTTTTAGTCATGGACTTGCCCATTGTGACCTTGGATCTCTTGCCCAAAGAGCATGCTACCTCATACCATATTAAAATTAACCACCTTTCACCCCTCTCACCATTCACACTCCCATTTCCCACCGCCTTAAGGAACCTCTTGGAAACCATGACATTTGGTGATCATGTGACTACTTTTCACCCTTAGAAAAATCAATCATGCAATGTCTTTTAGGGTCTTACGTCCATCACCTCCTCTAAGGTATGACCTACTCGGTATGATCCTAACCAATTGGGTGACTTTCTTGCCCCCTCTTATCTTTTAACCTTTTTTATTATGTATTGATTACCTTATACATGACTTGGTCCTCGATGCTTACCTTTGGGGTAATCTTCTTATTTTACCACCATCGAAATCACCTATACCAAATTGCCCACAACTCACCCACACCTAATGTACCTAAACTCAAATCATACCTAAAACCTACCAACTCATTCTCATACCTCCTCATATTCTTCCCCGCTTATGGGAGAACCACATCGGCCTTTGAGGTCCCTTTTCACCGGGACTATGTAGGCAAGACTCTAAGGGCATGGGGTCCTTGGAGGTTATCTCAAAGCAACTCTCTACCCTACCCCATTCATCTTTCATTTTCCTAAATCACATTTTACCCTACTTAGTTTCCTTTTTATATCAAAATTGGAAATTAAACCAAACAAATGACAAATTGCTTCACATTTTTATCATCATTAAAACATATATTTATTTTGATTACCATTTCTTTACCATCATCATGCATGTATTATAAAACATCTTAAACATGACCCATATCATCATTCATTGCAAAAATTAATAAATCACAACCTCAACAAATTTAAACTCAACCCTACCTATGACCTGAATCCACCATGCCTATGACCTAACTCAACCATGCCTAACACCAACCTGACTCAACCATGCCTATGACCTGACTCCATCATGCCTAACACCAACCTGACTCCACCATGCCTAACACCAACCTGACTCAACCATGACTATGACCTAACTCAACCATGCCTAACACCAACCTCGAATCCATCATGCCTAAAACCAAAACCTAACTTCATCCATGCCTACAACCTAACTCATCCATGCCTAGACCACAACCTAACTTGATCCATGCCTACAACCTGACTCCACCATGCCTAAAACCAAAATCTAACTTCATCCATGCCTATACCACAACCTAACTTGTTCCACGCCTAAAACCCGACTCCAATATGCCTAAAACATGACTCAATCCATGCCTAGACCACAACCTAACTTGATCCATGCCTACAACCTGACTCAACCATGCCCAAAACCTAACTCCATCCATGCCTAACACACCTACCATAAGTCCATCTATGCATAATAATAAAATGTTATCAACACAAACACATAATGCCCATAATCATCATCATCTATATAAATATAATATCCATATACATAATGTCAAATATCTTTGGCATGTAGGATGGTGTATATAATCCAGCCTCTCAAAACTCGCATATACGTCCTCACCATCTTTGCACGCAGATCAAGATATGATCAAAAATATAATTCCTCTCGGTATGCAGTGTCGGTATATGATCAAAAATATAAAAACTCTCGGCATAAAAGGCTGGTATATTTCAAAATCAAAACTACATCAAAATTGAGATCCATATATCGCATCATCTCGGTGGACATCCTCCATATCTGTCTCACCCGATCCTTCTCCTCCTCTCGCCATCACCAATCACCTCCTCCAACCAATAAAATCAACCAATCTAATCTCATGGACCCACCTCTCCACTACCAATCACCCACTACGTGGCTCGCCAACTCAGTCCCCAATCTCTCTCTCTCACTTTCCACCTTTTCTCTTTTTCACTTGTCATTTTCCCAATTCGTAAAAAGACAAATGATTTGAAAAACATGGAATTTTTTTTTTTATAACATCCCCGACCTAACCAATGTCGGTTTTACCTTCACCAGCATCGGTCACATGCCCTACCTTATCACGTGGTCGGGCCACATCCTATTCCGAATCGGTTTCCTCGACCGGCATCGGTCACCCTCTCTTCCACATTTCCCACACTTTCACCCTATTACCCTACCCATCACTCTTTTTTCCCTCACCCAATGCTTACCCTGACCATTCACCTCACCCTCCAGACCTCATCATTTACAACCTAACCTCGTCCTCTTTCGTACTCATTATTTACCCATACATCGGCTCTACTGTGTCGTGACCTCGGATACTTGGACCTAGACCATCGCTAGTGACCTTTGACCCCTTGTGTTCGCTATACCTTACGACACTGTACCTATGATTTTGACCTAATGACCTTACCTTGCCTTCTTTGTGGATCTGTTTATCTTGACCCAACTTTTGGTGTCTTCTAACATACCTAAATGTTTCGCCCTCGACCTACGCCATGTTTCCCCGACCATATCCTATACCTTGGATACCGGAATCACTTCAACCTTGTTTGGATTAACCTATCAACCTTAGACAATATATATTTTTCCTTCTCTTCAACCTAGTATTGTGATGCATTTATACGTGTGCATTCATTTGACTATTACTACCTTTGACCCCGACCCATTACGTGGATTACTCGAGTGGACCTTTTTCCCCTTTTTACCTCGTTACCCCACCTTCTTCTTCATCACCTTCACCATTTATAAAACCACTCACCGATTCTCGCTTTCTACCTTGTCGCTTCTGGTCAGAGGGGGTCACCTTCACCCACACATAGGGAAACCACATATTATTTTTGTTAATAGTCCCCTACCAATACAAGCTAAGCAACAAAAAGGGGAAAAATATAGACACTAAAAATGGGTCACACTCCCTTGGTCCCCTATCAAATAAACACCTTAAAAACATCCACCTAGCCATGGCCCCTTTCATCCCACACTAATATTAATTTAATTAAATTAATTTATTAGCCTCACAATATTTATTATTTAAATATCCTAATTGGGATAAGGCCTACCTATACACCTCATCTAGCCACCTCACCCTAAGAACTATTCTTAGTATGTTTCCATAAATAACTAAGACCTACCCAAACCCTACAAATCAAAGCCTACATTCCCTCTAACCATATTCCCGTATGTTAGAAGGAAGCTTCCATACTAATCCACAGAGAAAATGAACAAGAGCCTAGAAAATAAAGGGGATCTACCTAGTTTAGTTAACCTAGGAAATCCCACCCTAATCGACACTTAGGTTACCCTTAACCGCCACCGTTAAGCTTTTTAAACCGCTCGCTTACCATTTGATTCCAAAAAACCTTATTTCAAGGTTGGCACATTTTTCCGAGATAATCACATCTTTTGAGAACAAGTGACGAAACCAGAGCTATATGTAAGCGTAACCAACACCGTTAATATACACATCGAGCATCCATAGCTAGTACCAAAAGCAATCACATAGCCATCTGCCTTCACGGAGTATCCTCTTAGCTATGATGAGACCAAGAAGAAGCACCTCATACTCTACATAATTATTCATACATTCAAAGTTTAACCTAAAGGAAAAAGGCATGATCCTCCCTTCTAGAGAAGTAAGGATCACCCCTACCATAACACCATACAATGACTTTGCACCATCATGGTTGAGAGTTCAACAACTATTTGGAAAGATAGAAGCTTGATCTTTCTTGGAATATTAGTCATGAACTTCGAGACTTCAACCATGCAGACTCATCAAAGAAACTAGATGGGAGAGAGTGACTCCAAGAGCATGTCTTATGCCTAGGAATAAAATAGGAGAACAAGAGGAAAATTATTCTCTAAAATTTAAACGATATTTGTTATAGTTTTTTTTGAGATGGTTTCTACTACACTAACCTTGATTTCACTAGGATAAACCCCTTCAATTTCCTTAGGGATCTCAAACTCAATCATAGGAACGAGCTAGACTAAGGATTTGATTCTTGAGGATTTCTCAACTAGTTGTACATGAGATCGAATGCGTATGAAATCCCGAGTTTCTTCTTAGGTTGGCTAAATGGATTTCAAATGGCTTTGGGTCACCCTGAGCTATGAAAAACATTACCGAGGTGTAATAATCTAACCTCTTGGAACAAGGTGGAAGAGTTTTCATTCATTCTCAGAAATCTAAGGTCGACTGTAGATCATATTATAGTTGGTTTCCCAACTATAATATAAATAACAATCAATATGGTCTTTTTTCAGTGATAATGGGAAGTACTATGCTCGTAATGAACATTGGTTTGAGACTATCATGCCTCTCAACATGTTTCGAGTTGAAGAAAATTGGTTTCTCCATAGCCTAGCTTCTAAAGATATGAGAAGGGGGACTATATTAACAACAACCCCATTGTCTATCATCACACGTTTAACATAGTTGTTGTAGATCCAAATCTAGAGGTATAATAAAGGATCACCTCTCTCGTGCAAGCAACTCAGGGTCTATTGACATCTTTTTAATGTCATATACAAACCCCGAATCTCTCTTGAGCTTCCCTAAAGGATAGAAACCAAAGTACATATGATTATCTTGGACTTTTGGAGGAGGAGTGACATTAATTAAATGACCAAGGCAGATTTCCTCTAATAAATCCACTTAGTGCGAGGGGAATTCTTCAACAAATCCAAAAACGAAATGTGAGAAAAGGTCTTGGTCAAATCCGTGATTAAATTATAAGCCTTTACTAGTTTAGAGCCAATGGTGCATTTTATGACATCAAGGATACACGAGAAGAGGTTGTGAGGAATAACAAAGAGTGCAAGTTGTTTGTTTCAGGTCCTCAAACTCAACCAAGCCTACAATTTTAGTCTGATTGTAATCGCTAAAGGAGGAGCTACCAAAGGTTTTAAAAATGTAGATGCTTCATGATCTTTGTTAACTACAAGAGTCTTTATTAGTATCCCTACGTGAATCCCCTCGTTGGTACGATGAGGATTAAGCTTTCCGTTATTAGGAAGAGTTGAAAGAGGGTCTCTATAAACCCCAAGAGGAGAATTCTGAGGGGAAACATGTCCCATGTGAGTGTTCTGTGTAGGTGTCATAGGATTAGCCAAAATATCTCATTAAAGAGATACCTTTCGCCCTCCAAAATATTTTTTAAATTTTTTAATCACGAGAAATATGTGTGTCATGTCCTTTAACCCTATGGAAACAACAATATAAATTACGAGTGTAATCATGAGGTCTCTAATTCTTGTTTTTCTATGGTCCATAGTTCCTATTATTATTTTGTTGTTGGTCAGTAATGATTGAATTTTTGATGCCTCTCGTCCTTGGTTATTATATTAGTTCTCGATAATCAATTGGGTACTTGAAAAGAGCCTCATGGAATTGCTAAGATGTGGGAGGTCAACAAAATTCAACCGCATTAGGGAAGGTGTTAAATTATTACTCCATTTATTTTTGGTATTTTCACTATTATTTATGTTATTTGCATTACTTGTGCTAATGATATTTGGTTTTCTTGCTTGATTAAGGATAATCGCTTTCATAGCACCGTAGTTCTTATTAAGGAATTTAGGTCCTTGATTGATGTTATTAGAACTATTTGGGTAATTTTAATTACATTGTGAGGAAGCGACACATCTCCCCTTCGATCCATAGGTTTTTTACCGCTATCAATTACCACTTGGTCAATGCAGAGGGAACCCTCTAAGACCTCCTCATAGCTCCCGAGAGGAAACTTGTGTACTTCCACATTAGTCACTCGGTTTAGAGAATGGAGTAATAGTTCAAAAAGATCCATTTGATCCATATTGGGAGCATTATTCTAGGAGTAGAGGACTTGGCACCACCTATGAATGAAGTGGGAAACAAATTCATTCTCGCTTTTCTCGATATGGAGGAATTCCATGATTCCTATTTCAGCAAGAGTTTTTTCATGTCAAAACATAATATAAAATCGAGACGAGTTTCTTAAATGAGTGGATTAATGCTTATGGTATCCTATATTACTAGTAAAGAGTGATCCCCAAGATTCTTAGGGAATATTTTAGTAACAACTTTATCCCATGGGAGCAACTCTCTAATGGTGGGTTCATACACTTTAATATGAGCATTCGATTCCTCACCTCTTTGAATTTTGGATGGTTTGGTAATGGTTATAGAATCATACTACTTCATATGGTAAAATCGATATGCTCACCGAGATATTCAAAGTATGTGCCCACTATATAAACCTTTACCATACAACCCTTGATGGGGAGGTGGAGGTGGAATAGAAAGTTTATAAGGCATAACATAAGCACTGGGGAGTGTAGGGTATCCCATGAGGCTGAGAATATGAGCCATGAAAAGAAAACATGTCCCCTTGTGGCGATTTAGAAAAATATGAAGATACATGGGAGTGTAGACATTAAAAATGGGTCACACTCCCTTAGTCTCCCATCAAATAAACACGTTGAACACATCCACCTAGCCATGGCCCTTTCATCCTACACTAATATTAATTTAATTAAATTAATTTATTAGCCTCATAATATATATTATTTAAATATCCTAATCGAGATAAGACCTACCTATACACCTCATCTAGCCACCTCACCCTAAGACCTATTCTTAGTATGTTGCCATAACTAAGACCTACCCAAACCATAAAAATCAAAGATTAAATTCCTCTAACCATATTCTCGCATGTTAGAAGGAAGATTCCATTCTAACTGTGGAGTAAATGAACAAGAGCCCAGAAATCAAGGGGATTTGCCTAGTTTAGTAAACCTAGGAAATCCCACCCTAACCGACTCCAGCTACCTTTAACCATAGCCGGTTAAGTTTGGAACCATCATCGGTTTCCATTCAATCCAAAAGATAACTTTATTTCGAGGTCGGCACATTTCTGGGAAATAATCACATCTTTTTAGAACAAGTGACGAAACCAGAGGTGTATGCAAGCAGATCCAAAGTGTTAGTATACACATCGAGCATCCATAGCCAGATCCTCAAGCAATCACATAACCATCGCCTTCACGGAGCATCCGGGAAGCACCAACACTACATCAAGTTCATTCCATTTTGATCACCCACCATTTCCAACTGGCATTAAGCCCATACAAACAATAAGTTTTGTTAACTAGTACTCATCTATTCATCATTTGGTAGATCCTTTTACATATGTTATTTATCTTTTCTCTCATTTCCATTCCCCCATCATCTACCTCCATGAAAACTTGACCATCTTTTTATCCATACCCTTGCACTACCCATATATGGATCTTAATCATTCCCAGTGCATATCCAAGATCCACTTAAATCTTTCCATTGCCCTTTCATCTTCATCTAATCTCGATCTATCACCCAACAAAGTTTTATTAAGTTTCATGTACCCGACCATACCGTGATGCCGCTTACCCAAAACCTTCACCGGTTAGCCTAAACCGATACCACTCATACTAGAGTGACATTGGTCTCTGTGTCTTTACTTAAACCAAAAATAAAACTCCTAAACTTCTACCAAATACCCAAAACCACCCAAAATCTCACCCTAACCAAAGATAGTACCTTGACCAAGACATTGACCTTTAGATTCACCATAGCTTAGCCTTGTTGTGAACAAATTTGCTTATTGTAGATGAATGAGATACCTAAATCATTTTAATTATAGTAGGATTTTCTTTATTTCTCGCATTATTTTACTTTAAATAGTAGATTGACAAATCGCCAGTAGAAGTATCACACTTCTCGGATCTAACACACGCTAGGTAGTCCACGCATATATTTTTTTAACTTTTATTTGGTGGTCTTGTTTTCCATTTCAGGTATTTCCTCCAAGAAAAAGGAAGCTCTCATGATTAGATGTGGATTCGAAGTCATATGTGCATAACAACCTACAACCAACATTTTAACAAGTATTCCTTCTAACCCATTACCCTTATTTTTTTCACAACATTTGAAGAAATGCTCTAGAATCAAATGAAATAGGGAGCATTGTTTTGATATGGAGTATTATGTGTGAAACTAGGGAATTTTGCATTCCCAGGTTTGATGACATTTGAGAACATAATTCCCGGTGGCACCTGAAGGATATCCGTATGAAGTGTGAGCAGAATACTTGACGCCCTAATCCAATGAGGAGGTCCCAAGACTAGAAACACCCATGTAGAATAGACAAGGTGATTGCGTATAAGGAACATAACTACGCTTTGAGCATGGTGGGGACCTTGCCTTTCCCAGAAAAAAAAATGAAGCACGAGAAGGATTGACAAGTTCTAATTCCCTGACTCTATCCATTAGCATTGAAACAACATCACTCAAATATGGTGTTGTATTTTTCCTAGGCAGATATTGACATTTTCTTGGAAATAAAGGCACGTGATGTCCTCGTTATGAATTGGTCCTTTGTCGACCACCCCTTTTTGGGTGTATTTTTTTGTTACTAGGGGGAAGGGTAGAAGAATTGTTTTGAAGAAGAAAATCAGCAACCCTTACATCGCTTTCCAAGGAGTGTTCTATCATGTTTAAACGCTCTTCACTTCGAAGAAGCATGCCAAGAGTTAATCATTGGATGGGAGGAAAGATGACAAAGTATCATACTCGCATAATCTAGGGTCTTGAAAGGACCCGAGGATATAATTCTTGTTCTTCTATGAATGTCATGTTGTAAAAGCTAAAGAACTCGTTAATCGATCTCCTCAACCCTAATAGATGAAATATTATCAACACCTTGAGGAGGAGTGTGAGGTTAAGGTAGGTTAGATGAATAATTGTTATCCCACCCCGATAATGAGGGCGATCATTGCATACTCATATGGTATTAGTATGCTTCAATACCCAACATGGGCATACTATACTCTTAACTCAAAATATTTAGGGGTGTATAAACACCTACAAAATAATGGGAGAGGATAAGGATGGATGAAAAAATAAAGAAAAGAGGAACCGAAAGGAACTATACCTTCACATCGGGTTCACCAATTTTGTACTGTCTTAAAATCAACACCTAATCTTAAGCATACGCGACTTCCCAAGGTCATGCAAAGACAACCAAAATGGAATAGATAGATAATTATGTGACATGATAAATAAGGTAAATATGTAGAATATGTGAAAGTGGATGAAAAGTGATCAATAAAATATAATGTCCTCAATGAGAACTCAGGGGATGAGAATGGAAAATGAAGAATTATATCAATATTAGTGTCATTGAAAACTCTCCAAACCGGTTGCGAATGCGTGGAAATTTTCCTACGCTTGCCTCATGAAGCCTCCAGAAAGGTCATGGAGGGGTGGGAGGAAATGCGTGAATAGGAAAAATGGGTGAATTATGGAAACTAGTTACATCTAGGATGACTTTTCCGAACTCGTAAGCACTATCTGATTTGATGTTCAAAACTAACAATTGTGAGATGATAATGGGTGGAAACAGCAGTGTGGTTTGAAAAACCAAGGTTCCGAGGCACGTGTTAATGTATGTAAATAATTCAACTATGTTCATCTACGGGAATCAAGGATCAAACATAGGATCGCTTAGTTTTTTAGGGCCTTGAATGGTCATGTGAATGTGTGAACCAATAAACTAAGGAAGAAATCAAATTCACAAAGCATCCATCAGTGTACAAGGTCGATGTTTAATCTTAGGCCAGCTAAGAACACTGGGAAATTGCATTTCTTTCTGTCTAATTAAACTATTTTCCTAATTAACAAATGAAAGAAATAAAACAAGTTGAATCAATTCAATAAATGAGAACTAATTAATAAATCAAGTAAATGAATCTATTCTACTTGTTTTTGTGTTTTTCCAATTATTTTGAATAAAATAAATAAATAACTACTTAATCTAATGATTTTGTATTTTTAGATTCTTACTAGAAAACAAAAGAAATACACATAGAAAAAATAAAACTTCTTCTAATTAATTAAAATTTCTTCTACACTAAAATTAACAAAACTAAACAAGTAAACAACTAGGCGTGGTTATTTCCCTATGCAGAGTGGGTCTAATCTATTATAATAAAACGAACTTTTCCAATTTTTACTTGTGGATTTAATTTTCCTGCATATCACCTCGAGTCATGGGAAGAATAAAAATCTCCTCAGAAGAAATTCTTCCCCTGAAACTTCCCAATAAAAACAACAGGATCTATGGAAGCTTACAAAAATGAAGGGAAATCACAACTAATACTGAACAAATGAAAAATATTCCTCTAGAAAAACTTCCCTTGCAAATCCATAGGTTTAGGAAGGGAAACAAATCTCAACAAAATCTCTGTATAAATATTGAAAACTACAATGAATCGTATTTCTTTGAATTAATGTATTCGACAAAATATGGAATAAGATCCACTTAAATAAAGAAACTTTAAGAATCCAAATGCATCACCAATTGTGAAGTGTAGAACTATAAAAATTCTAGTGCTATCTTTAATTTTTGTCCCCTCAACTTCATTTCCAATTTGGTGTTCAAACGAGTCTAGGGAACTGTGCTGGCTTGTGTGGAATAAATGATGAAGAATTACTAGAGTAGGAATTGTTTTAAGAAATATGGTAGCAACACGTGGCAATAGAATAACAAGGCAAGAGAATTGAGCTTTCTTGTGTATTTATTTACAGGGATTACAACAACATAACAATGTAATTCAAAACAATAATCTCCAACCAATGCTCGGGTAGAAGCTTGGATCTTATAGAAAAATGGCAGGGAAATGGTCTAAGCCATTTGGCAACCAAGGGATGCCACATCACTCAAAGAAGGGGTAGTTAACTCATAATGAAATATAGGAAGGGAAGGGGAAGTTGGTACACATCAAATAGATCAAGAACAACCAATTTGGTCAAGAAATGTGTGCTAAAAATGAGTTTGAAGAAGGTGACACGTGTTCCAAATCACACTGGAAAGTCTTGAGAAAAAGTACATGGAACCACCGGTCTGCAGTAGACCAGGTGGTTATGTAACCTCCCATGGTAGTTGAGTAACCACCGCTCAAGGAAGACCGATGGTTATCACAACCGCCAGGTGGTTGTGTAACCTCTCGAAACAATTTTGTAACTTAAAGCATGAAAGTTAAGGAAAGGTTGGGAAAGGGATAAAGGAAAGTAGGAAAATTATGGAAATGGATAAGGGAACCAATCTAACCTAAAAACATATACTTCAAATGAGTAATCGACTCAAACACCATCGAAAGATATTTATTCATCATTGGGGAATTTGAACCATTCCGAAAATGTAGCTCGTGAAAAATTGGGTGCGGAAAGACCACTTTAATTATTCTCAAAATGTCTTTTCCATGCAAAATCATATAAATAAGCATCCAAAATTCATCCGGGAGCTCAAGATATGGTCTTTCTAAGTCACCCTCCAAGGTATGTTATTTGATACTTAGTGAAATTTTCTAAGGGACATGTGGAAACCTAAAGTTGAGGCACATTTTTTTGCACCCATTGCACCAAACCAAAGGGACAAGAGGTGCAAAAAAGTTCCCCCTTTATGCTCTCTCGGTCACTCATATGACCCCAACAACTCACTTTAAGCTCCTTTAACCAAGTTGACTTACTCGTCCACTCGACTCCCACAAGTTCGCCACTTGTCAGGCTAAGTCTAGGGTATAATTTTTTGTGCACTTATTGTCCCTTTCAAAGGGGACAATGTGGAAAAAATATGTTCCCCACCCCCTCCTCTTGGCTTCTTACACTATATATTCAGCACTTGTCATTTTTTCTTTATTTCTCCCACACCTCTCCTTTTGCACTGGAACTATGGCAAAATGTTTCCAAAATTTCTTCACAATTTTTCTCTTTCTCCTTCATCCCATCATCTCCTTGGATCTCAACACCATTATTTAGAAAGAAAAACTAGAAAAAACCATGCTCAAAACTTCATTTTGTCCGTAATGAATACTCTATCTTCTCTTCACCCCCACTTTCTCTCTCCTCCATGTTCTAATTCTTCTTTGAGGTTGAAATTTTTCATAATGGCTTTAATTAATAATTTTATGATTATAATGTAATAAGTCACCCTTATATGTTATAAAGGAGACTTGGTATTTTCCTAAGAAAGTAAAATGTTATAAGTTGTGCAAAGGCATATGAAAGGTCATGTGGGGGTTAGGCGAAGAGTTTCTTCTCTTTCTATAAATTGTAAAGGCATCCCCTTTCCAAAGGGTTTTCAATTTTGTGAGTTCATGAGAGAGTATTCCTTATGAAGAATAAAGAGACAACTTTTCTTCTACTTCTCATCTCTACATTCTTCTCATTCTTGTCATGTACAATTTTTCTCAAACATCAATAATAGAAGGATTTTCTATCCCTTTTTTGATTGGGATATTTATTGATACTTTGTACTCATAAATATTAACTTGTCTTGTTTCTGTTTGCTTAATTTTTCTTCTAAATTTACATGTAATGAAAATTTCGATTAATGGCTATATGACTTTTATTTCCTACCTATAACTTTAATCCCTCTCCCTTTTTCAATACCTTTCCCGATCTCTAAGAAAATTCCTATGTAGTAAGAAATTGCTATAGTTTTCATAGGGTCAGTGGAGTACCCCTATTCGATACCCAACTACAAGGCTACCATAGAAACTACATTTCACACGTGCATGTAAACACGGAGCTATATTGTTCAAGTGAAGGGACTTAGATTCCCAAAGCATTGGAAAGATAACCATTAATTTTTCCACTCGATAAATTTTCACACCAATAGTTTTTGATGCCCACTATGGGGCATACTTTGAAACATCTACACCCAAAATATGATCACAAGAAAATGCAAAAAAAATCAAATATTCTAAAAAAAAAAAAAATGAAAATAGAAAATAAAAGAAGATTGAAATCCATTTCTAAAAGACACATTGTTGATTCCTTCACATGACCTTTCACCTTCCATAATGTCCTTTCATATTCCCATTATAGGATTTTACTCAAAAATGGCTCAAACTAGATACACCAGTTGAATATATTGAGAGGAGTTGTTGATCCCACTTTTGAGGCTTTGAAAAATCATCAAGAAAGAATAAAAGATAACACCTACTATTTTTCTCAAGTCTCATCTCCATATGGATCTTCAAGTGGCACTCCTGGTAATCTCATTCAAACTCTTGTTGATACTCCCCTACAAATTCTTCCATCTTTCAACCACCATTGAACATTGAGTTCTGGTGAAGAAGAACATTAACTAGAAGAAGTATTGGAAGAAGAATTTTCCAAAGAAATAATAGAATCCAAAGCAACAATGGAAGATGAAGAAAAATACCCCAACCCATTTTTCTATGGGGAAGGAATACAGGTTTGATTTATCTCACACCGCCTCTTCACAATCTACCAACAATTATCACAAGGAATTTCCCAAGTACAAAGGTGATGGCACACAAATACATGTAGAGAACATATCGGCCTTCACCACATCATGTGGAATCCTTGGAGTCAAACATGAAGAATGCATAAGATTGTTCATGGAATCTCTCCAAGAAAAAGAAGCAGAATGGTTCTACCTCCTACCTGCCCAATCCATCACTTGTTGAATGACATCAAGACCCGCTTCAAAGAAAGATTCAAATTTTCTGAAGATTTCCAAGACCTCATCATTCAATTGGTACAAATGAAGAAAGAGGCAAAGGATACTATGAGAATTCATGGCCTTCCCAACAGGTTACTCAACCAAAGATGATTCACCATCAATAACATGAAAATATTCTTCATTAATGCTCAATCACCAGAGGTGGGATTCTTCCTAGAAGGGTCCAACCAAGGAATCTAATTTTTTTTTAAATGAATGGCCATTGAATTTTGAAGATGACCTCATCCTATCTGGGAAGATCAAGAACCCTTCAAAGGGTAAGGCTTAGCATCTTAGAGATGAGAGAACTAATCCATTTACTTACAAAATTGCAAAATGAAATGGAATCATTGAAGAGGGAAATTTTCCAATGAAGATCGCATCAAAGTCCAAGCTGAATTATATTTTAGGAGTACATTGAAGGATTTCCTTGGAGGCCCCACCCATCAATGCAAGTTTTAGAACTCAAGAAGATGAAGAAGATATTGAACAAGAAAGTGAAAGTGGTGATTTCCTAGAGATTGAGAAGTAGAGAATGATACACAAATAAGATTCTGTGAGTACTCTAGAGGTGATGAAGATGATGACACGAATGTACCTAGTCTCTCATGTGTAGTGTTCACCCGCTCTCAGTCTCAAAAGGAGCATCCCCTCTACTGTGAAAAATATGAAAAGAGAAGATCCTCTTGTGGCAACTCTAAAAAAAATCATTCAAGGATCTCCTCTTCCACCTTTCATGGAGTCTACATTGGAGAAACTTGTTCTGTGAAAAGAAAAGGTCACCCATATCCCAAGTAAGTCTTTTAATGCCTCTTCTAATTCTAAATCCACTCCTAAAAATCTAGTACTTCAAAAGTTCCTAGTGTACCTTTCAAAATACCCTTTGTTCCCCAAACATCTACTCCCGATTCCAAGCTCAGTATCGAACTCCAAAAGTAGTTCTTCACTCCCCTGTTTGCATCTAATCCTTTTGACATCATTGAACATGAAAACAAAACCAAAGTGTAGATTACCAAAACTAAATATCTATGGACTCATCTTGAGAAATTTGAGATATTTTTCTGTATATCAAGGGTAATAGTTCAAATCCCGATAATGTGACCCCTAGCTCTAAAGGCCTATTTCCAAACCCACCTACACTTCCATCATAGAACATGCTCACCATGAGCGCATCAAAGACTGATAAGGTTGACCCTTTTCTATGTCTCCCTTCTCATTGGGGAATACATATTAAATAATTACATAATAGATTCAGGTGCCTCTAAATAATGTAATTCCTATGAAGGTCACAAATGCTCTCAAATTCACCATGACTTAGCCAATGGCTCTTGTTACTCCATGGAGTCAAAAGAATTCCCACTTGTAGGGAAGATCAAAGATGCATAAGTGGCTCTTGCTGAATTTCTAGATAAAAAGATTTCAATGACATTTTTGTAGCATGAACATCTAAAAAAAATTTAGAATATTGTTAGGTCAAAGATTCTATCAAGACTTGGGAGGAAAATTTAGATGAATTGGTCTTCTATAACCATACCAGTCAAAGGAGATATGGAGAAGTTTTCTTCCTGTGAAAAAGATGAGATATACAATGTAAAATTCAAGAAGCCCAGGAGCCAACATCTTGTATCAAGATAGTAGGAGGATGAATCACTTTGTGATAACCGAGAAGGGAGATGAGATTCCCATTTTGATAGGACCAAGAATCCATTCTCAAGGAGGTATTGATCTTGAGGTGGTATTGAGAAAATTTGAATTACAAGAGGATATCCCCAAGTTTCCAGATGATACGAGCAGAAGAAGAGGAAATGGTTCTCGATGATTTGAAAATGGAAGCAATTAGCTTACGTGTTCACCCATTATGAGGAGGTTTTCTCATTCCCATTTGGGGATGAAGATTATCTCAATCATGTCATCCATGAGAGAAACAATCCAATTTTGATGAACCTTTAAAAGGTTTGAAAGAACAATATGTGTCAGAACTCCTAAGATCTGCAGAAGAAACATAAAACCCTAATCTCAGTCTCAAACTCTTGATGCAAGCCATGGATATGCAAGACAAAGTAAGAATCCAATTCAGAATCCTCAATCAATTTGGAGGTCATTCGTGACAAAGCAAAGAAAGGTGAAGAATCTAAGGTCCCTCATGAACTAGGGAGTGACATATATAATGATGAAAGTGAAGTTTTTCATTCCCATTTAAAGAAGAGGATTCTTTATATAATGAAAAGTTTGAAACAAAGGATTTTGAGGCCCTCAAGTTTGATGCTCCTCCACAAAGAAGTAACAAAATGTCATGAGCCTCAAGATAATGGACTAATCCCTCTATGGTTTCCTTGAATTTCAAATGAATATTTTTCAAATGAAGGTAAATATGAGCTTCTATGGGTAGTTTTAAAGAAAGATTTTGTACAAGAAATTTTGGAAGCAACATGAAAGCGTGGAAGATCTCGAGCTAAGTCTTAGACCTCTTAGCTCATGTTATGGCCATATAAGATGGGTATGAGGTTATTTTTATCCTCCATTCAACATTCAAACACCTCATGTTGATATGGGTCAAAAAGAAGAATTTAAGGTTTACTTGAGAAAAGGTTTTCAACAATCATGAATAGGGAAAGAAAAATCAAAGATTCAAATATTTTGAATAAAAATCATCCCTGGGGAAACAATGATATGCTATAAGAATCATCAATGTGGGTGAACACGTAAGAAATTGTCTTGAAACTTGATTTCAAAGAGAAAAAGGAAATGGAATTTCTAAGTGAAGGTCTCTGGAATCAAAAGGCTTATGTAGGCTCACTCCTCCAAGGTAAACAGAAAGTCATGAAAGTATTGGCTTTCATAAGTAGTTGAGGAGAGGAGGCTACTTCCTATCAACTAGCCAATGGCTTCGCCGAACATCATCACTTGTGTGATACCCCAAAGGTAACCTCTGAAGAGAAAAAATTCAGAGTGAAAGCGGGTTATCCCCCGCATTGTACCATAGGTGATTTAGGTGTTTCCTTCCTTGTGTGTTTGTTTTTCCTTTTTCATGTGTGTGTGTTTCCTTTTATGTGTGTGTTTCCTGTGTGTATTCCTTCTAGCTATTATCAAAATGATTATGTGAAGCCCAATGGATAAGGCATTGGTCAACATTTTATAAATTAAGATTTATGGGATTTATCATGTCATGTCCTCACTTTTTTTTGTCTGTAACATGTCCCCAAGTAAGAGCTATATGTTTTCATATGTTTTTGCATAGGTAAAATTCACTAAAAAATAAGACAACCATACCCTAGTGTTGAAAAATTTCATGTTATACCTTTCCAAGACACCCCAGTGTCATCCTATTCCATGTACCAACCCTATCCTATCATTTAAATGGTCCATTTTGAGTTTCATCCCCCCCTAGGTTATTTATGAAATATAATATCATTCAAGTTCTTTCAAGCAACGTCTCTCAAGGTGGAGTTTCAAGCAATTTTAGGAAGGGCTATCATCAGCCTTCCTAAGACTAGTGCATCAACCCCTATAGTGTATTAAAGGATAAAATTCATCATAAAGGGGTATTCAAGGGCCAAGAACATCAAAGAACATAGTTTGGAATATTCTTTCAAAGTTTTGGAGCGTTTGAGTCATTTCACCGAAAGTAGGTTTTTGAGGCCAAAGAGCTTCCACTACGAAAAAGTACCTGAGATTTAAGAGGTGATTCTAGAGCTCCAAATGATTTTTGAGCCCAAAAATATATTTGAAATAATTTTCAACCCTCTACATGAATAAAAATATATCAACTTCAAACCCCATGTATTTTTCCATGTAGCTCATTCTTTCCATGCATAAAGGGGATAAATCCAAGATAAAAGGAGGTTTTTAAGGTGTTGAAAGCATAAATGACATGGACCCATCCCATTCTTCTCAAAATTTATTTTCCATGAAAATCATATAAATAATCATCCAAAAATTCATCCGGGAGCTCAAGATATGGTCTTTCCAAGTCACCCCAAGGTATGTTATTCGATACTTAGTGAAATTTTACTAAGGGACACGTGAAACCTAAGGTTGAGGTGTAGTTTTTTTCACCCATTTCACTAAAAAAAGTGAAAAAGAGGTTCCAAAAATTGCGCCCTCCCCTTTAATCTCTTTGGTCACTCATATGATCTTAACGGCTCACTTTAAGCTCTTTGACCAAGTTGACTTGCTCCTCCACCAACTCTCGCATACTCACCACTTGTCAAGTTAAGGATATGGCTGCATTTTTCTTCACCTATTTTCCTTTAAAAGGGAAAATGGCTATAAAAATTCACCCCACCCCTCCTCTTGGCTTCTCACACTATATATTCAACACTTGTCATTTTTTCTTCATTTCCCCACACCTCTCCATCTGCACCCGGAACTCTAGTCATTTTTTTCTAGAATTCCTTCAGCATTTTTCTCATTCTTCTTCATCCCATAATCTCCCTTGATATCATCACCATTATTTAGAAATGAAAACTAAAAATATCCATGCTCAAAACTCCATTTTTGTCCTGGAATGAAGATGTGTACATGAGAATGAAAAAATGCAATATCGAATAAAATAGTGCACGGATCGAAAAAACTTGTTTCATTCTTCTTCATTATCAAAGGCTAAAAAAAAATCATGTGCCACATTTTTCATGCAAGACCGAATATTTTTTTCCATGATGAAACACCCATTTTCCCAAACAAAAACTTTGAAAATTAATATCTCTTGTTGTTGAAATTGGTTTGACTTGAAATTTCATAGGTGCAATAAAGAGAAAACCCATATCATAAATACTTATTTTGTCGAAAAATCGAGGTCCCAAACAATAATTTCTAAAAATAATAAGCCTCCTACATATGTACTTGTTATTTTTAATAAATCATCATAAGATAGCAATGGAAAGCAAAGGTGCAAAGTGGTCATTCCAAGGAAACATTTGAGTCATCGAGTCGAAAAGGTGGAAATTTTCCATTTACTACTAAAATAGTAAATACCTATTCTAGTTACAGAGAATAGTAAAGGTCAAAGATGAAGTTCAAGTTTGTAAATGTAAAATCATTCTCATCTTCATTCATTAGTATATTTAAGGTGATAGGATCGTCATGGTTTCATCTTTTAAGTGATTGTTCCAGTTGCCATTCATTTTTAATCCGAGAAGAACAAAGGAATGATGAAACTTCATGGTTCAAGTGATTTTTGAATTGGGAATGGGAATTATTCAGTACTCAAATGCACTTCATTATATATTTCTAGTCAAGCAAAGAGTATGGCCATGTTTTAGAGGTTATTCAGGGTCTATTTTCCGACCTCAACCTCTTCAGGAGGGATCTTCATGAGTGACACTCATGATATCCAAAGGATTCATTCAACAATGTTTTAAACACTTAGTTTTGGGTGTTCATGCATCATCCAAGGAGGTTTCTCATGGTGTAAAGCATTGAGGATATATATTTCACTACATCGGAGTGTTTCATTCATCATCGACATTCCATCTTTGTTCTCTCTCTTCTTTCCTCTCTCTCTCTCTTCACCTCACCAATTTTTCTCTCCTCCATGCTTTAACTCTTCTTTGGGGTTAAACTTTTTCATAATGCATGTTTAATTAATAATTTTATGATTATAATGTGATAAGTAACCCTTATGTTATAAAAGGGGACTTGATATTTTCCTAAGAATGTAAAAATTTATAAGTTGTGCAAATCCATATGAAAGGTCATGGGGGGAGTAGGTGAAGAGTTTCTTCTCTTTCTATAGATTGTAAAGGCATTTTATTTTCAAAGGGTTACCAATTTTATGAGTTCATGAGAGAGTATTCCTTGTGAAGAAGCAAAGAGATAACATTTCTTCTACTTCTCATCTCTACTTTCTTCCCACTCTTGCCATGTAGAATTTTGATCAAGCATCAATATAAAAATTTATTTCTTTCCTTTTTCGACTAGTGAATTTATTGATAATGTATGCTCATAAATATTAACTGGTCATGTTTTTGTTTTCCTAATTATTTCTTCTAAATTTATGTGTGTTGGAATTTTCTGACTTAATGGCTATAGAACTTTGATTTCCTATCTACAACATTAATCCCTCTCCCTTTTTCTCACTCCATTTCATTCTCTCTAAGTAAATTCCTCTCTATTAATCAATTGCTACCTTTTCCGTAGGGTTAGTGGAGTGCCTGTTGGATCCCCACTGCAAGTCCACCATATAAACTACATCTCCCAATGCTCAGTAAACACAAAGTTTCACTGTCAAGTAGAGGGACTTAAATTCCCATAGTGTTGGCAATATAACCATCACTTTGTCCAACCAAAAAATTCTTACCAACAAAATAATTCAATATTAATAGGAGCTTGAAAACAAGGTTCTCCAACATAATATTTGAGATTAACAGCTTGTAAGACATGTAACAAGTAACTCATAGCTATGAGAAAAAGTTTTCTTCTAGTATGGAAGACATGGTGCAATGATATCATTACAAAATGTAAGAAGTAATGTTGTTTCATGAATGTATGTTAGTGGGATGGAGTGGGAATGATATTGAATTATTCAATTAAGTGTGAAAAAGGAAATAGAGATGGGGATAATCTTGTGCATAAGAACCTCGAGTTGAAGGGGATGGAAAACCTAGAGAGGGGCCCAAAATCATGTGGGATGGCATGGTCTCCATGTAGAAAATTGATTTGGGGAACCCACTCATCAAGGAAGAAATAAAGCATCATATCAATGAAAATGAACATCATTTCACCATCCCTAATGCTGAGATCAACATAGATTTACATAGAAATAGAATGTCTTTAATAGGTAAGTTTCATGGCCCTAGACCCAACATTGATGTTATTAGAAGATGGGCGACCAGAAAATGGAATCTGAAAGGAAATATGGATATATCTATTATGACAAAGGGTTTTTTCTCATTCAATTTAACAATCTTGAGGATTATACCTAGGATTTAGTTGGGGTCCTTGGTTTCTAGGAAATATGGGTCTCTTCCTAAAATTTGAGACCTGTGCATTTGATCCAGATAAGGAAAACATAAATGTCATGTCATTGTGGATAAGAATGCATGGATTACCTTTAGAATTATGGGATGAGTGTGTGATGATAGGAATAGAAATATCCTTTAGAACCTTAGTTACATTTGATGTGGCCACCAAATCCGGATTCGTAGTAACATATGCTAGATTTTGTGCAAATGTAGTGCTTGATAAGGATGTGCCATAATTTATTATTTTACATTCCAAGGTGGGTATTTGGAAACAACTATTAGAGTATGAAATAAACAATCTAAGATGTAAAATAGACACAATACATTATATTTTCCTAAAAACAATGGTCTAATTGCACAAAGGAGAATAAAAACAAGATGGAATGGAGGGAGAAGCCTTTAGAAAATGAGAAAATAGTAAAGGAGGAAAAAAGGGACAACAATCTCCAAGAATTTAATGCCATAGATATTAAATTTTATATTGTCTTTGATTCCCATAATACTTACAAAGAAGGATAAATAGTTCCAAAACCCAACTAGAAGACTTGCTAATGACTAATATAGACCCAGCATAAAGAAATGAATGATAGTAGGGATAATTGAGTAGAAGATACAACTCATGATAATCCTAAGAAAAAATAAGAGGTGTTGATAATTCAAAAAGGTAATGTAAATGAAAAAATATGGAAATGGATCCTATCACAGAAGGTTCAGAAGCGCGTGATGAAAATAAAATGGAACAAAATAATATGAGGAACAACACAAAATTATAGTGACTCCCATAAAAGGGAAAGGTAAAGAAAAATATGAAGCATATTCTTCAAAAACTCCAAAGAACAACTCAAGAATAGCCAATGTAGGTGGGAAAACCACTAGAGGAAGGCTTAAAGCCATGGAAGAAAAGAAAAGATACACAAAAGAGATATAGACCTCAGAAATAAAACTACGTTAAAAAAGGTACTAAGAAATTTTCTAAATTTAAATTAAGATTATCTCATGGAATATTAGAGGGTTAACCAGCGTTAACAAAAAAATATTATTGAAAGATTTATTTTTGACTCATAATCCTAGTGTTCTTATCTCGAAGGAAAAAAATGGATACTATAATTTTTTGGGATGTTAGTAAAATTTTTCGAGGAATGTGGTGTTTAGTTATGTTAGTTCTAACAGGGCCTCTAAAGGTATTGTTGTTCTTTGGGATGAAAATACAGCAAAGGATGTACCATCTTTGAGTCCTCCCATCATCCCGTTGTTCTATTCACTTCACTCTATAATAATAACGTGACGGATCCACTCCAATTCGATGGTCAAGAAAATTATGGTCTAAGATAAATGAATTCAGGAATACTTATAAAGATTTGGATTGGCTAGTTATTGGGAATTTCAACAATCCCATCTCTTTTATAGAAAATAATGGGGGAAACAAGAGTTCAATATAAGCATAAATTTTTTTACAGATTTCATTTTTCACAAAAATCTTTTTGATATTGAGTTAAAAGGTACTAATTATAATTGGAATGATATAACACTTGGGGAGAACCTCATTCTAGTAAAATTATACAAATATCTGATCTCTTCATATTGGTTTCTCTCCGAGGATTACTTCCTTTTAGCTCTTCCTAGAATTGGATCTAATCACAACCCTCTTGTTCTTAGTTTAGATAAGCAAAGGTAAAAATCCCCACTACCTTCAAATTTGAAAAAATGTGGACACAAAATCTGAATCTTTATAACATAATTCAAGAGTGCCGAAGATAGACAAGACTAGCCCTGTTATGTTTATTTTGGTTCAAAAGCTCAAAAATGTGAAGCTTAATGTGAAAAAGTGGAATAAACTTGTTTTTAGAAATATTTTTGAAAAAAAAGCTCAAGGATAAGATTTCCATGCTTGAGATTAAGGTGCAAACAAATGATATGGATGTAAATGACTATTATAGAGAAAAGGAACTGCTCAATCACAATCATACCATCAACACTTCTGAAGAGATTCATTGGAGGAAAAATTCCATGCGCTATGGTTGAAAGAAGGTAATAGACATAAATTTTTTCATATGAATACTCTTAAACACATGATTCATAGAAAAATATCATCCATAGTTCGGATAATAAATAAAAACATGGTGTTGGTGAAATAATTTTTCACAAAGATAAATTAGTTGATTTTCACCAATGTGGAGGGAATATTTCATTTCCTTTGTGATGGGGATTCTCCAATTTATTGAATGCAGATAAAACAAATATTGTGGGTGGATGTAAACATGAGGATCACACAGACTACTCCACTAGACTTGTGGAAAATTTCTTGCACCTAGTGCAAGGGAGGAATTTTCTTGGGAGAAATGGCAAAAGGGGAGTAAGAACTTGGGAGAAAGGGGGATAATATTTTAAATAGGTACTAGGGTAAGTGCAGAAGTTGATGGACAAATATAGGGTCATTCGTGGACATCATATTGCAAATAACAACATAATATCAACTTGTAGGGATTATTAGTAATGCATACACTCAAAATTAGACAAAATTATATTAATGTGAATCATAGCATCCGGAATCTAGTTTCTAAAATACTAATTTTTGTAAAAATGGACAAGATTAGCTATATTAAACACTCAAAATTCAATGACTTGGTTTTTTTTTAAAAACACCGATAAGATTATATTCCGTTTGCCCACAATTTGGATGACCAAAAATTGATATATATATTTTTCCTTTGGTGAGAAGTTATATGCCACTATCTATCTTGGGATGGACTTTATTTTGTATTTTTTGAGTAATATTTTATTTTTATGATTTTTTTCTGTGAAAGTGGTATGAAAACATAAAGAAAACAGAGCACTTTTCGTTTGCCCGCCATAACTTCATCAAAAAATATTGAAATCAAATAATTTTTTTTTGAACATGTATATAATTTCACCATGGTTGGGATGGTATAAGTTTTATCACATTTTGATAAGTGAAAAAAATTTGCAGTCTTAAACATAGACATAAACATTCACAGAAAAAGTGTCTTAAAGACCTACTATTAGTAAAAATTATAAAATGATATTTATCCTCTTCTATTCACTTTAAAATCAGTATTTCTACAAAGCTAATAGTCTCCCCTATGCAATGGTACCATTTTTATGACATATTTTTTACTTTTTGGCATGGTTCAAGTCCGCGGAAGACTAAATTTGATGTTTTACTGTTTTTAATGTAAAATTCAGGATTTGATGTCCACTTAATTGTCCCCCAACTTGGTGCACTTACCCACTAGCAAATATTCACATGTATTAACTAGAATCAATCCACACTCAATTAGAAGAATTTTTTTTTCTAACATTGACAAGACACAATAAATCATAGAAATAGAATTCCATTAATCCATTTATCAAGGAACTAACACCTTCCTCGTCAGACAAGATTATCATGTGCACAAATTTGAAAAGTAGAGAGATAGAGAAAATATAGAGAAAAGGAAGGGAAGATCGATATATTTTTCTTGCCTCTTAGTACTGCAATAGCTATCTACTTAGAGACTCACAATTGAGACCCCTTTGGAATGAGGAATTCATACAATATATCTTTACAAAAATACTCTTCACCTACCCCCACGTGACTTTTCATTTACCTTTAAAATTTATGACCTCTCATATCCATAGGAAAGAAGAGTGAGTCAAGGAAACTCATTACAATGTTTGACTATAGGTCACATTTTAATGAATAAGAAAAAATAGTGAAAATTAAACCCCCTTAATTTAGAATTAGAACATTATTATAGAAGAGAAGAAAGGTGGGGGAAATAAGAAGGGAGATAGTTATGCCAAAGGAGATGTTGCATCTAACGATGAAGATCCACCTATCAAGGACTTTGGGAGAATTCTCCGGAGAAATATTTATTCCTTTGAAATATTTACTAAAGAAAGTTGATACAAGTGCTACTTTCTTCTTGAGTAACACACATGAAGCTTAAATCCTTAATCCAATTCTCATAAGTATTATTGACGTTTTTACACCGCTTGAAATAAATAAAATTCTCCTTAAAAGTTATGGAAATAACACACTTGACATTTGTAAGGGATTCTAAGGTGTCATCATTAAAGGAGAAGGGATCTCCTTCCTCTTTCCCGACCATTTCCTCAAATGTTTTCAGAAGGTCATTCATTAAGGAATTATAATTCATCAAAGGTACTTCACGATTCTCAGTACTTCCTTGCTTATATTTTCCTGCACTTGTGAAGTGAGCTCAATAAAAGAATCCAGATCATCAAGATCATTGTTTAACATCTCATATTGGGCAACCAGATTAGAGGAAAAATTGGAGACATATTCTCGCTTATGGATTTGAACACATTATTTCCTACCAACACAAAAGAATCAAGGTTACCCATCTATGTTACCAATGGAATAACCTAGACTTAATAAATTTTTCCATTCTCAATTTCATCTTTATTAATCCTTACCTTCATAGTAGTGATAAGATTGAAATCAAAGAGGGAAAGAATATCTGGAAATAAAGGGTTACCTTTCTCAAGGATCTTGTCAACCCACTTGTGATTGGCTCTTATTGGACATTGTGGCTTAGTGTTTTCATTTATATCAAATCCATTGATTTATAAAGGTATGGCAAGGTCATATGTGTCTCCATGAGGTGTTAGTCAAAGGTCAAACATGAAGGTTGATTGGTAGTGATAAGATTTGATGAGTTGTCATGTTGTCTTGCCATGGTTCTAGCTTGTAAAATCTTTGTATGAGCTCTCTAGTGTTAGTAAAAGTTTTTCATGAGGTCATATATTGTCCTAAAGGTGCGTTATAGGTGTTAATTAGTTTTAAATGAGTCATCATGGTTAGTTCATGGGTTGTATGGCTTGATTCAAGTCATTCTAGGCCTATTTATAGACATATAACATGTGATACGACATGGAGGTATGAGAAATGGAGAAAGTAAGTCATGGTCAAGCATGGTAACAACATGGTGATAGTTTATATGAAATGCATTATGATTTTGAGGTTTGATCTTTGAGTTTTGTTGTTTTATGGTCCTTGAGAAGCCAAAACGTAAAGATAGGTTAGGAAAGCACAAGTAAGTCTTCATGGTCGGAGAGTTTTAGACATATTTGAGATAAATGGTGAGTATTAATAATTAGAGGATTTTTCATGATGCTTCATGATAATTTTCAGTCAATTTTTTTAAGAAATTGCAAGATATATCATTTTTGTAAAACTAGGTTTCTAAGAGTGTGTTTTTGTGCTAAATGTTGACCTTCTCTCGATGCTCGTTGTGGATTGTATACTTTTCATGGGACCCATAATTTTAAGGGGTTTTTTTTTCCTCGAGATAAGATTGTTTATAAAAAAATTAGGTAGTTTGATCATCTACATTTTATGAACAATCGTTGAGAAGGTAAAGTGGTTTAAAACCCTAGTTAAACCCTAGCTTAAAAGTGCCTTAGAGAAAATTGATGGTATATGAATAGTTTCAATTTAATTTGTAAAAGTGATGATTAGAGTTTGTAGAGGACTCCTCCAAATTTCTAGAAAGGTATGATAGATCTTGTGACAGTATGTGGACCCCACTCAAACAGTAAGTTTATGAAGATTTTTAGTTTGTGGAAAAGTCTTCCATTGAACCCAATGAATAAATCAACATTGATTGAATCTTGGGATTTTTACTATATTTCCATGGTGGTTTCAGGTCATGGTTGAATTCTAGAGGGAAAAGTGCGCCTATTTATGAAGACTAGTCTTTGGGCCTAAAAGGGAAGTTTTGAGCATTGCAGATATTGACTTGGTTAAAGGGATTCCATTAGATTTGGAAGGAGATGTAATTTTTTTGGAAATTATATTTATATACCTTTATAATGATATATGGTTTATCTCTTGATGATGCAAACAATAGGTGAACCATCTCAATTTGTCAAGACCATGCTTGATTTTTTCAGAGAGAATTTATTTGGTTATAAGATTGATGTATAAGTATCATGTTTGGGATTAGATGATGATTTATATCTATTGCAAAGTGAAGAGGTATTAATTTTTCCCTATTTAAGGATTTCAGAGGTCTTAAAAATAAAATAAAGGGTGCAAACTAGTTGAGTTTCCAAAACAAATTTTGAAGTAGTTTAATTTGGTAAAGAGGAAAAGAGGTGTGATTTGCATTAATTAATGTTTCATGATATATAGTAAGCATGGATGTGTTATAAAATTTATTAGTGTTCCAATGAGTGGCTACATGGTATAGTTGATATGTTCTTGGGTGATCTTTAACATGTTAAGTGAAGACTAGTTCCTCGAAGTAGTTGTTTTGAGTAAGAATAGAGTCATGAAGAAACCTATTAGTGTAAGTTAATATACAAGCATGTATGAAGTTTTTATAATGTACTTGACATGTGAGAGGAATTTTAAGCCTTTAAAAATCATGGAGATATGTTTTGAGGTATTTGATGTGCTTTGTGATGGGGTTTTGACCCATTTTAGCTTATTTAGCTATCTTGGTGTTTTGGCCAACCCATGTGCGTCCATCTTATGATATTATATGAATTTGTTGTTATATTTTTAAGTTTTAATGGTTGATATCATTGGTATGGACTGACTCATGTTATGTTCTTGAGTTGAGAAGCATATAAAAGTGTATGTTTGGTTTAATTTTGATCTAGTGAAATTAGAGGGAAATTTGTTAGCTAGTTGAGAGAGTAAAGTGTGGTTCAAGGGAATAAAATAAGATCTTAAAGTGTGTGAAAAAGTATAAAGAGTGTTATACTAATTTTTTGAAATGTTTTTCATCCAAATCAATTGTTAAAAATCCAAGTTTGTGTGAGTTATTAGAAAGAGGGTTTGAATGTGTGTAAGCTAAATTTGTGATCTCCATCAGTTATTGTAGAAACAATACATCACATATTTTCATCTAAAGGTGGTTTAATTGGTTCTTGATCATATTATGAGGTTTTATCCTCCTTATGGATTTGGTGCTTCACTAAACTAGGGTTTGGTTTTCTCAGGAGTTGGTGCTTTAGTAAACTAGGGGTTGGTGCTCCTTGGAGTGTTATTTCTATAATAAAATAGGGGTTGATACTCTTTTTGAAGTTGGTGCTTTAATAAATACTATTGATTTGATTAATATAACCATAATTTTAGTGTATTTTCTTCCCATTAAGGGTTTCACACATATATATTGTGTTCTTTTGTACTTTCTCTTGTTATGATTATTTGAATGAATGGTAAGAATGTATTAATGAATGGCCAAATTATTAATGGTTTAATAAAGTTAATTTGGAGTGGATAATGTGTTGAAGGACCAATTCACCCCAAGTTCATTGTTCTTCCAAAATTTCTATTAGAGCTGGTCTCTTGTGAATCAAGTTTGACAACTTGAAGGAGATCCTCTTAAAGAACAAGCAATGGATAAGTATTCAAATGTTGAATAAAAATTGAGGAAGAAGTATGAGATATATGAGTCTCTAATTCATATATTTCAATATCGATCATCGTGTTATGGAGAATGAACATGGAAAAGCCATCAAAAGGTTATAATCTGAAGTTGAGATTATTTCTAAAGCCCTAAAGGATAAAGAGGATACTTATTCTAGGTATGAAGAAAGGTTTAAATATTTGAGATTTTCTTTATAAGATTATTTTGACAGATTAAATCTTTGATATCTTGGAATGTCAAAGAGTTGCTAGTGATAAAACAGGCCTAGGGACCAAAGGAAACCCCGTGAAGAATGATGATAAATCTGGTCCAAGCTATCAAACAAACATGAAGGTGACCAAGAAGGATAATTCCAAGAAGTATAACCCTAATAGATAACCTAATTCTAAGAGGTACGGATCTTCTTTCAATTGCTATTATTATGATTGCAATGGTTTTGGTCACAAAGCTAGGGATTGCAAAATAAGCTCTCAAAAGGTGAGTCATATTAGAATGGTGAAAATTCCTTCAAGGGTCAATGTTACTCATGTTGTGAATATGGCCATAGGGTAGCTGATTGTGGTTGAAACCTTTTTGTATATAATCCTAGAACATGGAAAAATTTTGTGTGTTATAATTGTCATAAACAAGGACATATTGTTAGATCTTGTAAACAAGGTGAATTTCAAAGATTATAATAGGAAAAATGGAAGAATATTCAAAAGGAAAGACAATTCTATGAATGATTCTAAGGTTGATGTATCAGATTCTAAGGCCAAGAAGGGTGTCTCTGAGCTTGAGGTAAAGAAAGAAGATCCTAAATATGTCAAGGACATCAAGAAGAATGAAGATCAAAGTGTTGTGATGGAGAATTCATATTCATCTTTCAGTCAAGGTAAAGTGTTTCCTAAGGTTGACAAGGATGAAAGGGTAAAGGATGTGAAGGATAACAAGACAATGATAGTTAAGGGAGAGTCAATATATTTCAAGATGCCAAAGTGTGTTGAAAGACCATGAAATATGTAATCAAATTGGAAAATATAATACATGTCATACAGGTGTCTGTTTGATATTATTCAAATAGATATAACCACACGTGTTTTGACAAGTCTTAAATTAGACAATGGAGTCATTGGAGATCAAATAATTGTAGATGAAAATGATATAACTTCAAAGGGAATGAGCAAGAAGGAAAGAGAGAGGATAGATTCCTTGGGCTCATTTTATAGTGACCTAATGTTCTTTGAGTGTGTTCTCTAGTATTTTAGGAGACATTATTCATCTGAAGGAAGCATGTGTATGTCTTGAAGGTGTATCATCATCTACTACTACTATTGAAGGTTGCAAATGATTTCACAGTCAAACGGATGTCAATATATAGTCTATCTCCATATTTTCATTAAAAGGTTTGTGTTTGTTAAGTTTCAAGAAGACACGTGCCCCGAGCTATTCAAGGTGTAAGGTCCATTTAATGTACATGGTATTAGTGAACACTATAGAGTCAAGTCATAAGAGTGATTATTTGTTTTTGGATCAAGTCATCATTATTTTCTATACTATGTGTTTTTTTCTTGATAAGATATGCGTAAGTATTTTTGTTGAGATATATGGTGTAGGCTCTGTCAAGATGGTCATAAGTTAGTGTGTCCTTGTGTTTACTCATCAAAATAACTATGATGAATATTCAAGTAAGAAAGTGGTATCTGAAGCTCATGTCCTTGAATAGGTTTGTTAGGTTTGTCATATTCCTAGTATGTTGATCATTGCATGAAAAATTCTGGTATGCAAGTGTACAATTGTATGTTGTGTCATCGGGTTGTGCATGAAAATGTATTATTATGACTCATTTCTATATGCTTTCAAGCTTGGATAGTTGTGGTAAAGTTCTAGATGTATCTTCACATCATGAGAAGATTTATTCAAGGTTAAATGATTTTTGACAAGAGAGTTTAAGGTATGTGTATGTCTCCAGAATTACATTTAGAACTCAATATTTTTGATTTGTGAAGTTTTTTTTTAAATAAGTGTCTCATGTTACTATTACAGTAAAAAATCTCAAAGAAGATTTAGGGTTTATAAGAAAGAATATATTGTGAAGAAGGTCTATCTAGTCTTTTAGAGTCTTTGTCTTGACCAAGTCTATGTTGTAACTTAAAAATTTCAAATCCTCAGTATATGAAGAGGGTTTGAAAGTAAAAACCTAACTCATGGTTTTTAAAAGTCTAAGACACCTTTGAAGGTTTTTTATCTATCAAAGAAGGATGAGATAACTCTATGAAAGATGAGAACAAAATAAATAAGTTCTCAGTTTATAAGTTAATATTAGAGTTTTATAAGATGGGTTTGAGTACCATGACTAATAATCATAGAAGAAAGGAAATAGGATAATTCTTGGGTTCTTCCCATGATTAAATAAAAATTAGATAAGGAGGAAGAGTGATAAGAAGATATATTTACAAGGTGTTAATGATGCTATAAAAATAAGACACCTAGGTCTATAAAGAGTTTTAAGCCTTTTTAGATGGTTTCAAAGGTAATAGACAAATGCATATAGTGTCTTATGAAGAAGATGCATTTGACTCTGAATTGGGAGTATGAGTTGATGAGAAATATAATATCTGAATATAGTCATGATGCTTCAAGTGTTCCAATGTCTTTTGAAAATAGCATGGGAAGTATTATAGCAAGTATATGAAGGATTGAATTCTTGATGGAAGTTTATGGACAATGTGAAACGCTAATAAGATAACTAAGTATGGATGTTTGTGAAAGTTGATAAGATTTGAAAAGTCTAAGCCTCCAAAATTATGACAAGGTATAATGACTCTATATTCCCTAAGATAAAATTCATCTAGGTTATATGCATGAAATCTAAGTTTTATATCAAAGTAATGTAGAGTGTACAAGAATTAGAAGTTATGAAAGTCTCCAAGGTGTTTAGAAGTTTGTTTAGATGTGATGTTGATATGAATCTTTTCTTACGGTCTACACATTAGATAAGAATAAGTTTTATCTAGGTATGCATATGGTTTATCTTTGTGCAAATTTAAAGACATTATAACACAGTAGGGAGAGTAGTGCCTTAAATAATGAGAATTCATCTTGAGGTCTAAAGAGTAAGTGAGAGATATTGTTGATTCATTATTATTGTTCTCTCGATAAGTCTGTGTTGACTACATATGTTAATGAAACTTGACAAATGAAGCATGAAATATTTAATGAAAGGTATGTTATAAGTTATTCATCTTGTTCTATGAAGATATTACTCTAAGAAGTGTTATGTAAGGTTACTATAATCCCTTAAGAAGGTGGTTATCAAAGTAGAAGGTAATATCACATGGTGAAAGTTGTCAAGTTTTTTTCTAAGAATATATGCATAAGATGTCAATAATAGTATTGTGTTGACTAGGCTATAATACTAAAGGCATGATCAAGGATGACTACAAAATTTAAAGGTATCGTTTATGAATACAAGATGGAGGATGTGATATCTTCCTTCTTGAAATGAGATAGAGTAATCTTCAGGGGAATTTGAAGACACTACAATGGAAGTTGAGACTTCATATAAAATGTAGACATAGCATGATTTTACATGTATAATAGAGATTTTAGGAATTTTGGACTGTGAATGTGTACCTATAGGTCTCGAGAGAAGGACTTTAGAAGTAGGGGAGTTAGTGAACTAGTTTTTATTCATCAAGGTGTTTGAAGAAGGGGTCTACCCCTAAGGAGAAATGTCATGTGCCATCAAGAGAACCTTAAATTCATTAAAATGTGAAATTTATGTTAGAAGGTATGATTGGAAATTATAGAGGTATGTGTTCAAAATTTGAAGCTTTAGAGCAAAGAGAAGTTAGATGTATGATTGAACAAGTTAAGTTGAGCAATGCTTTAGAATTTGGAATAATCAAGTATGTTTGATGCATGTAGCTCTACAAAAGAATGAATTTATAATATTGAATATATATTTTTACTAATATTACCTCCAAGGGATGAGAATACTAAGGAGGTACTTCAAGAGTGTGACAAGTGTATAGACCTATTTTAATGACACTTAAACCAAGGTAAGATTCTTATTTTTATGTTTTCAGCTAGAGGGAGACAATATGATCTCAGGGGGAGAAAAAAATGAGTGATTTCATGGAATTTTGAACCTTTCTACTTGTTATGGCTATTTGGGAAAATATAGATTGAAAAGATCTTTAGGACTTGAATCCTAAAAGTGGATATGTTAAGTTTTAGAGAAGCATGACTTGGTATTTTTAGCATGTAATGAGCTAGAGAGAATGTATTATTAGATGAAGACAAAGTGAAGTGGGTACCTACTAAGGGAGAGTTTATTAAATGTTTATTATAGGTTTATAGATCTCATATATCTACCGACGAGGTAAAATAATAACATGTACAGATCTAAGGGGGAGTCGTTTAATCAAGTAAGTGTGTTTATGTGTTGTTTCATTGTGTCTTTAGTCTTGTGATGTAATTTTTCATATTGTTTCATCATAGTAACATTTTTCATAGATGTCAAATGGGAAGAGAATCATTAGAAACATGAAATGAGTTCATATATGTGTGTTTTGTCTTATGGTTTCCATCAATGTTTCTAAGGTGGTTTCCATCAATGACAAAGGGGGAGATTATTAGACATTGTTTCTTAGTGTTGTAATTGATGTCAAATCCATTGATGGAAAAGGGTATGTAGAGGTCATATGTGTCTCCATGAGGTGTTAGTAAAAGGTAAAACATGAAGGTTGATTGGTAGTGATAGGATTTGATGAGTTGTCATGTTGTCTTGGCATGGTTCTAGCTTGCATAGTCATTGTATGAGCTCTATAGAGTTGGTCGAAGGTTTTCATGAGGTCATACATGGTCCTAAAGGTGTTTTACAAGTGTTAATGAGTCTGTAATGAGTCATCATGGTTAGTTCATGAGTTGTATGGCTTGAGTCAGGTCATTCTAGGCCTATTCCTAGACCTAGAGCATGTGGTATGACATGGAGGCATGAGAAATGGAGAAAGAAAGTCATGGTAAAGAATGGTAACAACATGTTGATATTTTATATGACATGTATGATGAATTTCAGGTCATTTCTTAGAGGTTTGGTGGTGTTTCATGGTCCTTAGGAAGCAAGAAGGTGAAGACATGCTAGGAAAGCACATATGCAAGTCAAGTGTAGTTGGATATTTTCAGAAATATTTGAGCTATATGGTGAGTATGGACAGTTAGAGGATGTTTTCATGATGCTTCATGATAAGTTTCAGGTCAAATTTATGAAGGAATTGTAAGATACATAATTGTTCATAAAACTTGGTTTCCAATAGTGTGTTTTTGTGCTAAATGTTGATCTTCATATGCTCATTTTGGATTGTATAATTTACATTATACCTAGAGATTTTTGGGGATGTTTTTACACTTAGATAAGATTGTTTTGAAAAAATAATGAGGTAGTTTTATTATCAGGTTTTTATGAATAATTGTTAAGAAGGTAAAGTGGTTTAAAACCCTAGTTAATTTGTACCTCAAAAGTGACATAGAGAAAATTGAAGGTATAGGTAAATTTTATATTGGTTTTGAAAAAGTGATGATTGGAGTCTATATAGGACTCTTCTAGAATTCCAGAAAGGTATGATAGAACTTGTGAAAACATGTGGAACCCACTCAAATAGGTAAGATTTTGAATATTTTTCAGTTTGTGGCAAAGTATTCCATCAAAGAACCCAATGAATAAATCCAAATTTATTAAATCTTAGGAATTTTGCATGGATTTACATGGTGGTTGAAGTCCTAGATGGAAAAGTGTTCCCTATTTATGAAGATTGGTAGTTATGCCTAAAAGGGCGCTTTGAGTAGTTTCAGAAATTGACTGTTGAAGACCTTCCACTTGGAGTTAGAAGAAATGAAATATGTTTTAGAAATTATATTAAAATAAATTTATAATGATATATATTTTTATCTTGAATAGGTTTTTGATAGGTGAAATAGCTGAGTTTGTGAAGACAAAGTTTGATTGTTTCAAGACATGATTGCTCGTGAGAATATTGATGTAGAAGTATCATGTTTTGGATTAGATGATGCTTGATATCTATTGGTGAGTGAAAATTGATGAATTTTTCCATACTTAAGGATTCTATAGGTCTTGAAAGTGATAGAAAGGGTGTAAACTAGTTGAGTTTCCAAAATTGCTTTTGGGAAGTTTAGTTTGGTGAAGAGGAAAAGAGGTGTGATTTGCATTCATGGATGTATCATGAGATCTAGGAAGGAATGGATATTTTATATAGGCCATTGAAATTACAATGAGTGGTTACATGGAATATTTGAGGTGGTCATGGGTGATCTTGAGCATGTTAGGTGAAGACTGGTTCCTAGAAGTAGTTGTTTTGAGTAGGAAATGGTCCTACTTGATAGAGTTATGAAGAAAATGATTAGTGAAAGTTAATGTGTGAGCATGTATGATATTATTATGATGTATTTGAAATTTGTGAGGCCTTTAGAGGCTTGAAAAATCATGGTGATATGTTTGGAGGTCTTTGATGTGCTTGGTGATGGGGTTTTGAGTCATTTTTTGCTTGTTTAGTTGTCTTGGTGCTTGGCCGACCTACATGGGTCCATCTTATGATTATTTATGAATTTTTTTGTTCTATTTTTAAGTTTTAATGGTTGATAACCTTGGTATGGATTGAATCATGTTATTTTTTTTGAGTTGATAATCATATAAAAGTGCATGTTTGGTTAATTTTGAAGTAGTTAAATTAGAGGGAAAATGTGTGAACTAGTTGAGAGAGCGCGAGGTGGTTCAAGGGCATAAAATTAGAGATGAAAGTGTGTGTTAAATTCAGAAGTGTTAGAGATCTTGTGTGAAATGGTTTACACCTGTTGGTAAGAAATTTTTCATGGACAAATTGGTGGTTATCTTGCCTACGCTCTGGAATCTAAGTCCCTCTACTTAACCAAAGATAGCTTCCATATATGCATGCGCGAGAAAAGGAGGATTTTTGTGGTGGCCTTTCATCCAGGGGATCCAACAAGGGCACTCCACTGACCCTATGGAAAATCTTGTAGATACCTGCAAGAGAGAACTTTGTCTGAAGAGCGGGAAAGGGGAGTGAGAAATTAGATAGGAGAACTAATGTTGTAGGTAGAAAATTAGATTCCTGCATACATCAATTAGAATTTTTATCACATGCATTAAAATTAGGAGGAAAAAACTCTACGCATAGCAACAAGACCAAATGGAATTTATGATCACAAATTCTCAATAAACCCCTTAGTCAAAAAAAGGTTCGAAACTCCTTCTTGTATTGATTGCTTAAACCAAGTTGTACATAGTATGAGAATGGAGGAAAAAGAGAGAGGGGGAAGGAAGAATTTGGCTATCTCCTTTGTTCTCTCAAGGTAGAATGCACTCTTGAGCTTACAAAATTAATGACCAACCCTTTGAAATGGGAATGGTGTTACAATTTATAGAATGAGAGGTGACTTGTTGTCTTCCTCACGACCCTCCATATGACTTAACTATAACTTTATACTATTCATATTCCTACAAAATATTAAAGCTCCTTTTATAAAATCAAGGCAATTTAATTTACATTATGTTTCTAAAGTCACTTTTAAGTGACTTATAGGCATATCAAAAAGTGCAAAACACAACGAAGAATTAGAAAATTTGAAGAGAGATAAAGTTGGGGAGACGGAAGAGAGAGAGGAGGAGAAAATTTTCCCGTGATGAAGTTCGATGCTACTTGTTTATGGAAAGAACTGATGAGACAAAGTTCTAATGTCCCATTATGCCAAAACTACTCTTTTAGTGTGACTTTTTTTTTATCAGGTGTTTGTGGGACCACTTACTATTTTTAGAAAGTGTCAAAAATGTTCATTCTGATGAATTATCAGTGCAAGTACACCTCCATTCTCTTCATCTCCTTCGCAGGTTATTTTGTTGATAGCTTTCCCGAAATAGTAGTCCTTATGTAGAAGACCTTCTATTTTTAGAAAGTAGGAATTTGTAGGTCTAGTTGACATGAAATGAATTTATTTTATATGGGTTTTTTCCCAATATCACTCCTCTAAAATTTTAGACCCTCTTGCTTAATAGTCTAGGAGATTTTAAGCTTTCAAATTTCAGACCTCGACAATGCTTCTGTGGCGCAAAGCTTGAACCATTAATGGACCTCAAAATTGTAGGCCTAGTTTTCTCCTCCATTTGTGATGAAATAAATTTCATTGTGATAGGTTTCTACTTCTAATTCTTCACGTGTAATTCTAATTCGTTTTGCCCAATGTTTTGATGGGAAATTGGATTTTTTCTTCGTTGAGCTAGAAGTGGGATTTCTTCATTATGGATGCTCTATTGCATGGGAGGAGATTTTGAAGGTGTATTCTTGATGGCCTTGGGTAGAGGAATGAATATAAAAATATAAATTTTTGTTTCACGTGTTCGTTTGGGAGATTTCTTTAACTTCTCGTTTCATGGCCATGGAGTTTTCTTTGTTTTCTCATTCTTCTTTTTGTGCTTCTCCTTCCATATTTTCTCCAATTTTCCTTCTATGACCTGCATGCTTTCCTAGAGTGAAGGGAAGTAAATTTTTTTTTAGGTCTGGTTTAAGGTTCAACAAAGGAGGAATGGTGGTGAGAATTTGCAGAGGAAGAATGGAGAAAATATGTGCATGGGAGTGGAAGCAACTAGAAGCACTGAAGCGGTAGTTAGATTTTTTGAATTTTTGAAATCATGGAAGGAGAATCTTGGGAGAATTTTTCATGACTTGATGTCCTTGACCTCAGGGATGTGAGGGACATCAAATTCCATGGTGGTCAAGACAACACGTGGTGGTGATCCGACGGTAGGGAATGAAGGTGAGAAAAGTTGCTTTAAAGCACTGGGGGCTGAAATTTGGTCACATGGGTGACCAAAAGACTCCCCATAGGGGATGGGAATATTTTTCCATGCTTGATGTCCCTAACCTTAGGAGGTGAGGAACATCAATTTCTACGGTGGTCCTATAGTAGACACGTGACGATTGATCCGATGACAGGGAATGGATGCTCCAAAAATGCACATGGGGGCTGAAAGTCGGTCACATGAATGACCAAAAGACTCCCCATAGGGCTGGGAAATTTTTTTCATGTTTTATGTCCCTAACCTCAGGGACATTAGGGACATCAATTTCCATGGTGGTCTTGGAGTTGACACGTGGTGCTTGATCCAACAATAGGGAATAGATGCTCCAAAAATGCACGAGGGCCAAACTGTCAAGTCTTGAGGTCACATGAGTGTCCTAGAGGTCACATGGGGGATGAGTACATTTTTCAAGGGTTGATGTACTTGACCTTAAGGACTTAGGGGATATAAAATCCCGCTGCCAAATCCCGTGTCTTGACACATGTCCTCCCAAAAATTGATTAATCGCTAGACTCGCTCCAAGAGGGTGACTTGGAATGATGATAACTTAAGCTCCTGTGGACTTTATTAGTGAAAATTTATATTATCCTGACTCAAAATTAAATTTTGAATCCAATGGTGGGGTCATATGTCTTGGCTAATCTATTTGATCCTCGAAAATCAGAATTTCGAAATTTGAGGCTCTACTTGTTCTTCGAGAAAAATTGCCTTCAAATCCCATGTGCCAAAGTGTTGTGAAAAATATTATTTCACCATCATGTAGGTATTGGAATATTATTTCTGGAATTTTTTTACTCATAACTCCATCCGGAGCTCTCGGAATCACCTTCCAAAGCTTAACAATTGTTTTTGGCTCATTGTGTACCGACTAGGCTTGTGAACCCTAATTCTGGAGAAACCACCCCAACTTCTCCAAGACCTTCCAAAATATTCCTAAACTATCACCTCCACATCCACTTAGGATCTTCTTCTCTACTCCGTGAGGTTGCTCCAGCTCTAGGAAGGCCAATGATAGCCCTTCCCACAACTGCCTATAGCTTTGCAAATGAACTCCTAAAATCACCTAGGGGGAATGAATGGAATTTCCTAAATCACCTAGGGAATGGTATAAAATTATTGGGAGGTCATTTGGAATTACTGGAAAGATCTGGGGTGTCTTAGAGTGATAGAATTAAAAATTTTGGCACAAGGGTATAGTTTTTGTGCTCGAAAATTGTCAATTTCTTTGTTGCACATTTTCATGAGAACAACTAGATCTAGCTTGAGGAATTGAAATGGAATGAGTGTAGTGAAGACATGGCATGAGAACTCCTGGAATCTCAATTTACAACATTTTTGACCAATGCCTTATCCATTTTCCCTTGCAGAGTAACATACAACTTATAATAAGAGAGAAAGAAATAAGAAGGAAACACACACGCACACCTAAAAGGAAACATCACACACAACAGAAACATACCTAGTAATAAACTATGGTAAAAGGTAGGGGAAAACCCTCTTTCATTGAAGAAATTTTCATTTCTCAAAAGTTACCACCGAAGAGGTAACACTAAATGATGATGTCTATGAAGCCGTTGACGGGTTCCGTAAAGTACTCTCGCCTTCTCGATTGCTTATGAAATCTAGGTACTTCAATAATTGTGTGTGTACTTGGTAGGAGTGAGTCCTTGTGAGCTTCTTGATTCTCAAGTCCTTGTTTGGAAATTTTATTTCCTTCATCCTCTTTGAAATTGGTTTCATAGTGCCAATTGCATTCCACGTTTATCCACATAGATGATTCCTCATTGAGCACACTATCGCTATCCTAGGCTGATTTTCATTCAAATTGCTTGAACATTCTGGATTCTTTTCTTTCCCAGTCTATGCTTATTGACCTCTTTTCCATGAGAAACCTCAAACTTATCCTTTTCCTTTACTCCACTGTGAAGTTCTTGAGTACTAACGGAAGGATTGGACGTGACCTCATACTTGTCTTGTATGTCCATGACACAAGTGAAGAGATCAAGAATCAGCTCAAGGTCTTCAAAACATCAATTGCATCCAATATTTCTTGCACGAGTTTTGCTTCATCATTTATTACATCTCTTATTTGTATGCCTTTGAAGAATATTTATTTTGCATCTCAAGGAAACTATCTAAAGGGATTTTCTCATCATCTTCAAGAATTGCTACATTTTATCACTCCTTTTTCCATAGGGGCTTTAGCTTCAAAAGCCTCAAAACTTCTTGCTTTAAATTTTTCATCATGGAAAGATTTTTCCTCTTCAAATGGGAAATAAAATATCTCAATTTCATCATTTTATCCACCAACCATTGGCTCAAGAGGGACATCATATTTATCATCTATATTTATCCAAATATGGCCGACCTTCACATTGGTTAAGGCTTCAAAATAATCTCCACACTTGTCTTGCATATTTATGGCTTATATTAGGAGCTCAAGACTGAGTTCGGGATCTTCAATTTCTTTTGCGGCTCTAAGAAGTTCTTGTATAGAAATTTCTTTCAAACCTTTCATAGGCTCATCACAAGCTGATTTTGTCTCTCCATAGATGGCCTGACTAATATCATCTTCATCCCCAAATGGGAATGAGAATAACTCATCATCTTGGATAAGCATATAAGATGATTTTTCTTCTTGAAAATCTTTAAGAACCATCTCCTCTTCCTCATGGTTTTCATCATCCATAAATTAAAGGCTTCCCTGTTTTGTAACTAGAATCTCCTCAATGATTCTTCAAAGTCCAAATATCTCTAAGAAGGCATGTCTAGACCTATCAAGATGGGGATATCCTATTCCTCCTCGGTTACCACAAAGTGATTCATCCTTGCTACCTTGATAGAAGATGTTAGCTTCCGGATTCCAAACTTTAGTAACACGTACCTCATCTTCTTCTCAGGAAGAAATTTCTCCATCTCTCCCTTCACTACCATGGTTACAAAATACCATTTCATCTGAATTTTCCCTCCCAAGTCTCGGTAGAAATTTCTACTTAGCAACATTCTGAATGAGGCTAGGCCATCTACTACCAAAATCATTGTTGAATCTTTCTTTTCTGGAAATCTAGCGAGAGCCACTTGTGCATCTTTGACCTTACCTACAAGTGAGACCTCTTTTGATTCCAAAGAGTAACAAGAGCTGCTAGGTAGAGTCATGGTAAGTTTGAAATCCTTGGTGACCTTCAAAGGCTTCACGTTATTTAAGGCACCATAATCTATTATGCAATTGTTCAGTACATATTCTCCAACAAGAAGGGAGACGTAGAAAGGTTCAAATTTATCAGTATTTGATGCACTCAAAGAAAGTATGTTCTATGAGGGAGGTGTAGGTGAGTTTGGTAGCATGCCTTTGGAACTATAAGTTACAACATTGGGTGTTAGACTACCACTCTTGATATATCAGATGAACCTCTCAAATTGTTCAAGTATGATTATGCAAATATTCGATTTGAGTAATATGCACTTTGTCTTTGTTTACATATTCTATAAAGTCAAAGGGAGTAGATGTGGACAAGGGGGGTGAAGGGAATGCTTTAGGATTTAGAAAATTTTTGGAAGCAGGGGTAGATTTTTGGGGAATAGAGGGTATTTTAAAAGGTACACTAGGAGATTTCAAATTTCTAGATTTTATAGGATCAGATTTAGATTTAGACTTGGAAGAGACATCAAAAGAATTACTTGGGATTACGGGCATATTCTTACTTGGTAAAGGGTCGGGTTCCAACAATGCAGACTTCATGGAAGATGGAAGTGGGGATCCTCGACTAATTTTTTTTTTTTTTTTTTTGGAGTCACCACAGGAGGATCATCAACCTTCTTTTATTTTACAACAGTGGAGGGAGATGCTCTTTTCTTGGACTGAGAATGAGTGAATACCACACATGAGAAACTGGGTGCATATTCTTCATCTTATTCATCACCTCTAGAATACTCAAAAATTTGATTTGTCTATTGTTCTCAAGTTCATCAATCTCTAGGAAGTTTCCACCTTCATTTTCTTGTTCAAGATCTTCTTCACTTTCTTGAAATCAGCAATTTACATTCACGGGTGGGGCCTCCAAGGTGAGCCTTTGGGGTGCTCCTAAAATTTTATTTGTGTTACTTCTTTGAGAATATACTCATTCAAATAATTCCCTCTTCAAATATGCCATCTCATTCACCAAATTTTGCAGTGATGGATTGGTTCTCTCATCTCCAGGATGTTGAGCTTTACCCTTTGAGGGATTCTTGATCTTTCCAGATAGGATGAGATCGTCATCAAGTTCAGTGGCCATCCTTTGTGCTTCTACAATGTTCCTTGGTTGGGATCTTTGTAGAAAAAATCCTACTTCTAGTGATTGAGCATTGATGAATAATCTCTTGACATTGTTTTGAGATGGTGAATCCTCTTCAAGTATCCTACGAAGCAACCATTTGAAATGAGCCACGAAGTCTCTCATGGTTTCATTTTCTCCTTTCTCTATTTGAGCCAATTGCACCAGGAGGTCTTGATAGTATTTAGTTGATTTAAATATCTCTTCGAAGGCATACTTTATGTCATTCCATCTCGTGATGGACTAGTAGGCAAGAGGTAAAACCATTCTATTGCTTTTTCTTGGAGGGACTCCATGAATAGTCTCATATCAATGTCTTCATGTTGGACACTGAGAATTACACATGATGTTGTGAAAGTGGCGATGTGTTCTTCAGGATGTTGTGCATTATCACCTTTGAACTTTGGAAAGTTTTTACGGGACCCACCGGTAGATCATGGAGAGGTGGTTCAAGATCAAGAGGGCCTATATTCCTTCCCCATGGAACAATGGGTTGAGATATTTCTTCTTCATCGTCCATTTTCATTTTTGTTTCTTATCTTTATTCTAAAAATTCTTCTTCTTCTCGGGAACTCAATGACCAATGGTGGTTAAAAAATGGGAAAATTTGAACGGGAGTATCAATAGGAGTCTTGATAGGATTGCACACTGAACTGCTTGAAGAGTTAGATGGAGAGGACGCTTGAGAGAAGAAGTATGGATTATCTCTAATTTGTTCTTGCTGATTTTGCAAAGCCTCAAAATTGGAATAAAAACCTCTCAACCTTCTCAACCTGGTGTATCTTCCTTCAGCCATATTTTGGAAACTTTTACAAGGGAACACAAAAAGATACTATGGAATGTAAAAATCCATGTGCTGAAATCAATAGTGTATCTTTCAGCAATGGAATTTCATGAACTCTTTTTTTAATATTTGATTTTTAAAAAAATTCAGACATTGCGGTTGAGTATTAGGTGTAGATGCTACTAAATCTTCCCCATGGTGGGCACAAAAAAACTGTTGGCAAGAAAATTTGTCGGTGACAAATTGGTGGTTATCTTGCCAATGGTCTAGGAGTCTAAGTCCCTCTACTTAACTAGTGTAGCTGCTGTATATGAATGCAAAAGAAAAGGTGGATTTCTATGGTGGCATTTTGACAGAAATCCAACAGGGCACTCCATTGATCCTACGAAAAAGCTTGCGAGATACTTGCAAGAGATAACTTTTTCTGGAGAGCAAGAAAGGGGGTGAGAAATTAGATAAGAGAACTAATGTTTCAGGTAGAAAATCAGATTCTTGCATACATCAATTATAATTTTTGTCACATGCATAAAAATTAGGAGGAAAAACTCTACGCATAACAACAAGACCAAATGTAATTTATGATCACAAAGTCTCAATAACCCTCTTATTCAAAAAGGCTCGAACCTCCTTCTTCTTATATTGATTGCATAAACCAAGTTGTACATAGTATGAGAATGGAGGAAAAAGAGAGAGGGGGAAAGGAAGAATTCGGTTATCTCCTTTGTTCTCTTAAGGTAAAATGCACTCTTGAGCTTAGAAAATTAATGAAAAACCCTTTAAAATGAGAATGACATTACAATTTATAGAATGAGAGGTGACTTATCATCTTCCTCATGACCCTCCATATGCCTTAATTCTAACTTTAGACTATTCATATTCCTACAAAATATTTAAGTCCCTTTTATAAAATCAAGGTGACTTAATTTACATTATGTTTATAAAGTCACTTTTAAGTGACTTAAAGGCATATCAAAAAGTGAAAACCCCAACGAAGAATTAGAACATTTGAAGAGAGAGAAAGTTGGGGGAGAGGGAAGAGAGAGAGGAGGAGAAGATGTTTCCCGTGATGAAGTTTGATGGTCCTCATTCATGGAAAGCTCTGATGCGACGAAGTTTTGAATGTCCCATTATGCCAAAAATGCTCTTTCAGTGTGACTTTCTATTTTTAGTAGGTGTCCATGGGACCACTTACTATTTTTAGTAAGTGTCAAAAATGTTTGTTCCGATGAATTATCGCTTCACTGTGTGTACCTCCAATGTCCGTCTCCCTCACAGTTCTTTTGTTGCTGACTTTCCCCGAAATAGCAGTCCCTATGTAGAAGACCTGCTATTTTTATAAAGTGGGATTTTGGAGGTTCGGTTGATGTAGAACTAATTTTTTTGATATGGTTTTTTTCCGAATATCACCCTCTGAAATTTCAAACCCATCTCGCTTAATAGTCAAGGAGATTTCAGGCTTTCAAATTTCAGACTCAACTGTGCAAATAGTTCTAGACATGACAACCATTAATGGACCTCAAAATTACAGGTCTATTTTTCTCCTCCATTTGCAAAGAAATAAATTTCATTGTGATAGGTTTCTTCTTCTGATGCTTCACATGTAATTTTTCTTTGTTTTGCCCAACGGTTCGAAGGGAAATTGAATTTTTCTATGTTGTGCTAGAAGTGGGATTTCTTCGTTGTCGATGCCTGCTACACGGGAGGAGAGTGTTGAGCAGATGAAAGTGGGATACTTAGCATGAGGCACAAAAATGTTCACATGTGAGAATAGGGTGCAGTAAAAGGTGTAGAAGGATAGGGAAGAACACACATGTGAAAGATAAGGGTAGATTTGTGACTTAGCCATTTTCACATGTACGGGATATTTTTTTAGAGATAGTGTGCATATGACACAAACTAGGTTAAGACTTGCATGGCACACATAGAATATTTTGGAAGAGTGGATACTAAGTGCTTTGCATGGGTGCAGGCTAAGAATAGAATTTCTACTACCAGTTAACTAGAAGAGGTCTATTTTTAGCGCACTTGCATGTGTGGTTGTGATTGTAAAGGCACATGGCTATTTTCAGCATGTGACCTATTTTTGGAATTATGCAAGTGGTGAAGGGAAAGTCCCCACCCTTATAAATATGTAATGATCTACATAGTATAGAGAGACTATGTGAGAATTGAATTAATGTGGAGTTATGATGCCAAATCTGATGCGTGCATAAGCTATGTTAATATCGATTATAATGAGCTTTTATGTATTTATCATGTTTAATATAATGGTGTGTATTGGCTAAATCAGAGTATTAATCATAAGTTTAATTGGTTCTTACATGCTTGAATTCATTATGGTTATCATTTAAATATGTTACTCTTTAGATCTAGATCTGAACATGCTCTATAGAATGTTGTATTAATTTGGATCTGAGTGCATTAAGTCTTCACCATGCTAACATCCTGCAATAACAACCCTAAAGAGGGGCCTGGTACCTTTGTACACTTTGGGTGATCTCTCGGTCTAGGTTGGGTGATGTGTCGATGTGCTTAGGATTTTACTTGGTATTTATTCTAGGGTTTGTATCATTGGTTCCATTTCTAGAACCTCTTTTCCATTTGTTTTTCGGGATGGTTTGCGATGAAGACATACCGGTTGACCCTAGCAAGTGTTGAGGAGTGGATACATGATCTAGAAGAAGAATATACATGGTGGTTCAACACCGATCTGATTTTAACTCACGCACATGGGTGGAACATAATTTGTATGATAATTTATATGAGATTTTATTCACCATTTTCCCATTAGAACCATATGAGTGGTGATTTGCTTATGCGTCTAAAAGGAATTAGAGGTATCACACACTTTTTGGATGCAGAATAATTTCAGGCCCTCTTTGATGTTGATCTAATCTAGAAATGCGATATGGATGCTTGGTTTTGTGGTGTTCTAAACAACTATATTCGGAGTACTAAATTTAGAATTATTCTTGCCCAGAGGTGGACAAATTTCAATTTTTACGATATCTTAGGGGAAATTACTTACAAGGCATTCCACCTTTGGTGATCAAAATCTTGATGGTAATTTTGAAAATTTTGATTTTATTTTAAAAGGCATAAAGTAAAAAAGTGACCCATACCTCCATCGACATCGGGAGAAGCCACGTGTCAAGACTTTGTGTCACTTTGTGGGGAAGCAGTGCATTAGGGGAAATTTTGGAAATTTTCCAACTTTGGCAAATGGCACAATTTCAATTTTTGGCCCGCGGAGACTTTCTGACCAAAGTGACTTTGAGCCTATGGGGATGTAGGAGGTTTTTTATAATTTTGCATTCTTGTAAAAAAGTTCCAAAATAAATTTCAGTGCTCGTGGACCCTTTTTGCAAACCGGGTTTTGCCATTTTTGTACGGATTCAATTGAAAAATTAATATGATCATATCTTTCGATCCAGAGCTCAATTTTTGAGAATTTTGGACTATTTGGAAATATCTTGACCTCCTCTATGCCATGGAAGCATCAATTTTGAATTTTGGAAAAGTATGGTGGGTGAAAAATGAGAAAATGTGTTCAGCTCGGGAAAATGTAGAACCAAATCCCAACAACTAAAATTTAATGCGCAAACATTATGGCACCCATTTCTTCTCTAGCAAGCTCAAATGCATTGGGAAACGGATTTTTTCAGGCACCCTTGACTTTTGGGATCAATTTTAATGAATTTTTTAGTTGGTGGGTGTGAAATTTGATTTCTCTCTTTCCCTCTCTCTGATTTTCATTCTATATATTGTAAAACTTCTCATTTGAGAAGGAGAGACATTCTCATGCGTAGGAAAACTATGTCAATTTTTTTCCCTACTCGGCTTGAGGGGAAAACCTTCTCCTAAGCCCTGGAAAGAGTATTTTCACCTCCGAGAAAACAAATGTAATGGTCTATCCACCTTTTATATAGCAATAAAACATGTTTTTGTCATGTTTCTTAAACCCTTTGCATTATTTTGTTATTTCCCCATGCATTTCCCTTTCAAATCTATTTTTGTGCATGTATTTCACATTTGTAGAGTACATGATGTTGTGTTTCATGGAATTTTAATGGTGGATTTTGGATCTAGTTTTCCTGGGTTTGTGTCACTCCTATCTCGACCTCCCGATCTTCCCTTTTCCCCATTTCATCCTCCCTCCAAAGAGTATCACCGCTTTAGTGTAGGATTTATTGTGATTTCTTTGTAAAAAGGATGTGTTCCTTGATTGAGAAGTCATGCTTGATATGTACACGTATCTTCTTTCAAGATCAGATTGTGATGATCTTTGATCAATAGAGTCGATATGATTGACTCTTTTTCATTTCTTTCATTTCACACCCGAGTTTAATCTGATCTCGTAATGAATTATGGAGTTATCCATCTATAAGACCTAGCCTCGAGATCAAGTGTGGAATTGATCCAAGTATTGCTTTTAAGTTTGTTCGTGATGAATTAAAATTGGACTCTTACGCACTTGAACAGTCGCAAGGTCCGATGCATCGAGTAAGCTAGTCCCGAGTATAACTCGGTTGATCGTGGTGAAATGGATCGTTTCCCGATATCGAAGTATATCTAACCGGAAGGTCTTGATCATGGACTGGTAATAATTCAGCTTACATGTAATTTTGTAGCCTAATGGCAAGACAGAGTGAACCCTGCTCGAGAATGCATGTCAGTAGGTCTTTTTCGAGCATATGAAATGTTAGACCTAACTAGAATTATTAATGTTAGTAACCTAAAACTAAACTTAACCTAGGGGTTAGATTAGTGTTAATCTAACCTAGACCTAGGCTAAGAACTAATGTACTAAGTTAGTATCTATGTTCTAAGAGGTTAGACTAGGTGTTATCCTAAATCCTAACCTAAGTTACTAACCTAACTAATGAGCAAGTATAAAGGGGACCTATGGAGGGGTGCGAACCATGGGCGGCAGTTTCTATGTTAATAAATGCGTGGATAAGTATGAAAGACAGGTAATTTGGTGGAGGTTTTATAACGGCTAACTTGAGCCGACGTGGCAGGTCGCCAAAGTTGGAAATGGTCTTGGAATTTCATTTGTCCATCGCCAACTATGGCGGTCGGTGGCAGTGGAGTTTGAGCGGGAAAATGGGAGTAAATGCCATTAATGAACTCGGTAATCGAGCTCGGATTCCGCGAGAAGGCATGCAAAATGGAAAGTTAATGGTTTGTTTAGTTTTGCATGCGCTCCGGTTTTCCTTCTGTCTGTTCACTGGTTATTCGCACCAGCCTTTCTTGGTGTCAGCATGGCAAGAATGAGCGTAATTAGCTCTTTCCTCCGCAAGGAAAATATATAAGTCATGGAAATAGCAAAATTTTTGTTGGTGGCTCTAACTTGGAAAAGGAAGAGAAGGTTCGAGCTCTTTCAAAGGGTCTCGCTTCGGAATTTTGAGCAAATATCCGTACATGTTAGGCCCTAACCTTTAAAAATCTTGTTGTCTTTCAAGTGATTTCATTAGAACAACTCTGTTCAAATGATTTATGGGTTTAGATGATTTTATGGCAGTTACGGGTGATTTTGTTACTGTATCTTCTTGCTGTTCGATTTTCAAATTTAACCCTTGAAGGGTGTGTGTTGTATTTCGAACTGTTATTCTGTTTTATTGCGTTTTACATTCCGGCGTAAGCCTGTGAAACGTATGCTTGAAGGGTACTTATCCTGCTCTGTGAGAACCCGTGCATGATTCCCTTGCTGGGTTCAGGCTACTGTGATGCTTGTTGATTGATTCTCGTAGTCGATGCTTGTTGTTGATACTTGCCATCAATATTGGTTGTGGTTATAGATTCTTGTTGGGTTTCGTTTGAAATTTAAAGTTATTTGTTAATAAATAACTTGTCAGTGTTACTGTATCTCATCGCGACCCTGTTGAGGTTGTTTTTCCTTGCGTTGTGGTTATGGGTTTCAACCCGTTGACAGTATGCAATATGTATATATTTATGTTTGTTGTAATCGAAACGACTCTGTGGAGTCGATTGAATGATTCATATATTTGGACCACTGTTGAAGCTAAATATAATTGAATATTGGTAATTGATGTGCCAGAGACTTGAAGGAATAACATGTATTACGAACTCTGTTATTTTGTAAGAATACCTTCGTGTTGCAAGGATTTTGTGGTATGACTTTTTTGGGTGTATTTTTACGTTTACATTCTGGCAAACTTGTGCGAAAAAAATTGATAAGGGTTCAGTGGATTCCTTGTTTTGAAATCAGTATTTAGATTTACTTTTGCCTGATTTTTAAATGTGTACCATTGATTGGCACAGATGGAATCATTTAATTTTATTTATCTTGTTATCATTGTTCGATTCAATTGAATCTTGAAGGTAACCTCGTATTTTTGCCTCAAATTAAGCCTTGTTTTTTTTATCGTTGTTTTCGACACTAATCGTTGGGTTCCTCGAGTATAGAAAGATATCTAGTATATCGGCTTCCGTAAAAGCTTTATCAGAATATTGTTATTCGATTTAGTTTTAAATCCTTGATAGGTAATCAGTGTCACTGCTTCTGTATAAGCCTGATTATGAACATGTAATGTTTTGGCTTTGTTGGACTTCTTTAAATAGCAGTGATCATCTTCTTGTCTGTCGCTTCTTGTGGGAGGTCATACAGAGTCTGTTTGGTAGTTAGTCTCCACTGTTTGGCATGAGAGCTACTATACTGTAATGTTATATTTTAAACTTAAATGGAACTTTGGTGCTTTTGGTGGCCTCGTCTGATTTATTTATATATATATATATATAGTCTCAAGCTCGACTGAACTAAGGAACTGTCGACTTCACCTCGACAGACGATGGCATTGAATTTCTTCTTGTTGACGCTTCACGTGGAAGGTCATGAGTAACCTGTTGGTAGACATTCATCTGTTTTTGCGTAAGAGCTGCTGCACTACTAATATGTTACTGGAATTTTGTTATAATTGATTTTAACAAAATGATGGTCCTTTTTGTGGCTCGATAGGTATGTTCGTATGTTTTTAAGGTGAATGTTCTCCTTTCAAGGAGACGGTACAGTCATGAGCTTGTGTGAAGAGAAATATGAATGACTTGTTTCTTTCTCTTCCGTTATGGTAATATATGTCGATATTTTATCTAACCATTGGAACTGTTTTTAACATATGGTTGGAATCATGCTTGTTATGATATTCCCTTTTCTGTTGAATGTAATGATCTGTCCAATGTTTGCTGATCTTGGGATTAAAATGAATAGTTGTTTTGGATACCTTCGTTCTTCTTGATCTCTAATATTTTGATGAAATATTTGAGAAGTGTCTAGGACTATTCTGAAACGAAAGATTGTATTACACGTTATAGACATGATGTATTACTAAAGCATAGTCTGAAATATGTTTACTTGTTTGGTGAATTGATCTCATTTAAACAGGGTGTTTAATGGAAACAATTGGTGGATTGCAATTGTTTTAAGAGTTAGTGCTTATCATGCTCAGTTCATCGAACTGACCCATGTTGACAATTTTGCAGATGGTTGCCGTAAGTTGTAAAAGCATGCAGATCTGATAGGATGTTCAGATTGTTTAACTTGGTTTATGATGAATTACAGTTTGATTCTCTAAATGTACTATATGAGGAAAGATGCTCCCTTTGCCATTGAGTAATGTATGAAGTATGCTGAATGCATAAAATGTATTTGATTAGTTCTGAAAGGAATGGAAATTGATATTGTTACTTATGTGTTTGTATTCTTATCTTGATAGTTTGACCTTCTTCGGTTCAAATGATCTAAAGAGCATTGTTATTATTATATAATTTGGAGACTTTGGTGATTATCAATGTAAGCTTTACAAGAATATGTGATTGAATTCTTATGATTGTTTAGCAGCCCAAAGATGTTCTATCGTAAGCTAAATTGAAATTTAGGTAACTCGTTTTTTTCGGAAGATAGGGTTAAAATATACCTAAGCGTAACGCTAAACAAACCGAATTAAATTATTAATCCCTAGTCCCGATTATGACAGACAACATTTAATTGATTCTCAATCATTTATATCTTGATACTAATAAGTATGATATAAATTCAGTTATGAGAACTCGATATAAACCTAATGGGGTTCGATGGCAATCTCATGTGAAGTTTATGAGATATTGTCCAATTCCGTTGTTTTAGAATTATGTATATTCTATGAACTCCTCGACGAGACCTTGGCCTTAATAACTCCTCCGTAATGGGTTTTATTGAGAAAGGTCATCCTAGGATGAGGAATCCAGGATCGGGAAAGGCTAACCTTAGGGGAACGCCTTTAATATAATTTAAACTTAGTGTGCATAACACTTATTAATAAGTAGATCTTTTCGAGGTGGATTTAAAGGTTGACGGCACAAGTCAATCAGTAGGTTGTACCTCCGAGAAGATTAGGATCTTCTCGGTTACAACAATGCAGTGACTTATGATGACACCCTTTGATTGATCGCTAAGATTTACATCTTGATCTCGAACGAGTTACTCAGTGGACCGATTAGGAATGTGGTCACGTTATATGGCTGCCTAGAGACTCGGGGTATCTTGACACACCGGTTTAATTAGGATTGACCCAAGATGTCATCTTATCCCTAGTCCCTGGGAGCATCCATATAACGTTGTCACCTTACTAATCCGCTCCCGAGTGATTAACTTGGGATAATAGGACCTATGTGGTCGGTATAAGACATTCTACATAACATAGGAATGGGGTGAAGGACGTATTCCAGATTGACGAGTATGCCGTTAAGGAATACGAGACATAAGCAAGATGTTTCAAATCTTTGGCCAAAGTATCGCAAGTCGCTGATTGCGTTGTCCCGAGTCACCCGGTCTAAGGGATGAGATGCCGATGAATAATGGTAACAGCTTATTCAGCTTAGGTTCCTCGACAGAGCATTCTCAATCCTGCAATAGGGAAGAGAACCGCAAGAGTGATGTGTTAAATAAAAACGCCAACTCTTATTACTCATGAATAGATCGGTAGATTACCGAGTCATGGAATGAATAGATCGAGGTACTGAGTCATTACAAATGCATATGGTTATCTATATATGAATGGTTATTTGATTTGTGAGTTCTAAATTATGTATTTAGAACCAGAAGCATTTATCAAAAAAAAAAATTGACTTGTTCTATTGTCTAAAATGAGGATGTTACATCTTGGTATCGTAGCTCAAGGTCGCAGCTCTCGACCTATCATGTCCATAATCTGATAAAAACCCGAATTTTCTTGTAATGTAAAAATGGTTAGAACAAGGGGGAACGCTATGCGAAATGCTCCACCCGAGGGAGGGGCGGCAACAACCCGTAAACTTGATGAGATCCTCGCTGCCCCGTGGACACAAGAGATCGCTTAGCCGTACTTGAGCAAGCAGAGGTGATGGGAAATGAGGAGGATGAAGAAGCTGGTAATAACAATCAGCCACCTCCTGAGGACAACCCCAATATGGGTGTTGATGTTAATGTTGTAAATGCACCTGTCCAACCAGAAACAAAAAGGCCAGGTTGGCAGAACTCACTAATGATATAAAAAGGATAAGCCCACCTAAGTATGATGGCACCACATTAGGGGATGGAGCCGAGAACTCGGCTCAAATGAAATGGAGAAGTACTTTGCAATAAGGAACTTCTCGTGAGAAACCAAAGCTATTTGGGAGCCTATCAACTTTCCCACGAAGCATCTTCGTGGTGGGATAGCCGTAGAAGTCAACTAAATATCGATGAGACCAATATTACTTGGGATCAATTTAAAGGCTATTTTAGGCAACGTTGGCTGCCACAACTTTTCTATGATCATAAAATGACAGAATTTCAGAACTTAGCTCAAGGGAAGCTAATGGTAACTGAATTCTGGGAGCGGTTTACAAAACTCCTCAAGTATGTACCGCAAAGATCAAACCGACGAGAAGTTCGTAATACGGAAATTCATCATGGGATCAATCCCGTGATAGGGGAGAGGTCGATGTTCACACCCAACCACTATGGAAGGAGTTGTTGAAAAGGCCATAAGGCAAGAACAGAAATTAAAGGCTATTTCTCGCTCATAAAGAGGAAGTGCGGAAGAAGACTGCAAACCCTTCTTCAACCTCTCTGCACCTTAAAAGGACCATGGAAAAAGTTAGGAAACAAGAGTAAGTTTCCGTGAGATAATAAGAAGAAAGCAAAGAGTAAATAAGCCTCATTGAAATGTAAGGGATAATTTTGCTAAAAATTATAACAATGGGCGTAAGCCCTATGGAGGACAACGTGACAATTACAAGGCCGGAGGCAATTTCCCGAGCCTAAAAAGGGACCCGTAGGAGGTCACATACAATTGTGGCAAAGACCACTACGCAAATCAGTGCCCTTTGAAGAAGGATGATCATAATCGCCAAAAGATAAGATACATGCCGCAAAGAGCGCATAAGCAAGTCGAAAAGCAAGTAACACCTATAGAAGTTCCTGTAAGTTATTTGGCATACCGCTACTATTCTTTTTATACAGAGCTACCAATGTTTTATTTCTAAGAAACTTGCTTCTAAACTTAAAAGAAAAGTCGGAAAATGGATAAATCTTGACCGTATAAAGATGGTAATAACTCTCTCATACAAAGGAGTATGTGTCTTTTTGGGGCAGCCTCCTGACTTACCTAACTTTTCCACGGAAGTTGACCTCTATGTTGCACCTTTGGGATCGTATGACATTGTCATCGGTGTCAATTGGTTAGCTGACCATAAAGCAAAGGTAGATTGCTATGAAAAGAACATAAAATGTTTGGATGATCACCTGAAACAACAGAGATTCAAGGTGTGAAACGGGAAATTTCAGTTAGAAAACTGTCACCATGCAGCTTAAAAGGCTAAAAATAAAGGATGTACCCTTTATGCAAGAAAGATATCTCGAATCTTCAAGAAGATGATGATTTCATGAAACGGTTCCCTCTGTTACAAAGTTTCAGGGATGTTTTTCCTGAGGAATTACCAGGGTTACCACCCAAGAGAGAATTTGACTTCACCATCGAAATCAAACCAGGAACAGAACCTATTTCCAAAGCACCTTATCGGATGACTACTACAGAGTTAGTCGAGCTTAAGGCACAGTTGCAAGAACTTTTGACAAAAGGTTTGATTAGACCAAGTGTTTCACCTTGGGGTGCGCCTGTAATATTTGTGAAAAAGAAGGATGGAACACTAAGGCTGTGTATTGATTATCGGATGTTGAACAAAGCAACAATTAAGAATAGATATCCACTTCCAAGGATCGACGATCTATTTGATCAGATGCGTGGAGCAGCGGTTTATTCTAAGATAGACCTTCGATCTGGTTATCATCAGTTAAGGATTAAAGAAGAAGACATTCATAAAACAGCTTTCCGAACAAGGTACAGACATTATGAATTCACGGTTCTACCCTTTGGATTAACTAATGCACCTGCAGCCTTTATGAACTTAATGAACAATATTTTTCAAGAATATCTGGACAAGTTTGTACTTGTATTCTTGGACGATATTCTCATTTATTCTAAAAGTGTTGAGGAGCACAATGAGCATTTGAAGATAGTTTTGGGAATTCCGAGAAAAGAAAGTTGTATGGTAAGTTATCCAAATGTTCTTTCTTTGATTCGTAAGTTCACTATTTGGGTCATGTTATAAGTAAAGAAGGAATTGTCAGTAGATCCTTCAAAAATAGTGGCAATAATCGAGTGGCTCTATGCTAAAGAATGTGCATGAAGTAAGAAGCTTCATGGGTCTTGCTGGTTACTATAGAAAATTTGTAAAGGATTTTTCTAAGGTAATGCACCAATAACTTCATTTCAGAAGAAGGATAAGAAATTCATATGGAATGACAAGTGCGGCGGCTTTCAAAAGTCCTGAAAGACCAGCTTGACTTCTCGCACCTATTTTAGCTCAGTACTGCACCCTAATGGGAGTTTCACAATTGTAACGGATGCTTCGGGGAAGGCCTCGAGGTGTTTTGCTACAAAATGATCAAGTCATTGCATATGAAAGTAGAAAACTCAAGTTACATGAGCTGAATTATGCCCTCATGATTTGGAGCTTGCCGCCATTGTTCATGCGCTTCAAGTCCTGAGACACTACTTACTTGGGAAACCTTTGAGTTGAAAACCGATCACTTAGGGCTGAAATATATTTTCACTCACCTAATCTTAATGCCGATAGAGAAGGTGGTTAGAATTTTTATCACAATATGATTTTGATATTAGCTATATCAAAGGGAAGGAGAATAGAGTAAATGATGCTCTAAGTCGTAGGAGGCACATTTCTACTCTTATAACATTAAGAACTCAGCTTTAAAGATGAGGTAAAAGTGCCTCGTAATCGATGCATACTTTCAAAGAAGTAAAAGCAGCGCTTGCCATGCAGTAACCTAATGATGAAAGGTATAAGGGTTTTCATTTTGATAATGAAGGAATCTTGTGTATGAAAACAGGTGTATGTACCATGTTGAACGACTTGAGGAAGAAGTCATTAGTGGAATTTCATAATTCACCTTTCTCTCGACACCCGGTATCACAAAGATGCTTGCTGATCCAAACAACAATACTTTTGGAAAGGTATGAAAAAGGATGTCATAAATTTTGTGACCCATTGTTTGGAGTGTCAATGGTTAAGGCGTAACATATGCACCCTGCCGACTATTATATCCTCATAGCATACCGCAAAGACAAATGGCAAGTAATAACCATGGATTTTGTACAAGGATTACCCATGTCCAGAATAAACATGATGTTATCCTGTAGTTGTAGAGATAAACCGACTAAAGTAGCTCATTTCATCACTGAAATCTAAAGGATGATTCACCAAAGGCTGGCCAAAAGATTCGTACACGAAATTTTCAGGTTACATGGTGTACCGTAATTGATTATATCCGACAGGATCCTAGAATGACGCCAAGGTTTTGGCAAACGCTTAACGCATAGCTCTCTGAACGAAACTAAACTTCGCTTCGCATATCATCCGAAACGGATGGACAAACCGAGAGGGTAAATCAAGTGTTGGAGGACATGTTGCGTGTATGTATTGCATGGATCAACAAAGATAAATGGGAGGAGTATCTTCCATTAGTTGAGTTCGCATACAACAATACTTATCACTCATCTCTTAAAATGGCACCATTTGAAGCACTTTATGGAAGAAAGTGCAGAACTCCTGTTAGTTGGGACAGTGTTGAAGATAGAGTGGTAATTGGACCGTAGATTCTCACGTAAATGGAACAAAGTTAGTTAAGCTGATTCGTGAACGACTAAAGGAGGCAGCAGATAGGCAAAAGAGCTATGCTGACCTTAAGCGGGTTGATAGAAGGTTTGAGCTTGGTGAAAAGGTTTTTCTTCGTGTTAAACCTAGAAAGAGTTCTATAACTTTTGGCAAGGCTGCCAAGTTGTCACCTCGATTCGTGGGACCTTTCAAAATTGTCGAAATAATCAATCCTGTAGCTTATCGTTTAGCATTGCCACCTGCTTTATCTCGCATGCATGATGTTTTCCATATTTCTTTGCTTAAGAAATACATTTCAGATCTCACATGTTTTAAATTGAATTCTCTCAGTCCAAGACCCAGAATAATCATGGTTAAACCCACACGAGTGCCGAAACTCACCAATTGCATTTAAGAAATCGTGAAATACAAGAATGTAAGGTCCAAAGGGGACCAGCTTTAACGAAGAAAGTGCAACTTGGGAAAATCTGAAGAGATGAAAATTGCTTTTCCTTCTCTTTTCAACAGTAATGAAATCATTGACAAAACATTCTTTTATGAACTTATTTATTTTTAAGTATTTATGAAAGCCGATGAAGGCAAACATTATTCAAAGTTGAATAAAATGTGTCAGTGACATTGATTTCTCGAACTATTCAAGTTGGAAAATAGTCGCATTGATTTGTGAACTAATAAATTGGTCGACCAAGGTTAATTGAATATGTAATCATCGGGACGATGAATCTTTTTAGGAGGGAAGCATGTAACACCCTGAACTTTTGTTACTTCCTCCTGAGCATACAAGTGTTGATATGTGATTTCTTTGTAAAAAGGATGTGTTCCTTGATTGAGAAGTCATGCTTGATATGTAATGTATCTTCTTTTCAGATTGCAGATCTTCGACCGAGTCGATATGATCGACTCTTTTATTTCTTTCATTTCACACCTAAGTTTAATCTGATCTCGAATGAATTATGGAGTTATCCATCTATAAGACCTAGCCTCGATCAAAGGAATTGATCCAAGTATTGCTTTAAGTTTGTTCGTGATGAATTAAAATTACGCACCTTGAACAGTCAAGCAAGGTCTGGATGCATTGAGTAAGCTAGTCCGGAGTATAACTCAGGTTGATCGTGTGAAATGGATTGGTTCCCGATATCGAAGTATATCTGGAAGGTCTTGATCATGGACCAGGTAATAATTCAGTTACATGTAATTTTGTAGCCTAATGGCAGTACAGGAGTGAACCCTGTTCGAGAATGCATGTTGTAGGTCTTTTTCTGAGCATATGAAATGTTAGACCTAACTGGAATTATTAATGTTAGTAACCTAAAACTAAACTTAACCTAGGGGTTAGATTAGTGTTAATCTAACCTAGACCTAGGCTAAGAACTAATGTACTAAGTTAGTATCTATGTTCTAAGAGGTTAGACTAGGTGTTATCCTAAATCCTAACCTAAGTTACTAACCTAACTAATGAGCAAGTATAAAGGGGACCTATGGAGGGGTGCGAACCATGGGCGGCAGTTTCTATGTTAATAAATGCGTGGATAAGTATGAAAGACAGGTAATTTGGTGGAGGTTTTATAACGGCTAACTTGAGCCGACGTGGCAGTCGTCAAAAGTTGGAAATGGTCTTGGAATTTCATTTGTCCATCGCCAACTATGGCGGTCGGTGGCAGTGGAGTTTGAGCGGGAAAATGGGAGTAAATGCCATTAATGAACTCGGTAATCGAGCTCGGATTCCGAGAAGGCATGCAAAATGGAAAGTTAATGGTTTGTTTAGTTTTGCATGCGCTCCGGTTTTCCTTCTATCTGTTCACTGGTTATTCGCACCAGTCTTCTTGGTGTTGCATGGCAAGAATGAGCGTAACTAGCTCTTTCCTCTGGCAAGGAAAATATATAAGTCATGGAAATAGCAAAATTTTGTTGGTGGCTCTAACTTGGAAAAGGAAGAGAAGGTTCGAGCTCTTTCAGTGGTCTGCTTCGGAATTTTGAGCAAATATCCAGGCATGTTAGGCCCTAACCTTTAAAAATCTTGCTGTCTTTCAAGTGATTTCATTAGAACAACTCTGTTCAAATGATTTATGGGTTTAGATGATTTTATGGCAGTTACGGGTGATTTTGTTATCAGATCTTCTTGTTTTCGATTTTCAAATTTAACCCTCAAGGGTGTGTGTTGTATTTCAATCAAGTTATTCTCGCTTTTATTACGTTTTACATTCCGCGTAAGCCTCGTGAAACGTATGCTCAAGGGTACTTATCCTCGCTCTCGTGAGAACCCGCATGATTCCTCACGGGTTCAAAGCACGTGATGCTTGTTGATTGATTCTCGTAGTCGATGCTTGTTGTTGATACTTGCCGTCAATATTGGTTGTGGTTATAGATTCTTGTTGGGTTTCGTTTGAAATTTAAAGTTATTTGTTAATAAATAACTTGCTGTGTTACTGTATCTCATCGCGACCCTGTTGAGGTTGTTTTTCCTTGCGTTGTGGTTATGGGTTTCAACCCATTGACAGTATGCAATATGTATATATTTATGTTTGTTGTAATCGAAACGACTCTGGAGTCGATTGAATGATTCATATATTTGGACCACTGTTGAAGCTAAATATAATTGAATATTGGTAATTGATGTGCCAGAGACTTGAAGGAATAACATGTATTACGACCTCTGTTATTTTGTAAGAATACCTTCGTGTTGCAAGGATTTTGTGGTACAGACTCTTTGGGTGTATTTTTACGTTTACATTCTGTGCAAACTTGTGCGAAAAATTGATAAGGGTTCAGTCGGATTCCTTGTTTTGAAATCAGTATTTAGATTTACTTTTGCCTGATTTTTAAATGTGTACCATTGATTGGCACAGATGGAATCATTTAATTTTATTTATCTTGTTACTGTTGTTCGGATTCAGTTGAATCTTGAAGGTAACCTGTATTTTTGCCTCAAATTAAGCCTGTTTGGTTTACTGTTGTTTTCGACACTGTTGGGTTCCTCGAGTATAGAAAGATATCTAGTATATCGGCTTCTGTAAAAAGCTTTATTGTAAATATTGTTATTCGGATTTAGTTTTAAATCCTTGATAGGTAATCAGTGTCACTGCTTCTGTATAAGCCTGATTATGAACATGTAATGTTTTGGCTTTGTTGGACTTCTTTAAATAGCAGTGATCATCTTCTTGTCTGTCGCTTCTTGTGGGAGGTCATACAGAGTCTGTTTGGTAGTTAGTCTCCACTGTTTGGCATGAGAGCTACTATACTGTAATGTTATATTTTAAACTTAAATGGAACTTTGGTGCTTTTGGTGGCCTCGTCTGATTTATTTATATATATATATATATATCTAGTCTCAAGCTCGACTGAACTAAGGAACTGTCGACTTCACCTCGACAGATGATGGCATTGAATTTCTTCTTGTTGACGCTTCACGTGGAAGGTCATGAGTAACCTGTTGGTAGACATTCATCTGTTTTTGCGTAAGAGCTACTGCACTACTAATATGTTACTGGAATTTTGTTATAATTGATTTTAACAAAATGATGGTCCTTTTTGTGGCTCGATAGGTATGTTCGTATGTTTTTAAGGTGAATGTTCTCCTTTCAAGGAGACGGTACAGTCATGAGCTTGTGTGAAGAGAAATATGAATGACTTGTTTCTTTCTCTTCCGTTATGGTAATATATGTCGATATTTTATCTAACCATTGGAACTGTTTTTAACTTATGGTTGGAATCATGCTTGTTATGATATTCCCTTTTCTGTTGAATGTAATGATCTGTAGGATGTTTGCTGATCTTGGGATTAAAATGGTTAGTTGTTTTGGATACTTTCGTTCTTCTAGATTCCTAATATTTTGACAAAATATTTGAGAAGTGTCTAGGACTATTCTGAAACGAAAGATTGTATTACACGTTATAGACATGATGTATTACTAAAGCATAGTCTAAATATGTTTACTTGTTTGGTGAATAGATCTCATTTAAACAGGTTGTTTAATGGAAACAGTTGGTGGATTGCAATTGTTTTAAGAGTTAGTGCTTATCATGCCTGGGCCATCGAACTGACCCATGTTGACAATTTTGCAGATGGTTGCCGTAAGTTGTAAAAGCATGCAGATCTGATAGGATGTTCAGATTGTTTAACTTGGTTTATGATGAATTACAGTTTGATTCTCTAAATGTACTATATGAGGAAAGATGCTCCCTTTGCCATTGAGTAATGTATGAAGTATGCTGAATGCATAAAATGTATTTGATTAGTTCTGAAAGGAATGGAAATTGATATTGTTACTTATGTGTTTGTATTCTTATCTTGATAGTTTGACCTTCTTCGGTTCAAATGATCTAAAGAGCATTGTTATTATTATATAATTTGGAGACTTTGGTGATTATCAATGTAAGCTTTACAAGAATATGTGATTGAATTCTTATGATTGTTTAGCAGCCCAAAGATGTTCTATCGTAAGCTAAATTGAAATTTAGGTAACTCTTTTTTCGGAAGATAGGGTTAAAATATACCTAAGCGTAATGCTAAACAAACCGAATTAAATTATTAATCCCTAGTCCCGATTATGACAGACAACATTTAATTGGATTCTCAATCATTTATATCTTGATACTAATAAGTATGATATAAATTCAGTTATGAGAACCGATATAAACCTAATGGGGTTCGATGGCAATCTCATGTGAAGTTTATGAGATATTGTCCAATTCCGTTGTTTTAGAATTATGTATATTCTATGAACTCCTCGACGAGACCTTGGCCTTAATAACTCCTCCGTAATGGGTTTTATTGAGAAAGGTCATCCTAGGATGAGGAATCCAGGATCGGGAAAGGCTAACCTTAGGGGAACGCCTTTAATGCAATTTAAACTTAGTGTGCATAACACTTATTAATAAGTAGATCTTTTCGAGGCGGATTTAAAGGTCGACGGCACAAGTCAATCATAGGGTTGTACCTCCGAGAAGATTAGGATCTTCTCGAAGTTACAACAATGCAGGTGACTTATGACGACACCCTTTGCATTGATCGCTAAGATTTACATCTTGATCTCGAACGAGTTACTCAGGGACCGATTAGGAATGTGGTCACGTTATATGGCTGCCTAGGAGACTCGGGGTATCTTGACACACTGGTTTAATTAGGATTGACCCAGTATGTCATCTTATCCCTAGTCCTTGGGAGCATCCATATAACGTTGTCACCTTACTAATCCATTCCCGAGTGATTAACTTGGGATAATAGGGACCGATTAAAGTCGGTATAAGACATTCTACATAACATAGAATGGGGTGAAGGACGTATTCCGATTGATGAGTATGCCGTTAAGGAATACGAGACATAAGCAAGATGTTTCAAATCTTTGGCCAAAGTATCGCAAGTTCGCTTGATTGCGTTGTCCCGAGTCACCCGTCTAAGGGATGAGATGCCGATGAATAATGGTAACAATTATTCAGCTTAGGTTCCTTAGGATGAGCATTCTCAATCCTGCAATAGGAAGAGAACCGCAAGAGTGATGTGTTAAATAAAAATGCCAACTCTTATTACTCATGAATAGATCGGTAGATTACCGAGTCATGGAATGAATAGATCGAGGTACTCCGAGTCATTACAAATGCATATGGTTATCTTATATGAATGGTTATTTGATTTGAAAATGGTTATTTGATTTGTTCTAGTTCTAAATCTTTATTTCCATTTTCATTTTCTTCCGATGAGGTTTTGCAATCATGACTTCATTTCCATCTTGGAATTCACACTTGCCAAATGAAGGCATTCGGGTGGTTGCAGGGCACCTTGTCCATGGGAAGGCCATACGCTAAGACATTTCAGATCTCGGGAGAAGCTAGACTTCATGGTTGAAATGATGCCCCAAATTACACAATGGGCTGAGGAGATTGAGGCTTATGAAAAAGTACAAGACAACCTTGTCAATGGGTAAGTTCGTCACCAGCCCACTTGTCCTTCATTTTATCTTTCCCAAGCTTTATCATTTCTACAATGTCAAGAGTCAAGCCCCTCAATTGCTGCCGAAGTTTTTATTTCCATTCTCCATCTCATCTTAGTTATTTTTCCCTTTTCCCTTCCAAGCAGTCATTCCCTTCAAAGAGACAAGAAGTTCCACTTCCCTCTCCACCACAAACAACAACAAAACTAGTTGAATCCCAACCTACCACTCCTCTTGCATCCCCAAATCCATGTTGGGAAGATGAAAGTCAAACAACCAACCAAGGGAAACAAGAAGAAGAGCCAAACAAAGAAGAAATGTTAGAAAATTTGAAGATTTGGGCTCTCGATTCAGTTAAAAATATCCCCTTGATGGTTAAGCCAATAAAGGAGGTCAAGGTTGAAGATCCAGTGGTGGCTAAGGTTGAGTTTACAGCAGAAGAAGAACAACAACAAGAAGAATATCAACAATCAATTTTCTCTGAATACAGTGCCCATGTTGGAACTTTATTTGAAGAAAATGTTGATCTAATCCAAGTTACACAATCAGTCATGAAGGAAGAAGAACAATCAGCTCCAAGTCCAATTAAAGAGGAGCATATGGAGGAGAACCATATAGATCAAGAGGCTTCAAGTACAGAGCAAGCCACATAAGAACCTTCAATTATTCCTCCCACTTCATCCCCTTCAAAATCTAATGTTGAAGAAGAGTTTGAGATTTCAAACTTCATGTTTGAAGATGAGGGGAACCATGGTGAGCAAGTTTCGAGATCGAAGGACTCCATGGAGGATGTTGAGCACATGCAACAGGACAACAAGGAGGCATATTATCTATATGACTTGGAGGATTTATTTGATGGAGAAGATCCCATGGAGATCACATCATTTTCTCCTCCATCATCCACCTTCCAAGCACATGACCTCTTCTTATGAAGGAGAGCTATCAAGAAGACCTTGCTGTCCCAAATAGTCCTCTAGAGCAGCAAATTGAAGATTTTGATTTGACAAATTTCATGCTAGAGGAAGAGGCTACCCAAGAGAAAGTTGGTCTTCAAGAAATAACAGAGGAACTCCAGATCCAACAATGTGTTGCATTTGTAGATACCGTAGTTTGATCAATACACTATTATTTCTAATGGTGCACTAATGCTTCCTCCTTGCGAATTGACGACACACCATCGGTTAGACCTATCTAACTCCCCTTTCATGACACCTTTTTGGTTGTTCTTCCTCTTATAAACCACTTAACAAGATGTTATAGCCTCGTTCTAACTACATTAGCTTATCATTCCCTTCTAGCTTACTTTTATTATCTCCTTGGAATATCAATCCACTTTGTTGGATTGATTAATCCTCGAAACCCTTCCAGACCCTAATTATTCTCTAAGAGATATTAATTAGTCTAACCTAGGTTAAGTACCTAAACATAGTCAAATCACACTTTGACTTGCTCAAAGTTCTTTTTGGACTTTAGCCTTTGTCCAACATGTACCCAAATCTCCCATTATTCCAAACCAAAACTATAAATAGAGTTATACCCCCTCCCTCATTTCCTAAAAATTCTCTCTTCTTCCTAACATAGATTATAGCAATTTGTTTAGGCTTTAGATTGTATTTCATCTTCTTCCATTGAGCTAAAAGCATTTGATTTTGTATTTCATAGCATTAACATGGAGTAAAAGGGAAGATCCATTGGCCTTGAAGCCATTAATGGGGAGATCTCTTTCTCTTAAACACATAACTGAATGCTTAGATCCTCTTAGGTTCATTATTTCTAGCTTTCAAAGAATAGAGGTTAACTTCATTTGTTTAGTTTGCATGTTTATTTCAAATTAATGTATGCAAAGAAGAAAACCTTGCTCATTTCTTATCACATGGTCCATTGATTAGATTGTTAAAAGCCTTTGGGGTTTCTTTATAGATTCTTACCCCAAATCCATGGATTTTTCAAATTTTTATTGAAAACATTTGGCACGCTTATGTCCATCCTCCATTAATAGAGGTCTTTTAAGTTTTTTAAATTTCATTTTCAAGTTTTTGGTCAAATCACTTGTTATTTCCTCATTTATATTTCTAACACCAGATAATGACCTTCATTTGCATGCATTTTGTGGGTTCCATATAGAAATAGGACACTTTGACTAATAACTAATGCTGTCTACTCTTGAAAATTTGAAAATCCATGAGTTTTGCGCTTTTTTCACGGGGGTGTGTGTAGGTGTTTAAAAGGGGCACGTACACGCTGAAACCCTAGCTTCTCCATCGAGAATAGGTGTGTACATGTCTAATGAGTCCTCATCATTTACAAATTTTACCTCTACAAGGATGCACATGCGTCTCCATCATCAGGATGCATATCGCCTCTCTGCCACGTATACATAAATAGCTTTACTGTAAAAATTTGAAATTGTTTGTTTTGTGCGTATTCATTGGTTAGGGCATGTATGCGTTACTCCAGGTGCGTAGGTGTCCTATTTCACTTTGTTGACTTTGAATTTTTTTTTCTTACCCACGCACCTATTTACTTGGGCATGGATTCGTTGGCTAAGGCACATATGTGTCATTTTGGATGTGTAGGTGTCTCTGTATAGTCCGGATTCATACATTTTATTTTTAGTGCTACTTGTTTTGATCATATCTTTTGACTCGTTAACCCGTTTTCAGAGTTTGAATAGGTATCGAGAAAGATAACGACGCATACTTTGCAAGGGAACTTTCAAAAGTTAGATACCTTCAATATAAAAACTTCTATCATAAAACTCCCAAAGTGCTCCAGAGACCTCCACAAATGTAAATTACTAAAATTGTTAACAAAGTGCAAAAATTGGATTTCTAGATTTTTTTTATTTTCTTGGTTTTCTAACTCTTGTAGGATTCTAACAGTGGTTTAGAGGTTTCCTTTTCATTAATTTTTTTAGACTAACTTAATCAAAAAAATTTGCATCTTTATTTGTGAGTGTGTATGCTCTTCCCTCATGCCTTTCTAGTGATCTTGGGAATCGAAACACTTCAATACTTTCATCATATTTGCAAAATGGTTTATTTAGCTTTCAAAGTTAGTTAAAAGAAACTAGTTTTTGCATTGTAATAAGGATTTTTCCATTTATTGCAAATTTGAGTGAGATACCTTGTTGCATATTCTCTTTCCTTACGTCTTAGGATGATTTGGGAAATCAAAAACAACAACTTATCTCCTTTGTATGAAATTTTGGAAAATTACTAACCTTGGTATGTAGGACCAAAATCGCTTGTCAAAGAAAGATGTCAAAACCAGAAACAAGACACAAACCCTCTAATACATGTGTTTCTTGTAGGTTACCAAATGGTGTGCCACTTAAAACCACATTTAAGATAAGTAAGATAAAAACACACCATAGTCTAAATACATGTACATTACGGGTTTTCAAAAAGGTCGTCCTCTTCACTTAACTAGAATGTAACCCTTTGGCATAACTCCTTAAGCTACAACAATGGGGGTGGTACCAGGAACCCTAAAGTAGTCCACTACTATGTAACCTCGTGGATGAAATAGGAAGTGCCTCGCTTACCCACTTGACTAGTACGCCTTGTGAGTTAGAGTTACTGGTTGTCCATATGGTGACCCCAGTGAGAGTACACATGGATACATTTATTTCCCATTGTGCTTGAAGGGGGTAAAGTAAAGCCGAGATACTCCCAAGATAGGCAAGGGACTATTTGGGTAAATCACGCTCACTTAAGACAACTTTGTAACACCTAGTTGAGAGATCTTATTAAGGAGGCCATTTTGTCTTGAGGCCCACTTTACTAGTCCTTTGTCGCATCTTGGCCATCATGAAGTGATAAATTGTTTGGATTCAGAACCTTGTTTTTCAAACAAGGCAAAGAATCCACTTAAGTTGGATCTAAGTGCCTTTCATCATGGAAATTAGATGACATTTTCACTTAGCTTAGCTTCTTTCTCACCTTCGGATGAGGTAAAGCTCTGCCCAAGTGGTGCTTAGTTTATTTTTCATCTTTTGATCTATACCTTTGCATTCTTGTTGCCCATTTGGGGCAACAAAAGGCATCTTTTGGGATTGTTGACATAGATAGCGTTCACCCTTTTTTTTTTCCGTTTATGCTCATCCATGTTGGCAAAATGAGTTGTTAAATGTATAAAGTGCATGGATGTGTCCTTATATATTTGATAACCACTTGATCTTGATTTCAAGATCATCATCATAGTTCAGATCGATTCATCATTTGATCATATTTGCATTGAACTATCACTTTGCACACACATTTTCATAGGGTGTATTTCCTTATTGATTGGATTTGTGTTTCACACTTGCATGATTGTTCCTTGTGATTATTCATCTAGAAAAATTGTTTTCTAGGACAATCCTTTTTGATCTCATCAATATTGCATCATCACAATGTCTATTTTCCTTAGACATTCTTTAGAAAATCACGCACGCATCTCCATACTTACAAAATGTCTAGTTGGATGTCATTATGCTACTTGAATCGACATGTCACTTCCTTCCCTTTGAAGGAGTTCCATCACATAATCTAGATCTAGACATTTTTTCTTGAACAATGCCAACAATGACGGACTATCACACACGCTTTCTCACATTTACAAAAATATAGAACCTAGGAACTTAGCAATTCAAAAAGATTCCCATTACGACTAAACCTCGTTTGGTTCTTCACACTAGAGGGCCCATTCAGGTACCCTGTTCCCCACCTTCAACTCATAGTCGGTGGTATGGTTTGGATGCTTCTGATCCAAATTATTATTTAGGTTCCCCCCACTCTTCTTCTTCTAATTCAGATCTAAACTACCATTCAGATTCCCACTCTTCTTTTGAAGATTCGATCCCAACTATTATTTCTATACTCCTATATAAAATCTTGAACCATGGTCCTCCCTTCCTTCGCAGGACCTTTATTCCAACTCACCTCAACGACGTATTCCTCCTTTGAAGACTCGTGCGACTCCAAGTTTCGTCGATCAAACATCTAATTCGGTTCTTGAGTCACGGTCCTCCCTTTCTTCGTAGGACCTCCTTCATCAGTCATCTCGATGACCTCTTCCTCTCGTTGAAGAGTTCCATGACTGGGATTCCCTCTAGTCAATCATCTAATTCGAATCCTAGGTCACAACTTAACAGATGGCTATGTGATCCTATTTTCTCTCCCACATTAGGTCGTCTTCTAGAAAAATGATCTAAGTCCAAATCTAAATCGTCCATTCATGAGACACTTGCCTCCAATCCTAAGTCATCTTCTGCTATCATTCCAACTCACATGCATCTTTACGGCCCTTGAGCCCTTTCAACCATATTGTACCATTTCCTCAATCATATTCTAAAAATAAATGTTTGCGACCACGTCAAACCATTACAAGAAATCCATGTGCTAAGATGTCTTTTCAAAGCACTATCAAAACTCTTCATGGGAGTGATAAGGTCAAACCTTCCCCTCATCTACATCATCAAACATCTTCATCTTCTTCTGTCAATCAATCTTCCCCACTTATTAGACATGTTTCTTCTATTGCACCTTCCATGGCAAAGAACAATAACCTCTACTTATTGATTTCTCTTAGAATTAAGGAACAATCGTAGTACATGATGATATCCCTTTAGAGGATTGTAAACAAGGATTATTTCTAGAACTCAATACTCTCACGTATTGGGGAAAAAGATGATTCATTTTATCGAACATAGAGGAAAATCCTAAGGTCAAGGAACTTGTTTCTTCTTCTATTCCATCTTCACCTTCTTCTAAGCATGATGAGATGTTGGGGTCTAGCATTGATCTGTGGCCTATCTTCTCATTACCAAATCATTCATTATCTATCACCATTCCTTAATAAAAATCTCACCTTGGGTCACCACTGAGTACCCCATCATCTTCTTCTATCCTAGGGCCACATCCTAGTAGCCCTCCTTTTTCTACTTGTGGGTCACCTCTTGGTAGCCCATTACCTTCTATTCTCGGGCCACATCCTGGTAGCCCTTCATCCTCTTCTATCTATGGGATACCTTTGAGTAGTCCCTCGTCATCTTCTTCTATTCTTGGGCCACACCCTAGTAGCCCTCCATTATCTTTCATATATGGGTCACCTTGGGGTAGCTCATCATCTTCTATTCTTGGGCCATGTCCTTGTAGCCCCATTTCTTCCATCTTAGGGCCATATTCTAGCAGCCCTTCGTCATCTTCTATTAGTGGCTCACCTCCTAGTAGCCCATCCTCTTCAATTCTTGGACTATATCCTTTTCATCCATCACATATTTCTTCTATCAATGGTTGTGGCAAGCCCGCGGTCATTTCTCACATCAGTTCTAAACGTCAACGTTCTCTTTCTTCTCCTTCTCGGGATCAAAAAAGTCACACGTTAGCTTATAAGAAACCAAAATAGGTTCATTACCAAGCTCAGGTCAAAAATTCTGAGATCCCTAAAGCTCCTAACAAATTAAATAATCTCAAAATTTTAAATCAAGTGCGATTCAAGAATACACATCAATTTAACCATCAAGTATGATGCAAAGTGCAAAAAGCCTTTATATAGGGAACTCAAGATCTCACATATGAAATACATGTTTCAGGGATAGATCACAATCATTTGTTGAGTACGATCTCACCATGATCATTGAGATCGAGAAAACATTACACTTGATAAACAAACATGCCTAGTCTCCTTATCAAGGAAGTTGTAGACATAATTGTTGGATCTTACCACATAGAGTGAATTTGTTAGTCCCAACCCCTTAAAACTATCAAAACCTATAAATAAAAACAATTCAAAAATACAAAAACATTGAGAAAACATTTCAAACAATCAAAGGTACAAATATCACACTTTACAATTGCGGTATTTGCGTACACATGAATGTTTCTTTCTTCCCTTCCTTTTGTTATTCTGCGCAAGTCTTCTTACCATTTTCATCCCTTAGATGATATTTTGGTTAGCCTATTTACACGCATTTTGTGACATTTATCTCTATGGAATTTTTTGATCCTGGTCTTTTATCACCTTGGTAAATTAAAGAATGACTAACATCTTAGAGATCCTATCACATTCAACATCTAATAAACTTGTTGCGAAGAACTTTTGGAAATATTGGTTGACACTAGCCAATGTCATCCTCAAAATCACTTCCACATCATTCCATCAAGCCATCGGTGGTTCTTAACCCCTTGTCAAACTAGAGAGGTAGAGTGTTCGGAAAGGAAAAATAATCAAAATCAATCAATCAAAATCTAAAACCTAAAAGCAAAAGCAAGTTGATAAATAAATCTCTCTTGGGGTATTTCCAATAATCTCTATCGGGGATATGGATGCCTAATTGGCAGTAGAGAAATATTGTGATTAGAATCAAATACATCTCCATCAAGGCTATGGACGCCTAGCTAGTAGCGGAGCAATGTATGACTATCCTTCCACCCTTCATTCACAAATCACCTATCATCTATCAAAATAAATCATTCCTACACATTGGCTAGGGTTTCTTCACTTGTTGTCTATTAAATCTTCCCTTCCAGAGGTAATTGAATTCCACATGCACACACTGGATCTCTATGAGTAAGAAAGATTAATATGTTACCAAGTGTGTTTTTTTGGACCTTGTTTAAACTCTTACTTTAGTCCTTATCTTGTCTCACAATTTGTGCCTTTCTCTAATCATGTCTTCATCACAAGGCTAAGCCTACCCATTCAAACTTACAAATCTACATAACACAAAACCAAAACAAGCCTAAGAAAGCTTAAGAGCTCATTTGCATTAGCCAAGCTAATAAGGCATTTGATCTTGGGTCATCCACCATTAAAATAACTTCATCTTGCACCCATGTTAGGTTAGTAATGAAATAGCTAAACTTGGCCATGTAGCCATTTAGTGAGATTCATTCACCCCTGATGGAGTAAACAACAAAACTAATCACTTAAGTCTTTAGTAGGCATATTTTGTTAAGCTTTCAAGAATAGAGGTTAATGCTATTTGTTAGATTTCTTGTTATTTCAAGTTTAAATGCATGTAAATAGGATTCCTTGCTCATTTATTATCATATGGTCCATTGAGGGACTTTGTACAAAGCTTTGGGGTCTTGCCCCATATCCATAGCTCTTTGCAAAATATTTCATTGCATACATTTGGCATGCCCAAGGATTTGGGGTCCTACGCAGAGATGAAAGATGCTTCTAAAATGCTTATTGATGAAAAAATCAACGCCAACATTGGCTCGAGAGGAGAATTTTAGAATAATCAAGTTAGGAGCTTCACTCTGGCTCGGGAACAAAAGACCTTTCTAGAGCTCTTAAAAGAATACGTGGACATATTCGCATGGACATATGCGAGATATACAGGTTTAGACCCAGAGCTAGTTGTGAAAAACCTCATTGTGCACCTAGATGCCAGACTAATCAAACAAAAGTTGAGAAAGATGCATCCTAAAGTGGTGGTCTTAGTCAAATAAGAATTATAAAAGCTATTAGTTTGATTTCATTAAACCTATTGATTATTCAAAATGGATCTCTAACATAGTCCCACTATAGAAAAGCTTGTGGGCATAAGAATCTGCATTGATTTCCATGACATTAACAAAGCATGTCCAAAGGATGATTTTCCCCTACCTAACATTGACATGATAGTTGATTCAACAATCTGGTTATGAAATGTTGTCCTTGATGGATGGTTTTTCAGGTTATAACCAAATATGAATTGCGGAAGAAGATCAACATAAGACATCATTCATCACCCCTTGGGGAATGTTTTTCTACAAATTCATGCCCTTTGGGCTCAAGAATGCTAGGCTACTTATTAGTGGGCCATGACAGTTATTTTCCATGATATGATAAGTGACATCATGGAGGACTATGTTGATGATATCCTAGCAAAATCCAAAAGTAGAAAAGAACACCTTGAAGTATTGAGGCGTATCTTTCAGTGTCTAAGAGACTATAAGGTTTGTTTGAACCCTAAGAAATGTGTCTTTGGTGTTTTATCAAGAAAAATCCTAGGGTTCATTGTCTCACAAAGAGGGATTGAAGTGGATCCTGCAAAGGTTACGACTATCACAGAAATGCCACCACCTACCACTCTCAAGCAGCTAAGGAGTCTACAAGGAAAATTTAGGCAATCCGTCAATTTATTTCACAACTTATGGATAAGTGCCACCCCTTTACTCATTTTCTCAAGAAATATGCCACATTCAATTGGGGACTGATTACATTAGAAAGCCTTTGTACTCAAATAGTACTTGACCAAACCCACACTGTACTAATGCCACCTACCCCCAGTGAACCTCTCCTCTTATACATTTCTACTACCTTCTTTTCCATGGGTTCTTTACTTGCCCAATATGACTTAGCCCATAAAGAGAGAGTAGTTTACTATCTTAGCCACACCTTGATCGCATATGAGTTGAATTATCCCCAAATAGAAAAATCCTATTTAGCGGTTGTCTTCACATTTCAAAAGCTTCGCCATTATCTCTTGAATAATAAAACCAAGCTCATATCCAAAGTTGACCCTCTCAAGTACCTTTTATCCAAACCCACCCTCACAGGCTGAATGGCTAATTGGATCATTCTCTTGAGTGAATTTGATATCGAGTTTGTGAATCAGAAGTCTTTAAAAGGACAGGTACTGGCTGATCAGTTAGCAAAAGCTCCTCTCCCAGGAATGGAACCTTTATGCTTAGATTTACTAGATGCATATATGATGTATATCGAGAATCCATCAAATGGTAGGTTCATTTTGATGGATCTTTTACCTTCCATGGATGTGGAGCTAGAGTGGTGATCATCACTCCAACAGGTGATGTCATACCATGAGCATTCCGATTGGGATTCCCATGTACAAATAACATTATAGAGTATGAAACACTCATCGCTAGCCTCAAGATAGATATTACATGGAACATCGGACAAATCATGAGTCATTGGGGACTCTCGAACTTATCTTAGAACATGTTAATGATGAGTATAAGGTCAAAGATGAGAAGCTTATTCCATATAAGAAAATGATTAAAACTTTGAAGGAATATTTCACATAAGTCATATTTGAACAAAACCCAAGGTCGTATAATAGATCCATGGATGCTATGACTACTATTGGTCTCTCTTATGCATAGCACCTAAAGAAAGCAATATGCCTTTCTTCGTGGAACATTTACAGGTACCTACATATGATATACTAGAGTCTTGTTTGGCATGTGAAGTTGTTGGTCCTTTATCCCCTTGGTACGACCCTATCTTCCAATACCTACAAGATGGTATTATTCAACTGGACATCACCCATTCTGAAAAGAAAGCCCTTATTCACTACATAGCCCATTATAACCTCCTAAGAGGCACCCTTTATCATCGTGGCTACAACGGAATATGCTTCACTTTGCTTGGATGTTGTTGAATCTATCCATGCAATTAAAGAAGTACATAGTGGTATTTGTGGAGCACACACTAGTGGGATGGTCTTATCTAAAAAGATATTAATAGTAGCCTATTATTGGCCTACCATGGAATCTAATTGTTGCAAATTTGTAAAGAAGTGTGAACTATGCCAAAAATATAGAAATTTAATACATGCACCAGCACAAGCCTTACAACCTATTGCAACACCTTGGCCATTCTCTAAATGGGGCCTGGATCTCATAGGGAAGCTCCATCCTTCTTCTTCAGATGGTCATACTCACATCATCACTGCCACCGAATAATTTACCAAATGGGTAGAGCCTATCCCTCTTGCCTATGTCACTTTGGTGAATAGATTTCAAAATTCATCATGAACCATCTCATATGCCGTTATATGATCCCTCGGCCATTGCCCATTGATAATGGTAAATCCTTCAAAATAAAATGGTTAAAAAAGCCGTGTCAACGATTCCATATCCAACTTAAGTGGTCTAACCCTTATTACCCTCAAGGTAATGGACAGGAAGAAGCCACCAATAAGACCCTTCTACTGATTATGGAGAAAATGGTTAGTAAAACCGACCGTAATTTGGCCTCTACGGATACATACCACCCTCAGCGTGCCTATCATACCTCCATCCACACTCCTATTGGTGTGACCCCATATTCACTTGTCTATGGCACTGAAGCCATCATACCTTTGGAAGTGGAGCTTCCCTCCCTAAGAATATCTCTCAAAGACTATCTTGATAAGGACAAGGACTATAGGATTGCTCACCTAGAAGAGTTAGAAATATTAGATGAAAGGCGTATCGAGTGCTCAATCACCTAAAATTCTATCAGAATAGAGTGTCCAGAGGATATAAAAAATGCATCATTCATCGGGAATTTGATGTAGGAGATCTAGTTCTAAAAGAAAATCGGAATAACATCATCAAAGACAAATAAAAGAAAGGAAATTTTGAGGCTAACTCAAGTTAGGTCCTTATGTTGTAATTATAAAATATGGATCAGAGCCTACAAACTTGCATATTCGGATGGCGAAGAGCTTCCTAGGAACCTATGAATGCCATGTACTTGAAGTAGTTTTACACTTAAGCATGAAGAGAATATCAAATAAGAACTAAAAATTAGAAAAACAAAGAAAAAACACGTAGAAAAAGTGAGAAAATAGTAAAGAAAAAGCGGTCACCCATATGTGAAAACCACACAATTGTGGCACAGGGACCAGTGTCTTTGAGTGAAAACCATTTTTTTCTCTCAAGTACAATTCACCGAGACACAAGTTACTCTTATGGAAGGACGGGTAATCATTACCACTTTTTAGATATGACCTTCTTACGCTATGTCTAGGAACCCTACTAGGGCCACCTTCTCCTTGCCATGATATGGTTTGTTTTCTCTTATATATGCATGAAGGACATTACCTTTGTATACTCCCATCCAATGATGAGCATACATGCACCGTTTTCACCTTCTCACACATATGCGTGTGGCATTATTCCTTTGTATATTACCTCATCATGCTTTGGGGCATCCATGCTTCTTTGTTCTTGTACATTACTTTCAAAACATGACCTTAGAAAATACAAAAACATTTAGAAAGCGATACGTAAAAATATAAACATTTGGAAAATTTCCTCTTTTAGGGATAAAGCTATATTCATTTCATAATGTTATCTTAGGGAAACCTAGACAACAATGAAAAACGTAGCTGCAAAAACTTATCATTTTAGATAAACCCAAAAACATTAGAAAATATGTCAATGTTGTCCCGCAAAAAAAAGTAGTGCTTTAATTACTTTTAGTTGTTGGTTTGTATAGTTTTGATGTACTTAGTTTGTTGAATTGTTTGTTATTTAAATGGATCATTTTATTACCCGATATTGACTCTTGTTTGATTTGATTGTGTATGGCATTGCATTCATTTAGGAACTCTCATGCTTGTAAAAAATTGTTGTAGGCTTCTTTATTTATGTGCATCTATTAAAGTTCATTTTTACTTGCTTAGATTAGATCTCATTTTAAGCTATTGTTAAACTTTTGCATATGTTTGTTTAGTTGTAGTTCGTTGTGTTGTTTGTTTGTGTATATTTTTTTAGTTTTGTTAACTTTTACTTGTGTGTTTCTCACGGTTATGCATTAGCACATCTATCACCTATCATTTCATCACATTTCTAACATCATTCACTACATCATATATATACAAAAACTCTAAGTATCACATCATGCATGTATTCTAAGCTAATCATCACATATCGTATCATCAATGGGGAAAGAGGGTTGTGCATAATAAAAATCTATCCCCCACACCAATATCATATAGTATCATCCCAAGTGCTAGAATAAAACTCTTAAAAAATCATGAATCCAAAACATGTGGTGTTATCTATGATACATAATCAATATTAAAACATGAAATATACACATTTCTAAATCTAAGATATGTCACATACATAAAAGAAGGAGCACTTATACATCAAAAAGTTTGTATATACACGTATAACCTGTATTCAGACCAAGTACTCAAAATAATACATCATCGATACAATATGCCATCAAAAGGGGCATGCATCAAAGAATTGAGCCTTCATCACAGGAGTCATCTAAATAATGGTATACACAAGTTATACATCAAAATCAGCCTTCATAAGAGGCATGTATATAAGATATCTGTACAAAAAAATAATATAGAGCTCAACCACTACTCTTTCCCTTCTTTGTGGCTCCCAGGTGTGTCACCGCTCGATGAAATAATGGTGGCTATGATGGACCTACACCAGGGTACCACCAAACTATCTAGATGGCCCCCCGTCCACCGGGCTACTATGGTATAGGATACCTAACCAATCTAGTTGAATGACCCGATCTTCATGACCTGCAGACTATCGCACTCGCCTATGATCGCTAGAATGATACTACTCATTGATCTGTTGGCATTTCCACGAAGTAGGCATCCTATAGTACGGGGCCTCACCACCAGATCTCATCGCATCTCATATCAAATTTTTATCTCTAGAAGCGAGAACTACTTATAGGGAGGCATATCGCTAACCTATCACTTGACCAATATCAGCCTAGGCATATCTCAAGGCCGCATCCTCTCGATCCCTATCTATCATAATAACTCACACCTAGGCCTATGCCTAATCCTCTGTGCCAAATAGCTCTGGGCCTATGTCTGGATCTGATCCCTCCGGCCTGCAACCATATGTACCCAGTCTACGAATGGTGTAGGAGGCTTAATATCTGAGCTCCCCGAGTAGCCATCTCCCATATTTTATTCTCGCCATGAAACACTTTGTCAATGCCCTGGGTGGCCTATGCCCTAGCCTGATCCCTCTCCGCTGTCAAAATCTACACCTGGGTGAGTGCCTGATCTCACTCTACTATGAGGGCAGTAACTCTACCCTAGCTGGCATCTCTCTCCCTAGCCACCAGAATCGTATGGCAATAGGCTGCTTATAACTCGCTATTAAAGAGCAGCCCGCTACCCACTAGTGTTGCTACTCTCTGGAATATCAAGTGGTGGGCCCTATTCTAGAAGTACCTGCTGAAGAGGGGTATATATCCCCATTGGAATGCCCACTGGGGGAAACTCTATATCCACTACCCTATATACATGTCTCAACCTGGGCCTAGGGCCCTACGCCCATGGCTGCTATGCAGGTACAAGACCCTATCCATGCCTCTAACATACTTGGTCCACATCAAGCCCACGCTCATTATCATCATCACTTTGTCGGCACCACCAATGGCTCCACCTCATCACCACTAGGAGTCCCTACTAGAGGATTTCTCACACCGACGTTATATTCCACTCTAGATATAGTAAAATGGCACTGAAGCACACCGTGATACTAGGGCCCGTACTTAGGAGTAGTGTCGGGATCCCTAATCTATCTCAATGGCATCCAAATAATAAAGTACCACCTATCGAAATCGGCAGTGCTATGTCATGAGTAATCTATTGCCCCATGTCGAATGATCTCGGGTTCTACGAGCATACCATATATCTAGCCCAGGAACATCCTGGGTAATGTTGAACTACCTCTGGCACCAATCAACCCTATATATCTCTTGCATATAGCTACGGCTGCCTAGAATGAAATGATCTATAGTGGAAGTACTGAGCTCTAAGCCATCCGTGGGCCACTGGAAATGTCTATAAGGCTTCCAAACCATGCTAGCCTGCCTCAGCTCATCCAACTCACACTGATAATGATATACGACCCCCATGTTGGGTCGCACATCATCCCCTGTTGGGACCCAACCCATTATCGATGGCTCGTCAGAGCCCAAACTCTCGAAACACCTACGGGGTGACTAATGCTAATATAGTCATAGACCCAAATCTTTAGGAGGCGAAAGCGAGTCCTACCGTCTTCTGATGGTAGTAAGTAATCAAATGGAGGTCTCATTATAGATGTGCTAATATGCACTGACCCCAGCAATAGGTCTCTCCCTCCACCAAACCAAGAATCAATCCCAGGAGTCCAAGCAAAAATGAAGCACCAGTCTTGTCAGGGAGTAAAAATCCACTAACAAAAGCCATCATGTAGACCACTACTCGGTCTAACTCTGGATCATCTATACATCGGGATAATCTAATGGACATCTTGTGCTGTGGTATAGTGGGGACGCTAAATAAATGTATAATATGTCACTAAATATCAGTCCAGTGGCTCGTAGTCTAGATGAGCTAGCCTTGAATGGGAACCCACATGATGCGCCACACATCCTCTAGTGTAATGGTGATCTCCACAGGTCTGGAGTCGAAACACTCGACTCTCGTTATGTCATCTCTCTACTATGGCTGTCAAAGGCCATGGTCCAATGTAATTTATGGCATCTCTCGCCACATGCAAATGGCTCTCCGTAGTCACTCTATCATCAGCCACAACCGAGCTTCTATAACAGCTAGCCAATCGTAGCACTCGCGTAATCGTAGAATGGGTAGTATACATTGCAAAGAATCAACACGGGTGTTAGGTACTTACCTATTTCTATTTTCTAAGGAAAATGCTTCTTCTAAAACATCTAATTCACTAATTATTTTATTCTTCTAAACTACTTTGTCTATATTCTTCTATACTTGGTTATTTTTTAGCCATTTGTCTTTTCCCCATTCATTCTAAGCATATACGTGTCTCCTTTGGCAGCTACGCACCTAAACGACACGTACATGCCCTATGGATGCATATGCATACAACCACCTTTTCTCCTTTTCACACAGGCCACACAGAATGCATACGTGCCCCATCAAATTTCTTCCTACGGCAGCATGCACATACCCTCCTCTTCCTACAAGTACACATGCACGCACCCGCATCTTCCAAACAAGTACGTGTGCATGTCCATGCCTCCCAAGAATAGATGTGCATGTGCATCCATGTCCCGTGACATGTATACGCGTGCGCATATACATCAAGCCATCATATACGCCCATGGACATGCGTAAAAATTTCCTATCTACCCTAGAAAAGACATAGAAAGTACAATAAATGCATAATTAATGGGAGAGATAGGCCACTCACATATGTTCCATCCACTTGAGACCTGCATGAACTCTTGGATGTGATTTGCACATCTCGTCCTCCTCGCATTCTCGCCATCTCACTCCCAAGGCTACGCTCTTGCACATGGTAAAATTTTGTAAGAGCTCTCCAGAAATGAATTCGTCATGATTGTTTTACTGACTTTGGTGGGTATATTAACACGTCGTAGTGCCCCACACGGGAATGTTTTCTCTGCCATGATCATTCTAACCTTCTTCTATCTGCTGTAATAATTATTTTTGTATTAAAATAATTATTTTTACTAATTTTCACATGCTGGGGCACTTCGTGCCACCCAACGGTCACTTCTCCATCGCACTAAAATAATTTACGCATCTTTCAGTGCCTTTTCCCACCTTTTCCTCTAATTTTCATCTATTTTCCCCGTTAGGATAATTATTTATTCATTTATTTTTCAATGAATTCTTCCTGACTCGTCTTTCTTCTTGTGAGCATATATCCTAGCTCTCTGGTAGCTTTGCCTTCCCATTACCACCTTCGCACGTACTTTTAGAAGATCTTTGATATTTTGAAATTATTCTAAACAATCAAAAACCTAAAAAAGAAAAGAAAATTCAGAAAAATATTTAAAAACAACAAAAACATTGAAATTCCTTGAGAATGACTTTAAAATTGGTAAAACCAATCATCTATAGCTGAAATCTGTGTCTATTGCATGACACTCATCCCAGATCTTGCTGACATTTTCAAATGTTTTGAAACAACGAATTGCACATCACCAAAATCTTCAATCACCTACACAAGCTAGGTTACTTACTTAAATCGTAATTTGGCACACTATCAATTACAGTACTATTTTTGTCGTGCACATTACTTTCTCACGGGACCCAAGTGTCCTCCATCTTTCCCCTTACATAATACACCTTGCTTGGGGCATCATTCTTCACCCTTGTCATTTATCAGAACATTTGGGACCTCATCTCGATAACAAAATATTTGTGTAACTATCTTAAATGTTGTTGGTTTAAGTGTGTGTGATTGTACTTATTTCCTTGTTAGGTGATTTTGTTTATTTCTCGTCTTGTATTGCATTCGTGTATATTGCATGGATTTGGTCATTTTTAGTACAAGAAAATTGTTTTCATCTTGGCTTTTCATGTCATTTTATGCTTCCGTCACATGCTCAAATTTTAATAAGGACCCATGAGGAGGATTCTAAGCATTATGATGATTAATTATTATTAGCAATTCATTTATGGGTAGCTCAATATCCCTTTTTCTAAGTTTCTCATCTTCTTTATCAACTTCTCTCTTTGTTGTTTCCTTTTTGATTGTTGATCGAGTTTCTCCGTCACCCCATCAAAACTCGAGGGGCAATCAACATCCTTCATCCTATTAATTTTTCTTCTACCCCTTCAAATATTTTTCTACTTGTTTGCATTTGTCTACTTTCTTTGAAGTGACGTAGCTTACGTCACCTCAAAGAGGGGAAAATGTAGACACCTGTAGTTTGATCAATACAATATTATTTCTAATGGTGCACTAACGTTTCTTCCCCTTGTAAATTGATGGCACACTCGTCAGTTAGACCTATCTAACTCCCCTCTCACGACACCTTTTTGGTCATTCTTCCTCTTATAAACCACTTAAATAGGCTGTTATAGCCTCATTCTAACTACATTAGCTTCTCATTCCCTTCTAGCTTGCTTCTATTAGCTCCTTGGAATATCAATCCACTTCGTTGGATTGATTAAGCCCTTCAAAACCCTTCCAGAACCCTAATTACTCTCTAAGAGAGATTAATTAGTCTAACCTAGGTTAAATACCTAAACATAGTCAAATCACACTTTGACTTGCTAAAAGTTCTTTTTGGACTTTAGCCTTTGTCCCACATGCACCCAAATCTCCCATTCTTCCAAACCAAAAACTATAAATAGGGCTATACCCCCTCCCTCATTTCCTAAGAATTCTCTCTTCTTCCTAGCATAGATTATAGCAATTTGTTTAGGCTTTAGATTGTATTTCATCTTCTTCCATTGAGCTAAAAGCATTTGATTTTGTATTTCATAGCATTAACATGAAGTAAAAGGAATATCCATTAGCCTTGAAGCATTAATGGGGAGATATCTTTCTCTTAATCACATAACTGAATGGTTAGATCCTCTTAGGTTCATTATTTCTATCTTTCAAAGAATAGAGGTTAACTTCATTTGTTTAATTTGCATGTTTATTTCAAATTAATGTATGCAAAGAAGAAAACCATGATCATTTCTTATCACATGGTCCATTGATCAAATTGTTAAAAACCTTTGGCGTTTCTTTAGAGATTCTTACCCCAAATCCAAGGCTTTTACAACTTTTCATTAAATACAACAGCAAATTGTAATGATGCAAAGGAAACTTTAATGGATGTTGCAATCAATAAAAATGAGCTTGCATTGTAGAGGAGTTCCACATTTGTTATAGAGGAAGGAAAAGAGTAAGAGGATGTCATCATCTCTTCTACACCATCCATCCAAGAAGATATGCAAGAAGACTCCATTATTTCAGTTAAATATCGTAGAAGTGGGTAGATTCAAAGGATAAGAACTTTCCCAATCAGGTACTTTGCCTCATTGGAGCCAAGGAGAAGCCAACACTAGTCATGATTTCTTCTAAGCATGATAATGAGTATCAAAGTACCAAAGATCAACTGCAATGCCTCTTTTGTCCAAAACAAAGCAACTAAAAGAGGTATTTTTCTTCTTTCTAGTTGAAACCTTGATGATTTGGGTGGAGGACCAGCTTATAGTAAGTTTTTCACTCATACAAGCAGCCATATTCAAAGGTCAAATTATTTACATGGCTGTCCTTTTTCAGAAATTGAAGCTACTTCTCCCCACACAGTTGTAGAATTTGTTTGAGCTCTCTTTCTCTCTAGTTAAAATAGAGTAGGTAGGTTTGCTTTCAATAGAAGAAGTGATTTTGCACACTCTGCATATCACACTTGGGATGTGTATGATTTCCAATTTTGTACATAGTGTGTGGTGGTGTTTTGTTTATCTTGCACAATGCATTAAGAATGATATTTGGTGAGATCAACTCCAATCCCAGTTTCAGTGGTTTTCCAAGTGGCTCAGGGATTAGATTTTCAAAGTTCAGATCAGAATCAGGCTATCATTCATGACTCCATGCCCAATGGATGCTTCAAGGTCACTGATCATCTCATCTAGCAGGTAGATATCCCCATGAGTCACCAAATTGTTGACCAAAATAAGCTCACACTTATTTTTGGTCAACTAGCACTTTTTTTCCTTCTTGTGCTTCAATATAACTATTTACACACTTCAAGCATTTAAGGTACCCTAAAACATTTCCATCTGATAGGAAATTTATTCCCTTTTCCCAAAATATAAATAAGTCCTCCTAACTCCTCATATTTTACAAGTTATGGGACGATGGGCCTTGGAGGAATTTTTGCCAAAGCGGGCTGTGGGCCTAGGGAAGAATTTTGCCACAGAAAATGATGGACCAACGGGGTGGTAGGAATGATTTTGCACTTGATACCTTTTTTAACAGCACAAATTACAATTATGAGCCAATGAGCCCGTGAGATCACAGCGGGAAATAATAGAAAACTCCTAAGGCCAAGAAAAGGGACACGCGGCCGTGTTTCGAGTCAATGCGTCAAAGCGGTCGTCGGAGGTAATTTGGAAATTTTGGATTTTTTTAAAAGGCATAAAGTATAAAAGTGAGCCATACCTCCATTGATGCCAGGAGAAGCCACATGTCAAGCCTTTGTCACCATCTTTGAGCGGGTCATCGGGGAAATTTTGGAAAATTTCCAACTTTTGCAAATGCCGTAATTTCAATTTTTGGCTCACGGAGACTTTTTGAACAAAGTGATTTCAGGCCTGTGGGGCTATAGGAGGTTTTTTTTAATTTTGCATTCTTGTGAAAAAGCACCAAAATAAATTTCAGGGCTACGGATCCGTTTTACAAAACTAATTTTTTGCCATTTTTGTACGGATTCGATTGAGAAATTCAAATGATTATATCTTTCAATCCAGAGCTCAGTTTTAAGCAACAATTTTGGAATTTTTGGAAATATATCAATCTCCTTTATCCCATGGAAGCATACATTTGGAATTTTGGTGAAGTATGGTGGGAAAAAAAAGAGAAAACATGCTCATATTGGTAAAAATGCAGGAACCAGTCCCAACCACCAAAATTTAATGTAGTATGGCACCCATTTCTTCTCCAGGAAGTTGAAAGGAATTGGGAAACGGATTTTTTTAGGTGCCCTTGACTTTTGGGATCAATTTTAATGAAGCTTTCAGTTGGTGGGTGTGAAATTTGATTTCTCTCTTTCCCTCTCTCTGATTTTCATTCTATATATTGTAAAACTTCTCATTTGAGAAAAAGAGACATTCTGGGTGTAGGGAAACTCTGTAAAATTTGTTTCCCAACTCCATTTGAGGGGAAAACCTTCTCCTAAGCCTAGAAGAGTATTTTCACCTCCGAGAAAACAAATGTAATGGTCTGTCCACCTTTTAGAGCAATAAAAACATGTTTTTGTAGTGTTTCTTCAATCCTTTGCATTATTTTGTTATTTCCCCATGCATGTCTCTTTCAAATCTATTTTTTGTGCATGTATTTCACATTTATAGGTACAGATGTTGTGTTTCATGGATTTTTAATGGTGGATTTTGGATCTAGGTTTGTGTCACTCTGTTTGACCTCCCCATCTTTCCTTTTTCCCCATTTCATCCTTCCTCTAAAGAGTATCTCACCCCTTTCCTTCTATGGTGTATCGCCACTTAAGTGTAGGATTTATTTCACCCTCTCTTTCTCTCTCGGTTCCTTGGAATTGTTAGATTAGGATATTTTAGATTTTCCTACATTGGAGTAACTTGTGGCGGGTAGTTTAGGAAAATAACTAGCTTTCTCTGGAGGATCATCTCAAGTTTGCAAGTCACACAAATTGAGAGATGATCCAATGTTGTGCAATTACATTGAATGCCCCACTTTAACCATTTCAAGATCAAGCCATTTGGGGGTGCTGTGATTTTCCTTCAACAAGTAGACCTAATGCAACAGAAACATAGAGAGAGGAAAGGCATATTAAGTATAATGAGGCACTCGAGAGGGAGATAGAGAAGTAGCGGGATGTTGCAGAGTGAGTGACATTGTGGAGAGAGATGAATTACGAGGGATTTGAATTTCACGTAGAATACTTGGAACAACAACACCAAGTAACTCCCCACTTTGGAAAGCATGATAGGGAAGCCCTCTCTGCCTCACATAGAAGTGCGCCAAAGAGAGACGACCTAGGTTGTGGGCATGCATCTGAATCTACCCGAAAACCTTACCCTTGTGCATTTTTTTCTAGTATCTAGTATGACAAATAGTTAGCAAGCTAATTTAGGTAGTGGGAGAGAAGGAGTGAGTAATATAACCACCACATTGATGGTAACACAAATGTATTCATTTTCATTTGGAGGTACCTTTTCAGTGTATCATCTACACATAATTCAAGCACGTAAAAATTTGGACTCTCTTTTGGGTGTAATAACACTTCGTAGACTTTAGGGGTTCAGTTCAAGACTACCGTTGGGACACATGCACAAGTACATCTATAGGTCCAAATCCTGCTATAGGTTCAGGATCAAGAGGTATAGGTGGTTCTAGTTCTAGTGGATCTAGGTGGTTCTAGAGGCAAATGAAACATATGAGGTTTTGGATCAAGTGGGAAAGGTCTGCACCAACCCAAAAATATTTACATGGAGATGTCTCTTTGTCTTCCAGAGTATAGGGGCATAGAAGATGTTGCTAAACATGTGCACATGTGTGAAATACTGTGGTGCGTAAAAGGAATCATGGCTTCTGAGTGTAGGGAAAGCCAATTTTCCACTATGTTATAAGGGCACGCACATAGCTGGTATATAAATTTTGACCCTGATAAAACTTGCATAGACTATGTAAAGCTTTAAAATATTCTTTCCTTAAAGAGTTTCACATACCTGAGTTCAAGTAGAAGAGTATAAGCGCACTCAAGGATACTAAGCAAGGCACTACTGAGAGTGTCATAGAGTACGATGCTCATTTCAAAATGCTTTTGTCTATGTTTTCTTATGACCTTCATGAAAGCCAACACGTGCAATGTTTTGTTGGAGGTCTGATTACACCTTTTAAAAGGGAGTTATCATATAAGACATACACTTGATCCATGTGAAGCACTTGAAGCATCCTTACACGCTTGAGGTAGTTGGAAGTATAAACACCGGGTGAGCCCATTTTTAGAAGCATAGATCATAGCTATGATGAAACATTTGGAGAATCTATTGGCAAATTTAGCACATGAGAGACGCACATGAGGATTTGATGAAAAATTGTGAAGTGGAAGGTCACACAAAGGATAGTTTTTCCCATAGATCAGTAATTGCATTGATGCTATACGGTGAGATATGTCATTTAAACGATGATGTTAGCCACTACCCATTATTACAATACATAATAAGTAATAATGTCTCTTATTATCGTAAGATTTGTAGGTCCACAACTCATGACATGGAAGACCGGTGATTGATTGGTCGATCCATGATGCTATAGCTTTTAGTGTATGAAAGACAAGAGTATCGAGATAAATCTAAAGGCAAGAATAAGCATCAAAATCAAGATCACAATCAAGCACCCTATGATCGGAATGAAGGGAATTTTGAAGGAGGTCGTGGCAGAGGTTGAGGATACCATGGTGGATTTAGAGGATGAGGTCATGGTAGTGGATGAGAAAAGCTCCCTCGCAGACATGTTATACCCAGAGATCTCTTGACCACTACAGCGCAAATTTCCTCATAATATTACATGTTCTTTTTGTGGAGATAATCATAGTTATGAGGAATTCCCATACTTGTATGATAATCCTACTAAGCATCATAAATAAGAAAAAAAGGTGCAAGGATGGTTAGGATATAATGCGTTGTGGAAAAATAGTGGATTCCTGTTGGAACCGGAATTTGAGGCATTGCAGGTAAAGATCACTACCCGAGCTGAAGCAACATGCACCAAATAAACATTGTAGTAGAAGCCTTCCATTACTAGGGAGGAGGTTCTACATGCATGGTACCTAGATTCTACCCATTAGAAGAAGGTTCATCAGAAACCATGGAGGTAATCAAAAATCTTCAGTGGTGAAATACAATATTTAAAGGAACAATCACGAAAAGATGGAGAAAAGAAAGAAAAAGAGATGGTCTAATCTGATATGGATGACTTGAAATAAATGTGTAAGATGTTGCACCAGGAGAATATCATTCCACTTTTTTAGGGAATTAGTTGAAGGGAAACACTCCACATGCAATTAATGAGACTAGACGAAATATCTTGCATGCAAATATTCTCCTCATAATTTATATTATGATAAGGAAATCACTCTGAATGATGTATGTGGATGGGTGGATTTTGAGTAATATATTGATTGATATAGGTGCGGAAGTCAATGTTATTACTTTAGATGCATGGGTACAAATGGGGGACCTCCATTGTAGCCTTCTTCAAATGTATTATTCATGGCTAACTAGACTAAGGTCACTCCCATTGGAGTTTTAAAAGATGCATCCATTACCATACATGGAGCTAAGTTCACTTTGATATTTTGAGGTTTTAAAACTGCAGAGGTAGATAGCTTCCTAGCTTCACTAGGGAGTCCTTAGTGCTATGAAAATAATGCTGATCTTAGGTTCAACACGATTATATCAATTTTGAAAATGAGGAGGAAAGAGTTATTATCCATTTAACGGATGGAAAATCTATGCCCTATGTTGAGCCTTTGAGTGAGGAAGACTCAATAGTATTTATGTACACGCCATCTGGGACCCAGAGGTTCTTGAACCATCTAAAGAAGGAATCCTTCGGTGGTAAGATGCACATTTTATTAGCGATATGCAAGTGTTTCTTCTAATAATTGGGCTCACAAAGACGTATAAGTTGGTAGGGCGTGAATTCAAGAGCGCATTTGTGTGGGACAATAGAACTCATCAGTATTAGGAGAATAGGTAACAACCAAATACTATCATCACCAATCGACACTATGATAATTCTCCACCAAGAAATCCTCGTGCATGATTATTTACTAATGCACATCCTTTATTTTGGTGGATGTAATATGGAAACACAACAACAAACATAACACAAGAATACCATAGACTATGATACGAAGGAATGATGAAAAATCTGAAATATAAGTGTAAATTATAATATCAACATGAAATTGTTACTGTCTCACCCATGAGGTACTTCAAGAGTTACTAAATTCACTTGCCTTCAAACAATAAGTATGGGAGAAACTTCACAATGGCTTCTTTAACACACATTCTAAATGATGGCTTCCTCGTACACACTTACTCATAAAATATTTCTCACTACTTCCTTCTATGCTAAATGAGAGGGGTGGCCTCTTTATTTGTAGAACTTTCAAAGCTTATCCACCTTATCTCTACGATAGGATAAGAAATCTACTCCTACGAATCACATTCCATTCTTTAACTCTTATCTTTACATGTAAGATTATCTTTTAAGATAAGATAAACCTTATCATTTCACATGGGTTCCACCTTTTAGACTTTTTACAAATAAAATACACAAAATATTTATGACATCACTCCTTGTCCTTATTACTAATATAATATTTCTAATTCCTAATCATGTAGACCCTACTTCTTCTACTTACCCTAACTTTGACATTTTAATATTACCAAACCACTTACGATAAATATTTACTTTTTACCACAACATTCCTATTGTACTTTGATTGTTAGCATACTATACATTATTGATGCCATTATACCGCAAAAGACTGCTATCTTCTATCTGGACACTACTACTACTAATTATACTTAGCATCCTATTCCTAATACATACATTAATGAAATAGAAATTACGGAGGAAAATTTTAGTGTCGACAATACCTCGGTACTCTAGAGAAGGAGATCTTATGGTACTTCATGTGCCATGGAGGAATAATGGATAGACTAGTTGAAGAGATGGAATATGCTAACATATACCCTATGCATCATAAAGAAATTGGGTGGGTGGTTCACGGGATAATATTATAGGATGGAATGAAATTAGGATTTCTCTTTCTACTAGGTTCTTCAAGAGTAATACACCTACTCAAATATGCACTTATCATGGTAATAAACTCATTTCAACACCACATTCGAAAATGTGAGAGAATCTAGACAACGAGGTAGGAAGCTTTACCACCTTCACTCTGGGTGCACAAATTTTATTACACTTTACAAGGCTACACGCATGCTTGGTATGTATATGCGAACTCCATAGAGAGACTAAAAATTGGTAGAATTTAATTACAGGAATGAATTTTTCTCTACTAAACCTCTAGTAGAAGAGGCATTAAACATTAGAAAGTGCTTAACTATGGGGTATAGGGCAAATGTGGAAGAACTTATTTAGGGTTTATTTGTTGAAGGAGACTCAAGAGTGTATTTTGATGAAGAAACAAAGATAGATGCCACACTAATTTAGCATGCTTGCCTTGAAAAAGATAGAGGAAAATGGTCTACTTAGTGGATGATGAAGAAGTAGAAAATCTATTAGGAAATAAGAGATAAAATATGTGGAATAATCCCTTACGAATTGAAACAATATAAACTAATATGTAGAAAATATTACGATCTCAAACAAAAGTGCAAAATAAATAACACAACACAGAGAGACAAGATTTAATGTGGTTCACCTAATTTGCTACGTCCACCAAGAATCACTTGCTTAGATTTTATTACAAGCCTCCACTCTCTCAATATAATACCTGTGATCCATTTAGAGCTATGCTCAACAAAATCTATAGAATTCTCACCCAATTCAAAGCACATATGCAATACATTTACTTTTCTATCTATCATATGCATAAGACCATATAAATAGACAACTGCTTAAGCAGTTTTACAAAACCATGGGTATCAAACAATGGGCAAAAACAAAACCATCCCATAAACCTATGGGTAGCCGAAGAGGTGGTTTTACAAAACAATGGGTACCGAAAAACCATGGGCCCAAAAACAGCCCATAACGGTTACCCATTACCCATGGGTTAATAAACCACCCATGAAAATTTACTTCGGGGGCTTCGCCCCTGAACCCCCCTGACCCACTCACCGGCGAGTGGGACTACCATAAAAATACCTAAGTGTAACACATAGAAGGTGTACCACACTCTAACATGAAAATAGGCTCCACAAACATAACAATCTCCCACTTTGAGACTGATTTCCACTGAGCAAGATTCTCAACCCTTCACTATCATCCGCAAAGGCCAACCAAAGTGAACATAGCTTTATTTTATCCTCAGACCACCTTAGTCATCATGTCTCAGGAGGTTCTAACTAGTATGAATCTTCTCCAACTTCAACTTATCTTCCTCCAAAGTTGTCCTGATGAAGTGATATCTCAACTATATATGCTTTGTCCTAGAGTGGAAAGTAGAGTTCTTAGCTAGGTGTATAACACTCTGACTATCACTATGTAACTTACATTCCTCCTGCTTATGCCCCAAATCCTCAAGCAATTGTTGTAACCAAATCATCTCTTTGCTTGCCTCTATGGTAGCAACATACTCAACCTCCGTGGTTGACAAAGCCACCAGCTTCTGTAGTCGTGAAATCTAGCTTACCATCCTTGTCCCACCTACAGTGTAAATATAACCTGTCATGCTCCTCCTGCTATCTACATCTCCAGCCATGTCTGAATCTACATAACCACGTAAAGTGGTGTCTGATCCACTATAGCATAAAACTATCCCCATGGTCCCTCTCAAATACCAAAGGATCCACTTTATTGCTTGCCAATGCTCTTTACCTAGATCACTCATAAATCTACTCACAGCTCCTACTACATGGGCAATATCAGGCCTAGTGCACACCATAAAGATACATCAAAATGCCAACCGCCGATGAGTAAGGTACCTTGACATCTGCTTTCTTTCCTTCTTCTCTGCTCTGGGACACTTGCTCCTTTGATAACTTAAAATGGCCTCACCAAAGGAGTCCCAACCGGTTTAGCATCCCGCATGTTAAACCTATCCAATACCTTCTTAATGTACTCTTCCCGAGATAAAGTCAGCTTCTGCATTCCTTCCTATCCCGAGTTATCCTCATACCAAGGATTTGTCTCGGCTGCCCCAAATCCTTCATATCAAAGGATTCACTTAGTCATTTCTTGAGTACTTTTATTTCCTACATGTTTTTACTTACATGCAACCAACATGTCATCAACATACAAACACAGGATAATATAACTTCCATCCTCAAATTTCTTTGATACACGCAATGGTCGAATGACATCTAATATAACCTTGCTCCATCATGAAGCTATCAAATTTCTTATACCATTGACGTGGAGCTTGTTTCAATCCATACAAGCTCTTCTTCAGCTTTACACACCATCTCCTCTTTACCTTTGACCTCATAGCCCTCTCTGCTTGCTGCATATATAGTTCCTCCTCCAAATCACCATGGAGAAATGCGCTTTACATCTAACTATTCTAAGTGCAAGTCTTCTCTCGCTGCCACTATTCCAAGAACAGCTTCTAATAGAAGTCATTTTTACTACAGGAGAAAAATATCTCATCAAAATCTATACCTTGTTTCTGTGGAAACCCCATTGACCACCAACCAAGCCTTATATCTTTTCTTTCCTCCTTCTTCCTCTTTAACTCTAACACCCACTTGTTCTACAATGCTCTTTTGCCTTCCAATAGCTTCACCAAATCCCAAGTCTAGTTCTCCATGAGAGACTTATGCTCCTCATCCATGGCTTGCTCCCACTTCTTACCGACATCTACCCGCATTGCTTCATCAAAGCTCTCCGCTCTCCACTATTAGTGAGTAATAAATAATAAAGAGAAGGAGAAAATGTTCAGTGTTCTTTTCTTACCCTAGAAGACCTCCTCACTATAAGAGTTTGGGGTTCCTGCTGAGTAGTTCCTTTAACTGATTCATGGGTCACTTTCCCATCCGGAAGATCCTCTACCACTACATATTCTTTCTTGGATTCTTCCCTGTTTTCCTACAACTGTTTTTTATACATGAATTTCTCATTAAAGACCACATCCCTAGATCAAATGATTTTCTTGTCCTTAATACTCCAACATTTAAATCCAAAGTCATCACCACCATAACCAATGAAAGTACATTTTTTTCGATTTAGCCTCTAGCTTGGTCCTATCATCCTTGTCTATATGAACAAACACCTCACATCCAAAGACTCTAAGAAATGAATAATCAACTTTCTTACCATACCAAGCCTCCTCAAGTATGCCTCCATCCAAGGCACTTGAGGGTCCTCTATTTATCAAGGACACAACCGTGCTCACCGCTCGCCCAAAAAGAAAGAGGCAGTCCCGCATGTAACCTCATGCTCCTAAAGACATTTCATTATTGTTTTGTTCATCCTTTCTCGATACCCCATTCTGTCATGCGGAGTTCCTGAACCATCTTTTTCCTCCGTGATTCCATTCTTAGAACAATAATCATCAAATTCATTGCTGCAATACTCCCCTCCATTATCCGACCTAAGACATTTTAGCTTAAGACTTGTTTCATTCTCTACCAAGGATTTTCATTTAACAAAAGTGTCAAATACATCATATTTGTTTCTAATACAATAAACCCAAACTTTCCTTGTTGCATCATCAATAAAAGTAACATAATAACTTGAACCCCCAAGAGATGATACCTGAGCCGGTCCCCACACATCGAATGCACCACTCTAACTTACTCTTTCTTCATAGGTCCAACCTTGAGAAACCTTACTCGCTTCTATTTCCCATATATGTAGCTTCTCACGTAAATCCAAACCTATTTCTGTATATCTAGGCAAATTCTTCTTTATGATGTCCATGCCCTTATGGCTCATATGACCGAGCCTATAGTGCCATAATGTTGTATCTATTCAAAGCCACAAGATTACAATCATTAGTACTATCAAGTGGATAAATACAAGGTTCCAACCTTCTTACCACTTACCACCACAAGAGCACCTTTGGTAACCTTCCAAGAGTTAGTGTAAATATCACAATACAACCATCACTTCCCAATTGCCCCACCGATATCAAATTTCTCCTTAATGTAGGCACATGTCTCGACATCCTTTAATAGCCATGTATTCCCATTCTCGCATCTTAACATGAATAACCTTTTCCAACTATACTGCAAGGCTCATCATCACTAAGAAAAACATGCCCAAAATCCCTCAACATAATCAACAAAATAATGCCTATGTGGAGTAGCATGAAAAGAAGCCCCCGAATCTAAAACCCAAGATTCATTAATATTATGTAAAGAAAGAATCAAAGCATCCTGGCATACATTACCCGATGCCACATTTTCCTCCTTGTTTTCTTCTTGTTGTTGTTTCTTCTTTTCCCAAGCTCCCAACAATTTCTTCTTTTCGCATGCCCATTTTCCACAGTTCCAACATACAATCTTGCTCTTGGATTTTGACCTTGCCCGATCTTTCGATTTTCCATGATTTCTCTATTCTTCTCTCTCCTCTAGTTTCCAATGTCAAAGCATTCCCGAAGTAGAAGATTCCCGAGCTTTTTCTTCACATTTCCTCGCTTAGAATCACCCCTACAACATCCTCAAACTTCAACTTCGAGTTAGCTGAACCGAGTTGCTTACCGCCATTACTGTGCTATTCCAACTTTAGGTAAAGAGCACAGAATTAATAAAGCCCTAACTTCTTCATCAAATTCTATCAGAACCAAAGCTAGCATATTCACAACCATATTGAAATCATTTAAATGATCTCACTATCAACCATTCTCGACATCTTCATATTAAACAACTTTTTCATTAAAAATATCTTATTGTTAGAGGCAGAGGGTTTTTCATACAACTTCCTAATGCATCCATTAGATCTTTTGCATTTTGTAGTCTTTTCATTTAAAACATTAAATAATACCAAAGATGCAAGACATAGCCAGATTGTTCTAAGTGCCTTCCGATCCAACAAATCCCATTCCACATCCTGTCATACTCGAGGGTTTTTCACCTTCTCAGACAACAGAGTATAAAGATCCTTCTGATAAAGGTAATCTTCCATCTGCATCTTCCAAAGATTGAAATTCTACCCATTGAATTTATCAACCCTAGATCTTCCATCATTTGCCATAGCTCCCACTCAAGATAAAACTTTCCCTATGATTCAACACTTTAGCAAACCAAACCAGGCTCTGATACCAATTGTTAGGAAATAAGAGATAAAATATGCGGAATAATCCCTTACAGAATCACAACAATAGAAACTAATATGCAGAAAATATTACAGATCTCAAATAAAAGTGCATAATAAATAACACAACACAGAGAGACAAGATTTAATGTGGTTCACCCAATTTGGGCTACGTCCACCAAGAATCACTTGCTCAGATTTTATTACAAGCCTCCACTCTCTCAATACAATACCTAGATCCGTTTGGAGCTATGCTCAACAAACTCTAAAAATTCACACCCGAATTCAAAGCACATCTGCAATACATTTACTTTTCTATCTATCATATGCATAAGACCATATAAATAGACAACTACTTTAAGCATTTTACAAAACTGGGTATCAAAACCATGGGCCAAAGAGGCGGTTTTTACAAAACAATGGGTACCAAAACCATGGGCCCAAAAATAGCCCATAACGGTTATCCATTACCCATGCGTTAATAAACCACCCATGAAAATTTTCTTCTGGGGCTTCACCCCAAACCTTTCTACCCGCTCACCACTCGCGAGCGGGACCGCCGTAAAATACCCGAGTGTAACACATAAAGGTGTACCACACTCTAACATGAAAATAGGCTCTCAAACGTCACAAAAAAAATCTGGATCCACACTTAACATTAAAAATGTATGTGAGGTGTTAGACAATGCAAAATAAGATCATTCTACTTCAAACACCTATCATGAACCTATTTATTTCAAAGAAAGTGAATATGGATCAAATTCTAAGCCTAAGGATGCCATAATTGGGGACTATTGGTCTAACTCTTAAGTGGAAAAAATCATTGAGTTATTGCCTTTTAGTTTATAAGGACTCTATTGCACTTTTAGGGATACCATGAAATCAAAGGCATGCATAAATCATTAGGAGAGATGAAGATAAAGTTATAAGGAAGGTGCATCACCCAATTAGAAAGAGACCCTATAGGATTATTGGGTTTTAAATTTGCATTTTAACAACCATAGTTAAGGGGACAACAAGTCCCTCCTCTTTGATGGGAGAGGTTCCCTTATTGAAAGCAAGCAAAAAAACTTATATACAAATGTACAACTTTCAAAGTGTGGATTCCTGATACTTTGAAACATTCATATGTTCAAAGACCATCAATATGAAGGAATGAAAGAAAAAAAGAAGATGAGAGAGGAAGAACATAATAATACTTTTAGGTAATATAGGTAATAGAGTATAACCTTATGTGTATTGAGAAAAAGAGATGCAGAATGGAATCATTCACATTTATAACATATATAATTTCATAGACACAAAGTTCCCGAAATCATATTAACAAGAACAAAAAGTTTCTTAGCATGCAAAGATGGATGATTCACAAAATCAAACAAGGAAAGAAGGAATTACAGAGGAAGAAGGGAAAAGACTTCTATGTATTGATTAATTTTGAATCTATTACAATTTCAAGAATGTCAGATCCAACCCTTTACAATGGCGTGGAGAAACCATTAAATAATCTTCAAAATGGTTACATTCAGGTTTCTTGGTTCTTGCGAGGCGTTAATGGTGAAAAAATGATGCTCAGAATGTAACCGTTAAACTTGATTTGTAAACTTAAAATATAAGCCATCCACATGGAAGAGATTTTGAAGCAAACCTGGGAAAACTTTTTGCATTTTATGCTTTTTAGATGAATGGAACTTTGGAACATTTTGGCCCACCCATCCGCTTTTGATATCTAATATAGGCTTGACATGTGGCTTTCATTCGAGTGGCAGATGGAGTCATGGCTCACTTTTTCTAATTTTAACTCTTTTTAACAAAAGGCTCAAAAACTCAAAGTTCTCCACCAACCCGCCTCTCACTTTGAATTTTCTATTTTCAAGACGACGGGAGTTGGGGTCATTTTTATACTTTAACTCTTTTTCAAAAAAGCCACGAAATAAAACTTAAATTCCCAAATCACTCCGATGATTTGCCGCCTTTGCTCACTTTGACTTTTGATCAAGCATCAACACATGGCTTCACCTAGATGGCAGCGGGGTTGACTTCACTTTATAACTTTACACCCTTTTTGGAAACAAAGGTAGAATTACTAAAGTGTCTTGACAACCCACTTTGACTTAAAATGGCCACATGTGTCCCTTTATGGGCCTTAGGCATTCTTTTCACATTTTACGCCTTTTCCATAATGCCTCAAAAAAAAAAGTACACCGCTTTTCTTTTCAAAGCATAAAAACAATCATTTCGATCCTTCCTTCAGACCATGGGTTAATTTGACACTTTTTCTAAAAATAACAAAAATGACAAGTTTGCAAAAAGAACCCGTCCTGCCACATCCAATTAGATATGTCCACGTACCCATGGATGTTGGGGCACAAAATTGACAGGGAAGATACGCCCATCAAAGATGAAACGAAGGGGAAACTTCACCGTTCACACCGAATCAAAGATTTTTTCTTGAAAAATATAATTTCAAGGAGGAAAAGGCTTGAGCACAACCATAGAAAATATTGATAAACTTCACACATCCATGAAAGGAGATAGAAAAATGTTTCAAAACACACAAACTGAGGAATTTTTAAATGGAACCGGTGGGATTAAAAACTGAATACCAACACTTCAAAACATGAATTTCTCCATCCCTCCAGACTTCTCACTTTTTTCTAAACACTCTTCTAATGAACCAACTCAAAATTTTTGAAACTGACTTGGAAAATGAGGGGGATTTTGAGGGCAACAATAGCTGGCTCTTTCTGGGGATGACTTGACTAGGATAGAGGAACGAGGCAAGATCAAGAACCATAGAAAAACTTTGGGAAAATAGACCAGTGCCTTATCCATTGGGAAAATAGAGTCAAAGGAAAAACCAATACAGAAGACAAAACACACGTAACGGGAAAAGGAAACAAACCAAAAGGAAAAAAAGAAAAGACAAAACATAAAAGAACGGCCAAAAACCAAAACACCAAAACATTGTAATATATACGAAGGAATTGCCTAATCACCTAGGACTTGAACAACTTCAAATATTTAACACTATAAGGAAGTGGGAGAGGAGATCCATCCATGTGATCCAAATAGAAAGAATTTTCTCCAAAAAATGCCTGATTTTGAAAGGACCAAGCCAAAGAGAATCAAACTTACCATGGCTTCCTCGAGGTTCATGTCTTTTTCCCATAGCAGAACAATGTCTCCCACTTGAAAATATCTAGGTCTAGCTTTCTTGTCAAACAAAGCTTTCACCTTCAGTTGATGAGCTAAGATTCTCAAAAAAAACTTGCAATTTGTCTTCATCCAGCTTCTGGAGATACATGATCCTCTTGTCTAAGGAACTGATAAAGCTTGAATCTTCAATAGCCTTCATCAAGTGCAAGGTTGGTAATTCCACTATTACTGGAAGATGAGCCTCAACACCATACACCACTTGAAATGGAGACATCCCAATTACTCTTTTGGGTGTAATCCTATCTTCCTAGAGAGCATCATAGAGCTTCTTGTGCCAATTCCTTTGAGAATCATTGACAAGCTTTCAAACAATGGTTACCAAATTCTTATTTGTTGATTCTGCTTGTCCATTCCCTTGGGGTAGTAGTTTGAAGAATGAGCAAGGGAGATTCCATAACCATAATAGAAATCCATCATCTCGAAGAAAAAAATTAGAAGCATTATCACATAATCTTGTTTGGTATCCCAAACCTTATCAAGATGTTCTCTTTGATGAAATTACACACCACCTCAGAAGTAGTGCTTTTGACTAGAATGGCTTCCACCCACTTTGTGAAGTAATGTGTAGTAGTTAGCACATGAGTATGCCCATAACTGGAAGGTGGATTAAGAGTTCCAATGAAATCTAATCCCCATTGTTGAAAAGGCTCATTAATCACTACTAGTTTTAGTGGTAAAGCAACCAACTTAGGTCTCCCAACAAAATTCTGACATGCTTCACACTTACCTACCCATTTTGATGCATCTCTAAAAATGTAGGCCAATAGTACCCTACAATAAAGGATCTTATGGGAAATGAAAATAGAAGAGAAATTCCCTCCACAAGCCTGATCATGAAAATCTAAGAACAACTTCTTCTATTGCTCTTTGTCTACACACTTCAAGAATCTTCCATCTATGCCTCTCTTGAACAAAGCATTCTCCCATAAGACATACTGTGCAAACCTTAACTTAATAGCTCTCTTTTCCTTGGAACTCAAGTTGGATGGACACTCTCCATAAGTAAGAAAATGAGAAATATCAACATACCATTCATCTGTTGTATTGAGGAAGAGGACAACAGGAACATCAACTGCTTCTTTGGACAATTCTTCATTAGCTCCTTTAACAATAAGCTCACATAAGCCTTTACCCCTGACTAGCTTAGTTGGCTTGATATCAAGGTCATATTCTTGAACTTTTTCTACCCAATTGCCTCTCTTAGTTCCAAACTCCTGTTTTGTAAGAATAGACTTGATGGTCAGATCAAGTAAAAACACAACAGAGTGAGAATTAAGAATGTAAAAAAAAATTTTTGACAGCTTTGACAACCGCAAAAGCATGTTTCTCCATCATAGTATATTTCAATTCATGAGATTTCAGAACATAGCTCATGAATGCAATTAGAAGCTCATGATCTTCAGAATTTCTCTGAGTTAGGACAACAACCAAGGTACTCTCTGTAGCATAGCAATAGATGATAAAATCCTTGTTGAAATCAGGACATGCTAAGATGGGAGTCTTAGCAATGGCTTTCTTGATATCTTCAAATGCTTCCTTACCTTTGGAAGACCAACCAAAGTTTTTCTTTCCTTTCATCATGTGAGAATGCTCAAAGTCAGTTCTACAAAATCAAGAATGAATCTCCTCAGAGAAGTTTATCTTACCAAAGAAAGAGTGAACACCCTTCTTGCTTATGGGAAGAGGAATCTGCTGGATGGCTTGAACTCTCTCTGGATCTATCTTGATTCCTTATTTAGAGACAATATGCCCTCAAAATTGCCTTCAAGAATAAAAAAGAAACTTCTTAGGATTGAGAGAAACTCCATGTTCTCTGCATTTCTAGAGGACTATTTCAAGATGTTGAAAGTGATCTACCCTTGTTTTGGAGAAAATAATCAAATCATCAAGGTACACAACAATACACTTTCCCTTTAGACTACCAAAATCCAAGTCCATTTCCCTCTAAAAAATGGCACCAACATTGATAAGACTAAAAGGCATTCTCTTGTAGGTAAAAGGTACCCCAAGAGTAGTAAAAGTAGTTTTATGTTGATATGGGGTATTGACCTTCCACTTGATTGTACTCCAGAGAATCCATCTAGCATAGACAAAATCTCGAGCCTATAACTCTTGCAAAACCCTATCCATCATGGGAAGAGGATAATTGTCTTTCAGAGAATCTTGATTCAAATTCCTGAAATCCACACAAATGTGAATCTCACCATTCTTCTTCCTGATAGGCACAATGTTGGCAATCCATGTTGAATGGTGTATAGGAAAATAATATTTTCCTTTAGTAACTTCTAGATCTCTTGAAAAATAGTGCCAGCAACCTTGGGATTGTACTTCCTTTGTTTCTACTTGAAAGGTTTGATCCCAAGTTTCAGAGGGATAAAGTGTTGCATCTCCTTTGGTTGAAAATCCTTGAGATCATCATATGAATAAGCAAGAACATCAACATACCTTTTTAGTAGATTCACTACTTTCTTCTTCTCTTTTGAGTGCAACATTTTCCGATGTTCACCATCTTGGGTTAATCCAATACTTCCAATATTAACCTTTTCACATTTAGTAGACTTCGGTGAGATTCTTGAGAAGATTTATATTTGATGTACCTATCATGTTTATCAAATATATCTTCTAAACTTACCAGCCCTTTAGGGATCTTGTTACCTTTCAATTTGATGCATCCATCTTGGTCCATCTCTTCTTTGATATCTCCTTCATTAGAGGATACACACTCTCTAGAAAAGTCTCACTTCCTTCAAAATACAATTGATCAAAATTATCCTTAAGCTCCAAGAATGAGAGAAAGTGTTGATCATCATTGAAAACTTGCCAATTGCTTGCATTATCTGGTACATTGGGCCTATGAATCATTTCAATGGTGAATTTATCTTGGGAGAAATCTGGATGAGGAATCAACAAAGACCCTAAGACAACTAGAGAATCAGCTCTAGTGTTCCTTTCTCTTGGCACAACTTCAATGGAGAAAGCATCAAGAAACTCAATGGAATCCTAGACAAGATTTCTATAATGTTTCAATCTCCTATTCTTGACTTGGTAAAGATCTTTGACTTGTTTCACAATCATCTCTGCATCACCATGAGCACAAAGGTTCTTCACTCCCATTTATTTTTCCATGTTCAATCCAAGTATGAGTGCCTCATATTCAACTATATTATTTGTATTTTAAAAACAAAGCTTGAAAGAAAAAGGATGAATCTTCCCTTCTGGAGAGGTTAGCACCACACCAGCCCCAAAAACTAGGTTGAAGAGCAAATTCCATCAAAATCTAGAGCCAAATTCCATTAGGATCATGAATCACTCCCTTAGGAATTTTATCCTCATCATGTGACATGATCATGTAGTTACCATGCCCTATATCTGCATAGAGTATTTGTGCTTTTGGATCATCTGTCTTTTACACAATGTATTCAGTCTATTTCTCAAGTAGCAACTTCTTCATTTTCTCATTGATAGGGATCAAAGCATGTGACCAATCCATCTAAATTTCACCTCCTACCTCCTTACAGAAATTCCTACTCAACAACATTCCATATGAGGGAGGAATATCAGCTACCAAAATAGTGGCCAAGACCCTTTTCTCTAGAAAAGAAGCAAAAGCTACTTGTGCATCTTTAATTCTCCCAACCAAAGGCACTTTTCTACTCTCCATGGAATAACAGGAACCAAAGTCACATGTTAGAGTCGGGGCCCAAAGCATGAGCTACTTTTATAGGCATTACATTTCTCGATGCTCGTGAGTCTATAACACAATTAGTTTATGGCCAGCTATGAGGAGAGTCACATAGAATGGTTCAACTTTTCATTAGGGAATTGACTTCAACCACAAGCTTGGTTGAGGTGAGGAAGAGGGAGTGGGAAAAATACCTTTAGAGGTATCAAATGAAGCTTTGGATTTGGAATTGAAAAGTTTACCATTTTACCAAAATTTTTTGATGAGTCTGGTAAAACTATGCCTCTAAAATTTTGATTTTGTTCTTTTGAGGTGATCAATAATATCAAAACATCCAGAGGTGGATGGGTCATCACTACTAGGAACTTGAGAGACATTTGGAATCTATCAATTTTAGGATTTAGGGACAAGGAGTTTTGGAAACAAAAGTAGAAGAGGATTAACATTACTCATATTTTGTGTGGAGGCAGTGGGAATAGGAGCTCCTCTTCTTGAAATCACTAGAATAGTTGTAGGAAACTCCTTGGATTTCTTAGCAGGTTGCACCACTTTTTATTTCTTGTTTGTTTGCTCCCGAGTCATAAAAACATATGACTCACTATTCATATCTTCTACTCTTTCATCATATTCATCTTCATCATCCATACCTTCAGTGGTAAGGAAATGAACTTGAGATCCACCAAGCTCCTCCAGTTCTTCATCAACCTCTTCTTCTAGTTCTTCATAGAGTTCACTAAACTCCTCATCATCAGGTTCTTGAACTTCACAAGTTGCATTGACTGGAACCTTGATGGGTGGGCCTTTAATAGCCAATCTGGTCTAAGAAGAAGGCAAATGGTTCCTGGGCTGAAAATTCTTCCTTGGAATATCTTGGTAAGGAGCATGTTGAGCCAATTGTTTCTTGATAGCAATGAGGTCATTTGCAAGCTTCTGTACTAACTGATCTAAGTTGGCTCCAGGAGAGGAGGAAGAAGAATATGCTTTAGACTTAGAAGGTTCTCTTTTCAACTTACCAGACATGATTAAATCATCCTCAACACTGATAGCCAAATGTTGATCAACATCCAGAGTTGCAAGGTTAGCTCTCCTTAGTGTATAGCTCACTTCAGGTAATTGAGCATTGAGAAAGAAACATTTTTGGATATGATCCACTGGATGAGTGTTTAGTGGAATTTTATGAATCATCTTGTTGAATTTGGCCACAAATTTTCTCATGGGCTTGAGTGGTTCCTTCTTGCTATGAGAGATTTGAGCTAACAGAGTATGCACATCTTTAGCGAGGTTTGAAACATTACTCAAACAAAGTTTTCATGGTCGTTTAATTAGTAAGTGATCCAATCAGAAGATGATAAAACCAATCAAAAACATTGTCCCGTAATTTCTCACAAAAATCCAGATAGAGACATCTTCATGTTCAACCCCAAGAATCCCACATGCAACAATGAAGGCTACAATGTGTTCATCTAGGTGTACTTTCCCATCACCTCTGAATTTAGGAAAATTTTCCTGTTACCCCTAGGTAACTCATGCAATGGTTGAGGAAGAGCAAGAGGCCCAACCTATTGTCCCCAAGGCAAATGTGCTGCCATCTTTGGAAAATGGACAAGGGGAGCTGAAACACCAACAATTATCAAAGCACAAAGATTAGGGCTGAGATGTTCTTGAGGAGTGATATTCTTGGAATTTTGTCTTTAACAAGAGGTGTGCTTGTAGAATGAGTTCCTTTATTTCTTCTGGTTAGAATAGAGAAGTTTTGTTGCTCCAGAAGTTGAAAATGGGAATATTCTACCCATGAGAGCTCTCTTCCCACGTGTATACTGTAGAATTGACAAATCAAAATGATCTTGAAGTTTTTCTTTTAGAAAGGGGTTTGAAAACCAATTCCCAAGTGAGAGTTGCTAAAAACTATTGGGTTTTAAATTTGCATTTTAACAACCATAGTTAGGGGACAACAAGTCCCTCCTCTTTGATGGGAGAGGTTCCCTTATTGAAAGCTAAGCAACAAAACTTATATACAAATGTACAAATTTCAAAGTGTGGATTCCTAATACTTTGAAACATTCATATGTCCAAAGATCATCAATACGAAGGAATGGAAGAAGAAAGGAGATGAGAGAGGAAGAACATAACAATACTTTCAGGTAATATAGGTAGCAAAGTATAACCTTATGCGTATTGAGAAAAAAAGATTTATAATGGAATCATTCACATTTATAACAGATATAATTTCATAGACACAAAGTTCTCGAAATCATATTAACCAAAACACAACGTTTATTAGCTTGAAAATATGGATGATTCATGAAATTGGACAAGGAAAGAAGGAATTGTAGAGGAAGAAGGGGAAAAATTTCTGTATTGATTTAATTTTGAATCTATTAAAATTTCAAGAATGCCAGGATCCAACCCTTTACAATGACGTGGAGAAACCATTAAATAGAGAAACCATTAAATAATCTTCAAGAATAGTTACATTCGAGTTTCTTGGTTCTTGCAGAGGCATTAATGGTGGTAAAAATGATGTTTTGTAATGTAACCATTAAACCTGATTTGTCACTTCAAATATGAGTTGTCCATGTGGAAGAGATGGTGAAGCGGGCATGGGGAATTTTTATTTATATTTTGTGCTTTTTAAATAAATGGAACTTTGGAATATTTCGGCCCGCCCATCCACTTTTGATATAGGCTTGACATGTGTCTTCATTTGAGTGGCGACGGAGTCATGGTTCACTTTTCTAATTTTAAGTCTTTTTAACAAAAGGCTCAAAACTCAAAGTTCTTTGCCAACCCGCCTCTCCTGCTTTGGCTTTTCAATCTTGGGCTCAAGACATTAGTAGATTCAAGGGTCATTTTTATACTTTAACTCTCTTTTTGGAAATAAAACTTAAATTCCCAAATCACTCTGATGGCCTGCCTTCCCGCTTTGACTTTTCAATGCAAGCATCAACATGTGGCTTCACCGGATGGCAATGAGGTTGATGCTTCACTTTATAAATTTATACCCTTTTGGAAACAAAGGTAAAATTACTAAAGTGTCCCAATATCTTGCTTTTGACTTAGAAATGGAAATGTGTCCCTTTGCGGGCCTTAGGAATTCTTTTCACATTTTACGCCTTTTTCAATAATGCCTCAAAACACAAAAAGCACCCACCTTTCCGCCACCATTATTTCAGCCAATCAGGATCCTTCGGGGCCATGGGGCCAATTTGACACTTTTTCTAAAAATCACAAAAATGACAAATTTACAAAAAGAACCCATCCTGCCACATCCAATTAGATATATCCACATACCCATGGATGCTAGGGCACAAAATTGACAGGGAAGATATGCCCATCAAAGATGAAACGAAGGGGAAAACTTCACCGTTCACGCCCGAATCAAATATTTTTTCCTACAAAAAGATAAATGCAAGGAGGACAAGGCTCGACCCAGTCCACAACCATAGAAAAGATTGATAAACTTCACTCATCCACGAAAGGAGATAGAAAAATGTTTCAAAATGCATAGACTGAGGTTTTTTTAAATGGAACTAGTGGGATTAAAAACCGAATACCAACACTTCAAAACATGAATTCCTCCATCCCTCCAGAATTCTCACTTTGTTCTAAACACTTTTCAATGACACCAACTCAAAATTTTTAAAAGTAGACTCGAGAAAATGTGGGGGATGTTGAGGGCAATAACAAGGATGAAGCCCAACTTGCGTGAGAAGGTGAAATAAGAAATTGACAAAATGTTGAAGTCTCTGGGATCATCAAGCCCGTGAAGATTCATAATGGGTTAGCCTAATGGTAATCAATATCAAGAAGGATGGTTAGATTAGGATTTGTGTGGACTACAAGGATCTAAATTCTGCATGTGTAACTAACCCCTTTCTACACCATTCACCGAGGAAATACTAGAAGGCGTTGCAGGCATGCAATCTATTTGTTTATAGATGGATTCTCTGGGTATCATCGTTTATTTAGATGATTGGATGGTGTATGGACTTGTTAAGGATCATTGTGAAAATATGTACTTAATATTTGAAAGATGTAGATAATTGAGTATCTCTTTAAACATCAAGAAATGTGTATTTGCTACACCATTTGGAATATTGTTAGGGCACATCATCTGCGAAGGAAGGTTTTTGCTTGATCCAACTAAGGTTACAGTCATTATTGGCTTGAAATAGCCTACTAGTGAAAGTGAGGTGTGCAGATTCTTGGGTCACAATGGGTATTATAGAAAATTCATAAAGGGGTATATTAAGGTTTCCGCACCTTTGGAGGATTTAATAAAAGGAAAAGGGACGTTCTACCTGGGAGAACCGTAGCAGTGCACATTCGAGACATTAAAGGAGAAACTTACTACTACGCCTATTTTTGCTTTCCTTAATGGGACCAACCATTTCATGTACATGTGGATGCCTGGAACGACCATTAGCATGGTGTTGGATCGGCTTAGAGAAGGTATTATAGATCATCCTATCATTTTTTCTAGTAGAAAGTTGACTCTGTAGAGTAGAATTACACAACTATAGAGTGCGAGTCTTTGTCAATGATCTATGCGCTACATAAATTAAGATAGTACTTACTAGCAACACCGTTTACATTTTATACATATCACATGGCATTGACATATTTGGTCAAAATCCCATTTTATAGAGGCACATATTCAGGATGGGTACTCTTATTCCAAGAATTTGATTTCACAGGTTGTGGTAAAACTAGGCAAAAGTAATTATGGACCATATCATTTATCCATAATATAGTCCGGAGATGAATTGCAAGCAACTAAGGATACCATGCCCGATGTACAATTATATAAGTTACAACACGTGCCATCGGAGTTAGAGGACATTGTTGTCTTTCTATGAATAGGTATGACACTAGAAGGAATGAAATCCTTAGAGAAGAAACAACTTGCTATATGTCTGGCACCCTTTATGTTGATTAGTGGTGACTTATACAAGTTAGGCTAGGATGAAATATTGCGCCATTATGTATTAGAACATGAGCACACATATATCATGAAGGAATCTCATGGTGGTATTTCTGGTGGTCATTATGCAAGTGATGCCACTGTGCACAAGATTCTACTCATTGGATTATGGTGGGAGACCCTGTATAAATATTGTAAGGCATATTGCAAGGCTTATGATCACCGCGTCGGTGCCTTGGGAAACAAGGTCAACGAGATGAAATTCCTCTACGACCTATTACTAGTGAAGAACCATTTGAGAAATGGAATATAGACTTTGTGGGTCCTATTTCACCGATGGGTGTAGGAATGGATCATGCTATATCATTACTTGTATAGACTACTTGACAAGGTGGGAAGAAGTAACGCCTACAAAGGATTATACGATAGCTACAACGACTAGGTTTCTATGGGAAAATATTATTACGAGGTATGAATGCCCTTTGAGTTTTACCAAAGTGATAGAGGAACACATTTTATGAATGAGACAATCAAAATTTTATTGGATGAATTCATGATTGCACACCATAAGACTACACCATCTCATCCTCGGGAAAATAGGATTACGAGGCTTTCAACAAGATTTTGAGCTAGACATTGAAATTATTTTTATGATGTTGTAAGAAAGGATTGGGATGATAAAGTTTCTACAATACTTTTGGTGTATAGAACAACATACAAGCGGTTAAACCAGCCACACCTTTCAATTAGTGTTTGGTGTGAAGCGGTTCTTCCTATGGAATTTATGTTACCTTCTTTGCGTATTGTGCGTGCTTAGGTCTAGGCTGATGAGAAAACATTAGAATAATGGATTGAAAAGTTGATTAAGTTAGATGAGCAATGAACAATAAAGCACGATGGAGTCGAAGAAATGAAAACCCGGGAAAAAGCATGACATGATAGGCACATTAGGGACAAAAAACTTGGGATGGGATGAATGGTGTTCCTCTACAATTTTATGTTTTTGCATCATCCAGGGAAAAATCATAGTACATTGGTTAGGAAAATATGTTATCAATCACATGCTTGAAACATGAGCTTGTCGATTAGAAATGCTTAATGGAATATGGTTACACTGTTACTTCAATGGGAGTAGGCTCAAGCCCTACTATAAATAAGTCTTCTTGGTGTTTGTAATAAGCGGATTACCATTTAGATTAGGTTTTAAATTATGTATTCAATTATTGTATTTCCTTTTTCTTTGCTTTATGCTTTTTTAATTTAGTTTTTGTTTTGTAAAATAAGTGTGGTTTACATGCGCAGGAAGCTAATTACCATTTCAATATTTTTATGCGTAGAGACCGCACATACCATTTGTGTGGGGTGGTTGCTGTGAAATGGGTACACATAAGGAGAAAACTACTACAGGTGCTATTGAAAGTTTAAAGAGTTGGTGAATTGAATATTGCTTCCAAATGAGGACCATGGATGGATATAAATGAAGGAATAATATAACGCAAGGTAAGCGGCGGACGTGGAAACTACCAGAGAAGGCATAGTGATGAGGTACTAAGGTGTATGGAATCATGTTGAAGAGAAGCTTGTATCCAAAAGGTAGGAAGGCATGCTAAGAGGTTATAGATGAGGCACAAAGATTTACCACGTGGAAAAATGTGAAAGGGTAAATTAATGAGGAATGTTGGTAGTGAAGGAGCAATAAATGCACCAACGTTTTGAAAATATATATAAGGAAGGGATACGAGTTCATTTATACCGTTGTAAATACAAAAATTTGAAAGAGCTAAGTGTGACCGAGATGAGTGAAGAGTATTGAGGTCTCAAGAGTGTGAAACCAAACATGAGGAGTAGATTTGTGCGTAGGAGAAAATTATGTCCCCATTGGCAAAGGGTTTGAGCAAAGAAGAGAATTTGAAAGAGCTAGGGCATATGATTTCAACTAGGGCACACGGATTAGACCTAGGGTTTGAGTTTTCACGTTGTAGAAGCTAGAAGGTGAGAAGGTGAGGATAGAGAGTTGTGATTTACACGTGGTACCAAAGAAAGCACCTACCATAGGAGCAAAAGGGAAGAATAAGGTCAAAGTGGAGGTTGAAATTTATGCCGAGAGAGTTTTTCAAAGATGCAATACCCAAACGATGTAATCTTAGGAAAAGAATGAGATTATCACATCTGAAAATGCAAGATTAGGGACTACAACCACCACACATCAGATAACACAAATGAATTGGATGCACCGTTGAACACAAAGTAAAACAAGCACACAATAAAAGACATGTCGAGTGTATGATAACATGGGAGAAAAGATGCTAAAGAAAATTGGAGTTTACCACTTGTATGAGATTCCATACTTTGGAAAGTATGAACCCTTGTACCCGGTGGTTGATGAGCAGGTACATGAAGATTTCTTCTATTTTTATGGGCGCGAGGGTAAGGATTACGAACCACTCTTATTTCAACTATAACATGATTGAGGGGCACAAGAGTGGACTGAACAGTGGTGAATGAGATAAAGAAGCCATGTTGGAGATGTGGAAGGAGTTAGGATACAAAAAAGGTCCACACGGAATGGATATTGAAAATCCGAAGAAGTATTCTACGTGCACAGTAAATGCACATCTCGTCACAAAATTGAATGATTAAGAGAGATGGTCCTGTGGACATAATGTGGTTACACATTGTAAGGAGAATGTCATAGGGAATATATACAACATAACAGGCTATATTACGATACACTATCATTGAGAAAGTGTACACATGTGAGAGTATCGGTTTGAGCACTATCCTATTGTCCATAGTATTTTTAGAATTCGGAGTGCCCGATGGGCCAAAGAAAAATATCTGCGAGTACTCCATGCAAAATAAATCTTTGGTGGAAATATTTGAGAAGTAATCATGTGAAGGGTCAATGAGTGAGCCATTCAAGTAGAGGGAGGAGATGCGGTATGATAGGCTCCACTTGGTGTTTGAGAGGAGTGACACATCCCCAAGGATTTACCTTTCTATTATTGGGTAAGGCAATCAAGTGCACAATATATCAACACTTTTGCATCGCATGGTTTGTGATAAAGGATGGTACTTAGAGCCCTCGGTGTAATATGCCATATGCCTTCACAACATGCTACTTCCAAGCATCATTCTATCGGTTCAACAATGCATGACACCTTAATTATGTCAGCGAGATAAGGTAGACATGTGACTACCATACGTTGCATATAAGACCTATGTGTATCTAGGGAAGAAATTAGAGGAAATAAAATAAGAATATACATAATCGATTATTCTAGTTGAAGCAAAGGGTGATGCAAAGTAAATACTTATTATTTGTATAGAAATTATTTTACATTCTTTCCATTTCCTTATTCTTTATTGTTTGAGGAGTAGCCATTGCTAGGGCGGCAATGGAATTTAGTGTGGGGTAATGTTAAGCCGATGAAAGTGGTATATTTAGCGAAGACACACAAAAGGTTCACGCATGAGAATAGTGCATAGTCAAAGGCATGGAAGGATAGGGAAGAACATGCGTGAAAGATAAGGGTGGATTTGGGACTTAGCCATTTTCACATGTATGGGATCTTTTTTGATATACCGCAGAGCGCATAAACCGGTAAAGACTTACGCAACATAGATCAGCTATTTTTGGAAGAATAGATACTAAGTGCTTTGCATGGGTACGGGATAAGAATAGAATTTCTACTATCGCTTAACTAGAAGAGGTCTCATTGTTAGCACAATTGCATGTGTGGTTGTGATTGTAAGGCACATTGCTATTTTCGAGATGCAACCTATTTTTGGAGTTATGCAAGTGGTGAAGGGCAAGTCCCCACCCTTATAAATATGTAATGATCTGCATAATATAGAGAGACTATGTGAGAACTGAATTACTATGGAGTTATCTTTATCACAATATGATGCATGCATAAGCTATTGTACTATCTATTATAATGATCTTCCATGTATTTATCATGTTTAATATAATGGAGTGTATTAGCTGAATCCGAGTCTTAATCCCGAGTTTAATTGGTTTTTACATGCTGGAATTCATTATGGTTATCATTTGAATATGTTAATCTTTAGATCTAGATCTCGAACATGGTCTATAGAATGTTGTATTAATTTGGATTTGAGTGCATTAAGTCTTCACCATGCTAACATCCCGTAATAACAACCCTAAAGAGGGGCCTTGTACCTTTACGTGCTTCGGTGAGCACTCGGTCTAGGATGAGTGATGTGCCATCGTGCTTGGGCTTTTACTGTAAATTATAGGCTACATCATAGAGTTTGAAGGTGTATTCTTGTTGGCCTTGGGTATAGGAATAAATATAAAAATATTACTTTTTGTTTCACATGTTCATTTGGGAGATTTCTTTAAATTCCCGTTTCATGGCCATGGGTTTTTCTTTGTTTTCTCCTTTTTGTTTGTGTGCTTTTCCTTCGAGTTTTCTCAATTTTACTTCTAGGACCTATGTGATTTCATGGAGTGAAGGGAAGTGCCTTTTTGGTAGATATATTTTGAGGTTCGTGAATGGAGGAATGGTGGTGAGAAGTTGTAGAGGAAGAATGGAGAAAATTTGTCCTTGAGAGTGGAAGCAGTGGAAGCAAATGGAAGCGACAGCTTAGATTTTTTTGAATTTTGAAATCATGGAAAGAGAAACTTGGGAATTTTTTTTTCATGACTTGATGTCCCTAACCTCAGGGACGTGAGGGACATCAAATTCCATGGTGGTCAAGAGGACGACATGTGGCGGCAATCACTGATGACAGGGGAATGAAGGTGAGAAAAGGTGCTTTAAAGTCTCAAGTTGAAATTCGGTCACATGGGTGACCAAAAGACTCCCCATAGGGGATGATTGCATTTTTCCATGCTTGATTTTCTTACCTTAGGGACGCCGGTGGACATCAAATTCCATAGTGGTCCCTGAGTGACACTTTTCGTTTGATCCGACGGAGGGAATGGATGCTCCAAAAATGCACCTAGGGCCTGAAAGTCGGTCACATGGATGACCAAAAGACTCCCTATAGGGGATAGGTACATTTTTTCATGTTTTATGTCCCTAAACTTAGGGACACGAGGGACGCCAATTTCCATAGTGGTCCTGAGCCGACACGTGGTGCTTGATCGACGATAGGGAATGGATGCTCCAAAATGCACTGGGGCCTGACTGCAAGTTTGGAGGTCACATGGTGGCTGAGTGCATTTTCAAGGGCTTATGTACTTAACCTCGGGGACATCAGGGACATAAAATATAACCAAGCTCCTAGTGATGACATGTGTCCTCTCAAAATCGATTAACTCCTGACTGTCTCCAAGAGGGTGACTTGGAATGATGATAATTTGAGCTCCTAGTGTAATTTCTTGGTGAAATTTTATATGATTCTTACTGAAAATAGAATTTTTAATCCAATGGTTTGGGTCTCATGTCTTTATTCATCCATTAGATCCATGAAATAGTAGAATTTTTATCTAAGACTCCACTTTTACTTGAGAAAACTCGACTTCAAATCCTATGTGCCAAGGTTTTGTGAAAAATATGATTTCATCATCATGTAGGTATTGGAATCCTCTTTCCAGTGATGTTTTTTTACTTATAACTCCATCTAGAGCTCCTAGAATCATCTTTCGAATCTCAATGACTATTTTGGCTTGTGCACTGACTAGGCCTGTGAACCCTAATTCTAAAAACTACCCCAACTTCTCCAAGACCTTCCAAAATATTCTTGAACCATCTCCATGATTTTCCAAGACCTTTGGATCACCTCCACATCCACTTAGGATCTTCTTCTCTCCGTGAGGTTGCTCCAGCTCTAGGAAGGCCAATGATAGCCCTTCCCACAACTGCCATATCTTTGGAAATGAACTCCTAAAATCACCTAGGGGGAATGAATGGACTTTCCTAAATCACCTGGGGGAATGGTATAACATTATTTGAGAGGTCATTTGGACTTACTAGAAAGATCTAGGGTGTCTTGGAGTGATAGAATTGAAAATTTTGGCACATGGGTATAGTTGTCGTGCTCAAAAATTGTCAATTTCCCTATTGCACATTTGCATGACAACAACACCCAAATCCATTCATTAAAAATCCAAGTTTGAGTTAGTTAGGAAAAAGAGGGTTTTAAGGTGTTGTTAATTGATCAAATATATTCATTAAAAGGTGGTTGAGTTGGTAATTGATCATCTTAGCCTGGGTTGTCAGCCTCCTTGTGGAGTTGGTTCTTCACTCAAACAAAGTTTGGTGATCCTTGTGGAGTTAGCACTTCACTAAACTAGGGGTTGGTTCTCTTTATGAAGTTCATGATTCACTAAATACTTTTGATTAAAGTAATATAACAAGAATTTCAGTGGTTTTTATTCCTTTTAAGTGTTTCCCACATATGTTTTGTGTTCTTATGTACTTTCTTTGTTATGATCGTTTGAATAAATGTTATACACACATTAATGAGTCATTGAATGGTTAATGGCTTAAGAAAGTTAATTTAGATTGGTTAAAATTTTGAAGGACTAATTCACCCCCATCACAATCCATTGTTCTTCCAACAACTCTCCCATGCATCAAGTAGCCTTGCCCCTTCCCGATTGACTCAGGATCGAAGATGCTAATTGGGGTAAAATATTCGGTAGGGAGAGTTGGGATGATACTAGAGTTCATGATTGACTAAACATAGGGAGTGAGATTTTTCACATATTCATCCAAATATTCAAACCTTCCATTGTACTCTTCATTTCTTATGAGAATACAAGTGACATTCACCTTGAACAAAAGAGAATCCCTTTCATGTGTCACTAGTCCCAAGGGAACGTTTTTCATCTCATAGTATGATGGAGTCATCTCCTCAATCATATTTATTACCTTTGGCCAAGGAACTTATACATATTGATTTTCAGAGACACCATTGAAAAACTAAGAAGTTGTTTGGGATTTCTCACCTCTTTTGCATTCACAATATTTAAAATGGATTGAAAGTTTGGTACCATTTCTTGTTACACTATATGAGGCTCACTTAACTATCTCTTGGATCCATGGGAAGATCTTCACTTTTGCGGGTTCGGCACTAGGCATGATTGTAACCGCAGAGTTTAGTTCGAGGATACATGCTGCATTTGGTGAGTTGAATCAACAATGGAAGTAGAAATTATTGGAGACCAATGTTGAAATGGGGGTTGAGAAGGATCTATCTCTCCTTTTAATAGATCATCTGTCATATCTTGAATGAATTTTGTTTTCTTATGCAATCTCCTATAGTGAGGTACTTCAATATCTATTCTTTTCATTTTCTTAAGATCTCTTGAGTAAACAAAGTTCGTAGTTCCATCAAAGTGCCGTAAAGATGAAATATGGGTTTTTTCCATACGAGAGTGTGAAGACCACAAGATTATATGAAAACAACCCTCTTTCTATCAATCACTATTTATGCCTATGGATCATCGTTGTAGTTATTTTATTAATATTACCTCACTCATGTAAACTCCATAAGACTAGTGGGGAGGTGAAAACTTCACCGCTTGGTATTCAAGATCAAATAAATTAGTTCAAAAATATTCTACACCTTCCATAAACCATTCAAAATTGAGTCTCCTCATTTGGTGATGATCTCATTTCCTTACTTCAAATTCATCCATGTATTTGAACCAATAATCTTCAACTGGGAACATAGTGCAACTCAAAGATATTGAAGGTTTTAGGATTACATTAGATTTCAAAATCAGCCTAGGATTTATATGAATAGAGACCTGATGAGGAAAATGAAGTTGTAATATTTGAGGCATCTGTGATATTCTTGCATGAAAATATTCCAAGAGAAATAGGGAAGGACACACCTTTCTTATTTCAGTTTTTGCACTTGTTGTGGATATGAACAAGCTACGTATAAAACTTGAAACCACTATTTTGTCACTAAGATATCTAGGGATCTTGCGGAGTAAGGTCAAATCACTGAAACCATGATATAGTAAAAGGTGGAGAATTAAGATAATTAATGTCCTTATTTATCGATTAATGTTGCGACTTGAGAAGATAACCTTTGTTCTAGATACCTTCTAACAATAAAATAACAAATATGGTGAATGAACCATTAATCCTAGTAAAATGATGATTTATTTCTTTGAGAGTGATTTGAGGTTACCTTTCATAAGTCACAACCTTCTAAAAAACATTATGAGAAAGAGTTAGGCATTTGAATGGTCTCATCATGGAAAGAGCATACACTGTATGGGGTCATTGTGAATTTATTATTCATCGTAAACCTGGAGTAACTAATGGTGAAGGTTGTCCCTTATGATTTGCCTAATATACCACCAAGTTTCCTTCGGTGGAAACAATGGTGAAATGTTACATCTAGTCTTGAAAGTCTCTCATTGTATCCTCTCCCATTACTGATAAACAAGATGATTACATATGAATACCCTTTATGAAACTTAATTCTCAAAAAATTTCTTAGCATATTAGAAGGTATTTTATGTTGTTTCAACAATGATCCTAGTGCAAGGCACTCAAAGTAGGATGTAGTTTTTGATGACTTATGATATGAAAACTCTATCAATATTATGACCATGTTGTTTCCAAATGGAATCTATATACATTGTGAAATTCCTTTTGGGGTAAACACTACAAAGATGGAATTATCATATTCCCTTATTATTTTATAATTTGGTTCATAGTTCTAAGCACATGCTATAACCAATTATGTACTATGTGTAGACACTAATTTTTTTCATGCCTAGCATCTCTTATGATTCGGTTGATTGACGACTCTTTGTGAATTAGTTACTCTTTGATCCATTCTTGGATGCCCATTTATGACACCTTCTTGGTCATATTCCTCCTATATTCAAACCATTTGGTTAATAAACCCCCTTTTATTAGCTAAAATCCTTCCTATTTCCTTCTTGATTTCTTTTATAGGCTTCCTAGGCTATCTATCAATCACATCTAGTTAATCGAATCCCTCAATTCTCAATGATATTCTAATCACTTGTTAATCAATTTTAACTAGCCTAAACCTAGCTTAACTAGTCCAAAGCATGTTTACCACTCCTAATCATAAAGTGATTTTATCTTACCTTTAGTCCTACATGCACCCAAAGTTAAAATTCTTCCAAAGAGAAAACTATAAATACAAGGCTAGGCCTTCCCATTAAAGACACTACAAATTTACACAACACAAAATCAAAACAAGTCTAAGAAAGTTAGGATTCCATTTAAATTAGCTTTAGCTAATAAGACATTTGATCTTAAGCTTACCTTCCTCCATTAATATAGCTTGATCTTGCATTCATGATAGGTTAGTAATGGAATATGCTAAACTTGGCCTCAGTAGCTTATTTAGTATGATTCATTCATCTTCATGGAGTAAACAACAAAACTGATTGCTAGGATCTTCTAGGTTCATTTTTCAAATTGGCATTAAAAGAGTAGAGAGTAGTGTATGAATGTTTAACTTAATGTTATATTGTATGCATAGGAGTAGCTCTTGTTTATCTCTTATCTTGATGGTTCATAGTTAAATTAAATTGCTTTGAGCTTGTAGATGCTTAGTTTCAACTTGTAGTAGTTTTAATTTATACATGTTCACATTTGGCACCTACTGGTGGGACCTTTTCCATGGTATTTTTAGAAGTTTCAAGATTTCTTTCAATAACCTTTCTTAAAGATTTTTAGGGTTAAATAACTTAGTTTGATTTTTTTCTAGCTTTGGGTGGGGTAAATGTCCCTTTTTCATGCAAAGTTAGTGGGTTTAGGTTGAAAATTGATTTAAAGGGTAGAATCAAACCTATTTGCATTTTTTAAATTATAGATCTCGTGATTTTTGGTGATTTTTCAGACCACACGTTGGCATCGAGAGAGGCACGTACATGCGAAAAAGGATGCATACCTATTCAAACTACCACACACACATCAAAAGGGTGTGTGTACACATTATGCTTACCCACATGAAAAAAGTGTCCTTGACCCTATTGATTGAACCAGAGCCACGTAATTATCTAAACCTACACGCATGCACTAAAACACCCACATACACACCATTTTGTATACGTACCTATAAATCCATCTTCTATGTTATTTGACATTTTACCTGGGCTCGCATATTCATGTACACATATTATGGCGCGTATATTCTAAAATCCCACACATGCATCATTCTAGACGCAGTAGGCATAAATACCCTCTCTAGAGTTATTCATTTTTTATTTCTCCTAGTGTAATTTCCATAAAGGGAACGATATACCAAAATCATGGCGTAAGTGACATCAAAAAATTACATGCAAGAATCACTTGTTGAATTAAATATTTGTTATAAGTTACATAATTGATATTTGGATTTTTTTTTCTGATGTTCTTGCAAGTTTCTAACATTAGTTTGTAGATTATTTTGATCATATTTTTTTGCTAACTTAGTTAAGTGTTGCATTTTTATTAGTAGATGTTTTTTGGAAATGTGTATGCTCTTCCTTGCACCTTCTAGTGACTTAGGACATCAAAACGTTTCAAATACCTTCTTTATGCTTTCCCAAACACTTCAATTAAGTTTTTAAAACGGGAAATAATGTCAAATTTGGATAAAAGGAAATCATTTTCCATGATTTCTTAAGTATTTTTCATTTTTTCAAATATTGAGTGAGATATTTTGTTGTATGCTCTTTCTTTGAATCTTGAATGATCTCGAAAATAAAAAGAACATCTTATCCCTTTTATATGATGGTATTGGAAAATTACTAATCTTGATATGTAGGAACAAAATCGTGTGTCAAAGAATCATAGGCTAAACAATACCGACGTGTTTGATGTAGGTTTCTAATGGTGTGCAAAAATCACTAAATCTAAAAAGATAAAAAATACACCACATTCAACATAATGTATTTATAGGTTCGAAAAGGATACGTGCATATCCTCTCAACTAGAACATAATTCCTTTGGAATAATTCCTTAAGCTACAACAATTGGGTGGTTCTAGGAACCATAAATTAGTCCACCACTGAGTAACCTCGTGGATGAAACAAGAAGTTCTCCACACACCCACTTGACTAGATTTTCCTTTTGTGAGTTAGAGTCAAAGTTATCCATATCGTGACCCCAATGAGAATACGTGTGAATGCATTCATTGCTCATCATATTTGAAGGGGGTAAAGTAAAGTCGTGATAAACCAAGATTAGTCATCATGACTTTCATGTCAATCTAGCTCGCAATAGATAAACTTATGACACCTAGATGAGACAAAACACTTAGGGAAGCCATATTGTCTTGGAGCCCACTTTTCTAGTCCACCATCGAGTCAAGATCCATCATGAACTACTAAATTTTTTGGGTTCAAAACATTGATTGATGAATAAGGGGAGAGCCCATTGAAGTTGGAGTCTAGTGATATTCATCACGAATTCGCACTGTACAACTTTTTCTTAGTTCTTCACTTACCCTAAGGCAAGGCAAAACTACCGAAGTTGTGCTATCTTATTTCACCATCACTTGATCTATTAATTTACATTATTGTATCCCATTTGGGACAAGGGAGTAATGTTTTGTGAGTTTTATCAATAGATTGTGTTCACCACATTTATGTTTGTTTACGCTCATCCATGTTTTTGGTTGAGTTGTTAAATGTTTAAAGTGTGTGGGCACATTTTACATCTTGATAACCACTTGATCTCGATTTCAAGATCATCATCATATTTAGGATTTTCTCATCATTAAATTCCTTTAGGTTGTTAGATTTCTCATATTATATCTATACAAGTTTGATACTTACGTCTTATTTCCTTTGTAAAACTTGATCTAAGTCTCTAATTTATCGTTACCACGCATACTCGCATAAATAAATTCTCGATTTACTAGACTTATTTTTGATCCTAACATCCCCTTAGGTTTCTTGAAAGTGTTGATATTGTGATGTTTTCATCGCAATAACATCATTTTGATACTAAAAATCTTTCTTTCATCATAAATCTTGGTTCATGTATCTAAAATTGTGTCATTATTAACTTTACATTCATAACTTCCACTTTCAAAAGACTTGGAATTTGTTTGTTTCTACAAACTTACTTTAGTATACCTTGTTAGGAGAGTGCATCAACACCTTCTTAGCACTTAGGCCTTGTTTATTTCAAACTTGACCTAAGTGGTGATATCGTGTTGTCACTATTTATGCCTAACCTACCATTTGATTATGTATTTAGCATAAAGAGTAAATTCTTTTAGTTTAAATTAGTTTACCAAAATTGTGAGATTTTTCCTTGTATTTTTCATCGTATTGATCTATCTTTCTAGGAAAATCCATACTTAAAATATTATAGTTGGTCGCATTATGCTACCCGAATTGACATGGAACTTTCTTCACTTTGAAAAGTTTGATCGCACTATCTAGGTCTTATCATTTAAACCCCATAATTCCTATAATGGTTAATTATCACATGATTCCTCATGCCTTATGACAATAGGGAACCTAGGTTTGGCATTCACCTGAAAATATTCTTATCACAACTAAAAACCTCGTTTAGTTCTTCACGATGGAAAAATCGTGGTACCTTTGTTCCCACCTTCATCTCATAGTGATGGTATGGTTTGAATTATTTTGATCCAAATTATTATTTAGGTTACCCCACTCTTCTTCCAATTCCAATCATAATTATTCTTCGATTCATCTCGATCTTTTGAAGATTCCAATCCAAACTATTATTTAGATTTGACTCCTAAGTTGAGGTCCTCCCTTTCTTCGCATGACCCTCTATCTCGCCATACCTCAATGACATCTTCCTCTGTTGAAAGACTAGCGTGACACAAAGTTCCATCAATCAAACATATAATTCATCTCTTGAGTCGTGGTCTTCCCTTCCTTTTCGCAGGGCCACCTTTATCACCACCTAAATGACCTCTTCCTCCATCTGAAATCTCTTCAATTAGAATTTCCTCTAATCCATCATCCAAGTCGACTCCTATGTCTTCTCACTAACTAGATGTGTGATCCTCTTTAGATACCAATATTATACCATCTTATAGGTAAGCCCATGCCATCTTCTTCCATGCACAAGATGTCTCAATCAATTCTAATTCTTCTTCGATTAACCTTCTTCTATCGATCATATCCAATTCCTCTTTGCCTTGAGTCATGTTTATCATACCTTATTCCATATTCATCAATCTTTTAAATATCAATGTTTACGTCCATACTAAACCATTCAAAAGAAATGATGTGCTAAGATATATTTTCAATGCACTATCCAATTCATTTATGGACACAATAAGGTCAAACCTTCCTTTCATCTACATCAAGCATAATCTTCAATATCTTCCACACCAGTTGTATCCCTTTCTTCTAATCAACCTCCTATGGTCAAAGAACAACCCTTACCAATCAATTCATTTCAGGATGAAGAAATGATTGGAGAATTTATAAGGGTACATGATTTATTCCTCTAGAATATTACAATAAAGGATTCAATCTTGACTTCAACGCTTGTGTATTGGGAAGAATAAATTGATTCCTTTTTCCGTAAAAATCGAGGAAGATCCTAAGACCATTGAACTTGATCCTCTTCTTATTCATCCATCTTCACATCCCTCATTGCATATCACAATTCCTCAATCACAACCTCTCATTGGGTCACCTTTATTCTTGGTCTCCCCTTCATCTTCTTCTAAATATGGGTCATCTCGAGTAGCCCATCATCTTCTATTTGCCAGGTCACCTCCTAGAAGATCATTTTATTCTATACTCGGGCCACATCCTTGTAGTCCCCTTTGACCTCTATTTTTGGTTCACCTCTAGGTAGCCCTTATTCTTCCATCTTGGGGCCACATCCTAGTAGCCTTCCATATTCTATTTTTAGCTCACCTCGAGGTAGCCCATCCTCTTACTCCAACTCTTGGGTATCATTTTAATCCATTATGGTATCCTTCTATAAATGACTAGGAAATCCCACCACAACCTCTACTATTCCTATCATCAATCACAAACGTCCACTTTTTTCTCCCACTTCTCGGGATCAAGACAGTCATGTAGTCACTTATAAGAAACCCAAATGAATTCTTCATCAAGCTTAGCTCACACATTCCATGAGCTCCAAAGCTCCAAAAAATTCCAATGACCTTAAGGTTAAAATAAAATTCTCTTCAAGAACACACAAAACACACCATCAAGTATGGTGAAAAGTGCAAAAACCTATGGATAGGGAACTCCAACTCCAACATGCAAAATCTATGTTTCAAGATAAGTCACAGTCATTTATAGAGTATGAGCTCACCATGATCATCGAGGTATGAGAGAATATGACTCCTTGATAAGAAAACATGCTTAGTGTCCCTTATCAAGGAAATTGAAAACATTATTATTAGATCATATCACATAGAGTGAATTTGTTAGTCCAAACTTTCTAAAAACTATAAAAAATATAAAATCATAAAACATTTCAAAAATACAAAAATAAGAAAACATACTAAAAAATCAAAGTTACAAAGATCAAACATTTCAATCATGTATATGCATACACATGGATGTTATTTATTCCCTTCTTCTCATTCCTCTACAAGGAATCCACCACTTTCATACATTCGTGATATTTTGGCTAGCATATTTGTAGGCATTTTTGACATTTATCTCTATGGTATTTTCTTGACCTTGGTCTTTCATCACCTTAGTAAATTAAAGAATGACCAACCTCTTAGAGATCCATTCACAATCTACATCTTATAAATGTTTTGCAAAGAAATTTTCGATGTATTTATTGACACTCCAATTTCATCATCAAAATCACTTCCACATCCTTCCATAAAGCCATTAGTGGTTATTAATCCTTTTGCAAAATAAAGAGAGATGAAATGCATTTTTAGAAAGTAAAAGAATCAAAAAATCAAATCAAACAGAAAAGCTAAAAGCAAAAGAAAATTGATATATAACTCTCTCTTATAGGTATTTCTAATAATCTCTATTGGGGATTAGAATGCATGACTAGTAGGTAGAGAAATGTTGTGATGAGAATCAAATAAATCTCCATTGGGGATATGCACACCTAGATGGACGGCAACGGAACAATGTACATCTCTCCTTCCACCTTCCATTCACAAATCATCTTTCAAAATAAATCATCCCTAAAATTTTCTAGGGTGTCTTCACTTTTGTCTATCAATTCTTCCCTCCGAGAGTAATTAATTTCCACATGCACACACTAGATCTCTATGATCAAACAATATTAGTCTGTTACCAAGTATCTTTTTTTAGAACTTGTTTAAACACTTTCTTTAGCCTATATCTTGTCTCGTGATTTATGCCTTTGGTTAATTACTTCTTCATCGTGAGGCTTCTAATCTATACTCATATCATTCAAATTCACATCATTCGTATACTTCATTTAGAACATTTATGTGTATAATATTACCTTTTTTCCATGTTTGGAGACACCTTTGTCCCCTTTCACAAAAAAATCTCTCTACTTGCTTCTATCATGTGTTTCTTGGTTAGCTTAAGCTAGGGGGTATCCTTGCTCCTTCCTAAAACATCATTAGTTTATGTTAATCATCATGATTGAACCTATCCATATTAGCCTTCATCCCCCTTCTCGCGCATGTAGAGGTTTCCTTTCAATACTCCACCTAACACCGGGAAAATTTTACATCTTCACTTTCTTGTGCATGTACGTGGCACTCGACCTTATGTACATCCCATCTATCCCTAGGGGTATCCATGTTTATTTCTCTTCCTATACATAGCTTTAAAAACATTAAAAATAAAAACATTCAAATATGTTAGAAAATCAAAAATTCAAATATGTTTCAGAAAACTTCTAAAAATTGAAAATCATCCTACAAAATGTCGCTCTTTGGTTCTCACTGTTCATATGCGCAACTTGTGGATCATCTAGATCTACCTCCATTAACAAAGTTTCTTTTCTTAATATGTATGTACTACTCCGGGCCACAACAAGTTTCCTAGACTATGTTGTAGTACATGATTGCTTTTTCATCGGACCCAAGTGTCCTCTATTGATTCTATTACATGTATCCTTGTTTGGGGCACCATAGTTTTAACCCTTTTCATTAATTCGCATAGTCGGAACTAAAGCTTGATAACAAAAACATTACATTATATTTCTCTATTAGGTTAGCTTGTTTAATTTCTCGTATTGCATTACATTATGTATGTTGCATGGAGTTAGGCATCGTTTTACTTTCTCATATTGCATTACATTTTGTATGTTGCATGGAGTTGTGTTTTTAGCAATGACATTTATTCGTATATGGATTTTCATGTCATACTACACTTTTGTTCATTCTTTTCTAATAAGGACCGATGATGAATATCATTTGAAATATGGTGAAAATAAATTGTTTACAAGACACTAGATGGATGATAGCTCATTTCCCCTTCCTCATCCTTATTTTCTTCTATATTCCCTTTTCTCATCCCCTCATCTTATATCTATTTCCTTCATCTTTTTATCGTCGATCAAATTATTTCATCACCCCATTTACACTCGAGGGGAATCCTCACTCTATTAATTTTTCTCCAACAACTTCAAAATTATTACTTGTTTATGCTTGTCTACTATCTTAGAAGTGAAGTCACTTACGCCACCCCAAAGAGGGGAAAATGTAGAGAGCTAAATTTTCTCATGCCTAGCCTTCTCTCTTATGATTCAATTCGATTAATGACACTTTGTTAATTAGTTACTACTTGCTCCATTATCGATTCCCATTTATGACACTTTCTTAGTTGTATTACTCCTATATTCAACCCATTTGGTTAATAAACCCCCAATTATTATCTACAAACATTCCTATTTACCTCTCGGATCACTTTTATGGGCTTCTTATGTTATCTATTAATCACATCTGGTTAATCAAACTCACCTCAACTCTCAATGAGTCTCTAATCACTTTCTAATCAAGTTTAACTAGCCTAAACCTAGCTTAACTAGTCCAAAGCATGTTTACCACTCCTAATCATAAAGTGATTTTGGCTTACCTTTAGTCCCACATGCACCCAAAGTTCAAATTCTTCCAAAGAGAAAACTATAAATACAAGGCTAGGCCTTCCCATTCAAGACTTACAACTTTACACAACACAAAACCAAAACAAGTCTAAGAAAGCTAGGATTCCATTTATATTAGCTTTAGCTAATAAGACATTTGATCTTAAGATTACCTTCCTCCATTAAAATAACTTCCTTTTGCATCCATGATAGTTTAGTAATGGAATGTGCTAAATATGGCCTTGTATCCATTTAGTAATATTCAATCACCTTCATGGAGTAAACGAAAAAATTGATTGCTAGGATCTTCTAGGTTCATTTAAAGTGGCATTCAAAGATTAGAGAGTAGTGTATGCATATTTAATTTGATGTTATAATGTATGCATAGGAGTATCTCTTTTTTATCTCTTATCTTGATGATTCATAGTTAGATTTACTTGCTTTTGAGCTATGTGGATGCTTAGTTTCAATTTGTAGCAGTTAGTTAATTTAGACATGTTCACACTATGTACTGAAAAAGGTTGGCCTCTAGTTACAAACAACCCACTCATGAAAATATTCTCTTCAATAGGCTCTCGGGTCATCTCGAGCATCCTATGTTTTAGGTCCTCTAGGTCTATGTGAGTGACATCAATGACACCCAAAATCAAATAATTAGTGCCTAGTGTCTAAATGGGAACCATGCATAATAATTTTAACTTCATGTTTCTATAATTCAACAGGATGAGTGACAACGAAGCTAATAAATTTTTGCTCTAGAATATGAAAATTTCTATTTTTGATCAAAGTGAACTAGAATTGTTATTTTGGGAATTTTGGTCAATTTTACACAACTCTTGTTCCCTAGATCTCCTAATTCACTTTGGTTATTCTTACTATTTATGATGTTATATTTTTAGAAAATTTCTATTTTGGGACGTTTACTTTTTCAAAATTGCTATTTTTGGAAAGTTTCCCAATTAGCCATGTCTGGTGTCTCTAATCATTTTTTTGAATACTTTTGAATGTTAAGAACTTTCTATTTGAGGAAACTTACTAATTTTTTCATATCATTGTTTAGAGCATATGATATTTTTAGTAAGTTAACTTACCAGTGTCAGATTGAGATGAAACCACCATCATTTTTTTCTATGTTACACTAGGATATCGTACTCCAATTTTCACTATTTTCCACACTTTAAACTCCTAGAAACTAAAAATGTAACTTTCTATTGTTTAGATGTCATATTTATGTATCAAAAATATAGGGAAAAATAGGGTATGTAAGTGTAATATTCCCAAAGGCGTATTGGGGAAGAGCAATCTGGCAAATTTTTAGTGCAATTGGATTCCTAGTTAGTGGGATATGGGAAAACTCGCTTTGGATGATATGGCTATTTTGGAAGAATTTTACCATCATATCTTGTGAAAATGGACAAATTTCAAGGTTTTTCAACAGTAGTAATGGTGGATGATCAACCCGTGGTGAAGAAATGACTTGAAAATAAGTTATAAAACACTTTTATGATGTCTTACTAACCATGGTTTGGCCTGGTAAAAAATTATATGAATTTAACATATGTTTTAACATGATGTAAAGGAAAAATATGGTAATTTAAGTGTCCCTTGAAAATATATGAGGACAAGTGTCACCATGGGAGAGAGGGTGAGTGAGATGGAAGAGACAGATAAGCACCTTGCAGAGTCAAGAGAGGTCATGTGAGTGACCAAATGTAGAGGCTTGGGAATAGGAACAGTTTCTTTCACCTATACTACCTAGGGAAAATGGACATAAAAATGAACCTTACCCCATTTGGAAAGTTATTTTGAGCATGAGGGGCTGAGTGGTTGAGCACGAGGGCTGAAAAGAAGCCTAGAGAGCCCGACGGAGGGTCATGTAAGTGCATAGGGGTTATGAGTGGGCATGAGGTGCAATTTATTATCCCCTTAGGGAAAAAGGGAAACAAGGAAAACCAAATTGGTCCTTGGGGAAAGGTGGTGACACGTGGCATAACAAAAAATTGCTAAGTATGGGAAACACTCACCTAACTCACCTCTAACTCAACCCGAGTTGACTTGACTGCACATGAGTGGTTGGATGGTTACAAGGATATTATGGGGTGAAATTTTGTTTACCCTCTATCCCATTAGGTTAAAAGGGAAAAGAGTGACATCAAATGTGCCTTACCCTATTTGGAAAGCCAATTTTTACAATGATTTACCCAAAATAGCCTAGAAACATGAAATATTCACCCTAGGGGATCCAGATGGACTTTTGAGATGAAATTTTATATGAATATGACTCTAAAACCATTGAAAGACCAATGAAACATGTTTCAGATCTTAATTCTTCCTGAAACTCCAAAAATTACCTCTTTTGATTTGGATAACAAGCTACACCTACAAAGCGTTAACTACCATAAGAAAACAATGAAACTTGCATAAAATTTGATGTTACCACAATGTAGAGGACTATACAATATTTCAATTCCATACTTATTTTCCTTGTAACTCCTTACAAGGTGCTCTTGAAATCATTCAGAGAAGATCAAGTTCAAATTTTGACTGTTCATTTCTTACACATTAAAACCCTTTTTTCAGCATGCATTGTCCTTGAATCACCCAATATTTCCTAGATATTCATAAAATAATTCAAAACATTAAATGCTCTCAAGTACCACATCCAAGTTTTTGTGATATTTTCTTAACCCTCCCGAGGATGTACATATGTCCCAAAAATGGCAAAAATTTCCTTTCAAGGCTTGCTTGAGAACTAGTCTTCTATTCCACTCTGTAAAGAAATAATTAACCTTGTCATATCACTTTAAAAACTTTTGCATGTTTATTAAGTATATTAGGAGGACCTAATAGGTTAAGATGATCATGATACAAAAAGATAGATTGACTAGGATAGGGGTTCAAGAATATTTAGAAGCATATTTTCACTTTGTGGCTTGGTTGTCATGGATCAAATTTTACATTTTTGGGATAGTAATTTCACATGACAAGATTTATCTCTAACTCGAGGAGATTGATTGCAGGGGAAATAGAAGACCTCAAATTTCTCTTGGGTGATAAAATAGGTGCCTTGTTTTAGTTGGGAAATATATTCCTTATTATAAGCAACATATATGAATGAATGGAAACAAACACACACACACACACACAATAGGAAGGAAACACACCAAAATTGGAAAGGGAAGACACACACAATAGAAAGGGAAACTATAGTACAAAGGATGGGTTGACCAACCTATCTTTTTGTAAAGTTTGAGATGTTTTCTCATATGAGGAAAATATAATTGGGTTCCCTCTAGGTATGTCAAGTAGTAAGTATTTTCTCTATAGAAGTGTTTGAATTTGAACGAATAAAGCCAAAGAGAATAAAATTTCCATGGCTTCCTTTGGGTTTTCTTATCTTATCCTAGAGCAGGTTATGGTCTCTAATTTGAAAGCTTCTATCCCATGTCTTCTCGATTGAAGATGATTTTCACCTTTGATTTATGTCTCCTCAATGTGTCTAATGATAACAAATTTTTTTGATTCAAGTTATCCAAGTAATGATCTCATTTATCAAGCACATATGCATATTCTTTATTTTATAATACCTTTATAAGTTGCAGGAACGTAGCTCCCGAGAAATAGGAATCGAGCCTCAATATCGTGAAACAGTTAAAAAGGAGAAGTCCTAATAGATTTTTTAGGTTTTATTCGGTCATCCCACAGGCATCATATAACTTCTTATAATAATCCCTTTGATTGACATCCACTAGTTCACGAATAATTAAGACAATATACTTGTTACTCAACTCCAAATTTAGCCATTTCCTTATGGGTAGTAATTGGTAAAATGAGAAAAATAGATACCATAGTTATAAAAGAAGTCCATTATCTCACCTGAGGAGAAGTAGGTGACATTATCTGCTATGATATTTCTAGGATCTCTAAACCCGACTATGATATTCTCCATCATAAATTTACACACATTCTTTGAATTTCCATGCTTCATCAAAATTTCTTCTACCCACTTTTTGAAGTGATATGTGCTAGTAAGTACACACATATGGCCTACAATGGAGTGAGGATTTAACACATCTATGAAATCAAGACCTCACTATTGAAAATGAACTTCAATGATTACAGACTCAAAGTGGTAGAGTAGTGAGACTTGTCCTTCCTACAAATTGTTGACATGGATCACACTTCCTGACCCATTTGTATGCATCAAGAAACAAAGTATGACATTAGTAGCCAACCCTCAATATTTTTTGTGGTATGACCATTGTGTAGAAGTAGCCTCTGTGACACTCAATCATGGTATACATTGAAGATATTATTAATTTTTCTTCCTCAACACATCTTAGAACACACCATCTAATCATTTTTGTACAAGACATTCTCCCAAATGACTTACTTTTATTCTCTTAGGTGCATAGTTCTCTTTGCCTTCCTGATCGAGGCCAGAATGGTAGTATCCATAAATTAAGAAATAAGATAAATCAACATACCATGGATTAGTTGTAATTACAAAAGTACAAGAGGAAGATCCTTGATCAAGAAATTATAACAATTTGAGCATTCTTCCCACTCTTCTCGGAAAGAAGATAACACAATCCATTTCCTCGCATTATCTTGGATGGATTGATTTCAATATCGTATTTAAAAACTTAATTTCCTCTCTTTTCACTTGGGTATTTCTACATCGAATAGACTTGACCATTAAACTTGGGACCATCACAATAACATGAGAATTTAGAAGATAGAATCTGAAAATTTTCAATGCTCTTACCACCGCATAAACATGTTTTTTGTGTTGTGAGTAATTGAGCTCATGTTCCTTCATAGAGAAACTCATGAATTCGATGGTGACTACACTTTATCTTAATTTTCCTAAATTAGGATGGAAGAGATAATATGTTTAAAGGCATAACAATATAGAATGAATTCCTCACTAAAATCAAGGCGTACTGTAGTAGGTTCTTTGGAATGACAACTTTGATGGAAACAAAAGCTTATTTTCCTAATTACTCTATTTGAAGGAATCTTTAGGATTCATCATATTGAAAATATCCTTCTTGAGCTCTACAAAATATGTGACAAATATTCTCAAGAAGTTAACCCGATCAAGAAGGAATGTAACCAAGGATATAATCTTTAGATAACCTCTACCCTCTCCCGCATCAACCTTGGTGCCCTCCTTTCTCATGATGTAACCAAGGATATTTCCTTCTCAGTAATCCTAAGTATTTATTTTTTCGACTTAAGGATATATGGTGCCTTCTAAAATGGATCAATTTTTTTGAGTTGTTGCATATGTTCTCCTCTTTTCTTGTAGTATACTCCAATAATCAAAGTACAATACTATACACTTTCCCTTCAAATATTTAAAAGTGAGGTCCATGTCCTACTTGAAATGTAGCACCCATGTTGATCAAATCAAATGGAATTCAATGGTAAGAGAAGGTAACCCAATGGGATGGTGAAAGAAGTCTTGAAATGATCTTCTTTAACAACTTCAATCTGATTGTACACAAAAATACATCCAACATGGGCATCATCTTTGAACAATTGACCACTTGCAAAATATTGTCTATGAATAGAAGTGAGTAGTTTTCTTTCAAAGAATCTTGGTTTAGATTTTTAAAATCCATTAGATGTCGATTTCACCACTTTTCTTCCTCACCGGTACAATATTGATATCCATGTTGAGTGGTGAATTAGAAAATGATGCGTGCATTAAGAAGATTCTCAACATATGATTTGATTGTTCTAACCATTTTCGGGATATACTACCTTTTATTCTTGAGAAGTTATATTAATTACATTTATAAAAACTCATATTCTATATTTTGTTCAAGCCATTGTAGTCATGTCCTTGTATTTTCCAGTTACACTCGTTGAACATTATCATCACAACTTGAACTTATGGAATAATTACTGATTAATATAGTTATACCTAGTTATATTTATTTGTGCATTTATTCTTATTATCCCAATAAGTTATTTGAATGATGATATGTGTGATGTAAATATCATTTGTAAGAAATTTTCCGTATGCTTTGATAAGGAACCATCTCGCACTCAAAGGAACCGCCGCAACAACAACCCATCTCAAGCAGCCAAAGGAGATCATCTACAACAAAGATCCCACATTATGAATATATTTTGGAAAGCATGAAGAATGACACTCAAGTCTATACATGCCACTCAAGAAGTTACAATGGAACATGTAGAATTGGGAGATAAATCAACCTTTGATTTTATCATTCATTACAAACTATTGAATAACTAATTGTTTGAGTTAACACGTGATTTAAGGAATTGGTTGATTACTTGAGTTATGTGTTTTTTATCTGAACACCTATTATGAGTTCCGTAGCATGAGTTGAATCTCTATTCTATTTAATATATTTTAATTGTTCCATTAATATTTTCACATGATTTGTTGAAACTCTTAGTTGAAATATTCTTCTTCTCACATCTTGTTGTAAATGAAAAGTATAAAATAAAATGGTGAATGCCGGAGATATATCTAGAAAAGAGTAAGAAATAGGAGATAGATATAGAATTCATTGATATCCTGGTTCAGGGGTGGGGACTAATTTGTTTCTTGGCTCCTTGATGTAATTTTCACTTAAATTCAATAAAGATACGAGTTTTGTGAATTAGTATCTAGTTTTAGAGTTTAGGACGGATTAACACCCAAATGAGCGCCCACTTGTGATCTGCTAAACCCCTCCATTGTTTTATTGTCTTGTTTCATTGTACATCTATTTACCTAGGAAAAATTTACTTTATATACTTGCATTTAGAATATATATATATATATATATATATATATATATATTTTAACAATAGAAATTAGAATTGATTCATTTCTAGATCTAGGATTTGTTTACTTTCAACATTTGTTGTGAAAATTATTTATTTCCAACCTCCTAAATCTATTGTAATTGTGCATAAAACACTAACAATGTTTCAAGTTTATATCCTTGGTTTGATAATTAAATGAATGTATTTCAATAAAAATCATATTAATTTCTACAAGTTGATTTGCACCACCATTTTTGGTGCCATTTATCAAGATATTATCAAGTTATAGGAGTTTTTTTAAAGGATTTTGCATCTTTGAATTTCGTAGAAATAGGATAGGTTTTAGAAACTCCAATTTCAAAACCCCACACTAACTAAAGATTGATTTATTTGATCCAGCTTAATGTATGCAACATCCAAGAGATGCCCATGGTAGATTCCTACCAAATCCTCAAACAAAAGAAATTGCTTTTGACCTTAAGAAGAAACATCTTCCTCTTTAAAAAGTTTTATCTTATAAAATCCCTCCAAGTGACACTTCCGAGGCTATTCCCTGATCAGTCAATCATGGTAGAAGAAGTGAATAAAATATTTAAAGAAGGGGAAACTACATTTGAGTTCCCAATATCCAATAATAATCAGCCTAATGTAATGAAGAACATTTCTCCCTCACCCTTCCTAAATTTCATGGATCTATAACTAAAGTCCTAAACACTTTCTTGTTTGATTTTTGATGTTTTATGTAGCATTTATGACTATACATATGATGCACAAAACTAAAGTGTATCCCTCGCTACAGTCAAGGATGTAGGCTTGAGATGGTTTATGGGTCTTGGAAGAGATGTTGTTACTTACTGGTGATAGATGAAGTAAAAGTTTTTGACCAATTACTAAGACTATTGTAGGCCAAGTAGAAGAGGAGGAGATGAAGTCTTCTGGATGGTATAAAAGGAAGATGAGCCACTTTGAAAGATTACTCGAAGAGATTCATATTTTGTGTTTAGAAGTCAAGACACACAAGGCTACCTCCTGAGTCTCTCAAGTTACTTTTCTTAAAAGGAATTAATGAGGAAGATGTGGATGCTTTGGAACCGATAAGAATCGGAGATATCTCAAAAGCCACTTTTGATGAGATTTGTGAAACCTACAAGAATTATTCTAGAGTAAATATGAAAGGAATAAGAAGTGTCACCTAAAAGGGTGGATCAACTACTAAAGGAATTAGGGACATATCTAAATATGATATTCTAAACATGTTTGAGAACATAAAAATGAAATATTGAATGATATGAAAACAAAATTTATGCTTTACATTCTAAGAAGAAATAGAATATGAAAATGAAATACTTACGGAGTTCTCGCCATACATGTAGAAGAAATAAAGTTGATTGCAGATGCAGGAGATTGGCAAACATTGAATAAGGGAAGGAGGCTTCACCGGAGCAATTAAAGATGATAAAAATGGAGGATGGAAAAGTATTCTACGTTTCTCAAAGAATTCCATGGATTTGAAGAAATAGAGGTATGCCACAAGATCCAATGCCATGTTTTCAAATTTAATCATAATTTCGTTAAATATGGACATTTTACTAAGAATCTAGATTTATAGTATTCTTATTTTTGGTTTTATAATTGTTTAAATTAGATTCCTAAATTTCCATTATTGGTTTTTATCTAGTGTGATATCAGATTCCAATATGTTTATTATTGGAATTTAAGTAGTGTAATATTAGATTCCAATATTTACACTATGCCATACAAGTATGTTCCTAATTCTATATTGAGTTTATGAGAATGAGAATATTCCCATTCTTATAACACTCATAAGACAACTATGTCCCTATTTATTTTTATGTGTATCTTTTTGTCTCCTTTTTTCTATGATTCCTATATGAGGCATTTTGATCCCTTTTGAAAATTAAGATAATTTGATATGAGTACATGTTGTATGAAATAAGAAGCAACTATTGAGTCTATGAGAATGGACATATGCCCATTCTCATCACACTCATGGTACAATTATGTTCCTAATTATTTTTATGTGTATCAAATTTATATTTATTCTTCTTCTATAATTCATATATGAGGGATTTTTACCTCTTTTGAAAATTTATATCTTGGCAGATAATAGGTTAAGTCATGGTGCATTGCTAAACACTCTTGTTGAGAGCAGTAACTAATATATCTTGGCACTCCCAATGATATAGTTTTTCATTCAAGAATTAGGGGATTATAGGCATATAATTTAGTATGTACACTTCAGAAAGGTTTGCATTTTATAAAGTTTTAGAACAACTAAGCAATAAGTTATCCATTAGGAAAATACCATATAATTCTCGTGGTTGTAATGAATACGTAAATCAAGACTAATTCTAGAAAAAACTAAAGAATTAATATTTCGAAATGAATTCCTTGTAAATCACATCAAATTCCCTTTAAATCACAAGATCAAGCTCCAGGTAAACTTACTTAGAGCATAAGTAAGGATTTTTTTCAAATTAAATTAATTGCTTAGTGGAAATCCTATTAGTAATAATAAATTAATAAGATTCAAGCGTTCCATAAGAAACATTTTTTATAGAATTATATTATGGAAAAATATTCCAAATTAATATAATACTCAATATTTAATTTAATTATCAAATGATAGTACAACTATAAAGTTTTATAGACCAAGGTGTAGACACCAAAAATTGATCATAACCCTCTAGGCCCCCTTTAGTTAACGTACCCCACTAACCATGACACCATCCTAACATTATTATTAATTTAACTACCCATATTAGGTTAATAATTCCATCACCCCTCCACCTCATATCTCCACCTCACCATAGACCCATTCCAAGCCCATTTATTAGCCTAGACTAAGTCATTTCTTTCCTTAACTAACTATGAATTCTTCTAAACCTAACTATGAATTCTTCTACACCTCTCCCACCTATTTCTCGCTTTGTTAAAAGACAAAACAAACTACGAGTCCATAAAAAATCTTGATCCACGCCAAAAAGGGAAGAAAAAGAACATTTTAAGAAAATTGGACTATTTCTCCCTAACCGATGCCGGTTATTCCTCGGTCGGTGCTAGTCAAGGAACCACCATTGGTTCCTTTAAATAAGGATTTCAACATTTTCCGTGGGTTATTCTTTTGGTTGGATTTTGGGATTTTATTTACATTACAAAGCATTCAATTGAGAATCATTGATCAAATAGAGCACCGTTGAGCTTCTAAGTTCTTTTCCAACAACCAACCTCTTGCTCCACAGCCTTAGATCATTCACAGGGAAGCACAAAGGCTCCATTGCCATGGTAGTGGATCGATACCCTCTTCTCCTATAAACTCTCACCAATCACCTCCATCTACCAATATCCAAATATTTAGATAAGTATCTTAACCTTGTTTGCTAGTTCTCATTGGTCTTATATCTCTTATTATCTTCCGTTGTATGGCTCATTTCTCACCCGAATACCATCCTCGTCACCCATCTACCTAATACCCTACCAATCTATACCTCTCTACCTTTTGAATCAACCTCTCCCCTTGTTGAGTCTTCCCCAATATCCTAATACCCAGCCTAAGGCTTTTCAACACTCTGTGAAACCACAAAGGTGAGACAAGACCAACCCTTTTCACCTTGGCACCCAGCCTCGCTACCGGGATCGTTTAGCCAACCAATACCATTTCTCGAAAAGTTACCGATGTCGGCTTCCTAACTTAGATCATTATCTTTGTCTATTAATTTCCCTAAGATGAGTGAGATAATTCACCTACCCAAAACATCCCACAACTTCACCCATACCTTCCTAATACCCTCTGTCACACCTATAGACCTTAACAACCAACCACCCTCTTTAGATTTAGTCTTGTATTCATTATTTAGACTAGATTTGATTTATTGTGCTTGTGTGAGATACCTAAATTATATAACTATAGTAGGACTCTTTATTTCATGTTCTTATCAACATTTAACTTGTTTTTAAACATGGATTGATAGCCTTCTAGGAAGTACCCTACTTCCCGATCTAGCTTTCGCTAGGCAATCCACCAACCGATATTTTTAATTCTATCTTGTGGTCTTGTGTTATTTTTGTAGTAGTCCTCCCAGAAAAAATGAGTGCTCTCGATTAGATTGATCTTCTATGGTGTGCAACCTCTTCATGACCTTTTTAGGTACTCCTAACGTACCCAACGCTCTTACCTTAAACATTTTTTTTTATATGTACGCTATTATTGGTGAAATATTTTGGCACACACCCAGGGACCCTCATCACTTGTGGGTTCTTTTATTCATTTAGGATTGTATATCCGTGTCTTTCTTTTATGAAAATCTTCACTAAATTTCTCTTTTGGTAACATTCTCCTTCTTCTATTTTCTCTAAAAGACACCTTTCCTTTAGTGTAAATTAAAATAAACCCTTCTTTATTTCCTCTTGCTTGCATTAGTGAAAGACATACTCTCTTCCTATTCATTATTCCTCTCATAAAATTTATTTTTTTCAATTTGGGCTTAAAAAATGTTGCATTTCATCCTTGTATTCTTGCATTTAGCTCACATAGTTTAAATAACAATCCAATATAATGGAGGTCATGACTGGTTGAGGATTGGGTAATTAAACGTAGTTCACTATTACACACACTTCTTTTTACAAAGCACTTAAACAAACAAAAAACTTCTTAAACATTCCCAAATCCTAGGAAGAAGCTATCAAGGATTTAAAAACCCATTGATAGTGGGCCTCGACTAGTGTTCTGGCTGGATTGTCATATCAGAGCTCGGACCTCACGTACTAAAAGGTATATCAAGGACTCCCCACCAAAACAATCCTAAAACCATCCATAGGTGTAATTGGTACCTTGCATCCATTACCTTCTATATATTCATAGTTAGTCCTAAGGCTTAAGCCATTACAACACTAAAATTTGATTCCTAGGATAACATGTTTGCTAGTTTTTTCTTGTGGATTTTTGAATTTCTTTCTTGTCTTCTATTGTTTGAGGTGTGAGTTCATACTTCATCAATTTTCTTTATTTTTCACATTCAGTCATCACAACTAGTTAATCTTGGTTCTCTAAGTGTGTTAGATTAGATTTTCTACACACAACCTCTTTCTTGGCTTATTTTGACCAGATCTAACTCAAAAATTTCAAATTTCTTCATTTTCATAGTAACTGAATCGGTTACCTTCCCACCAAAGATCGGTTCAACAACTCGATATTGATCCTTTCATCCAACCAACACGGGTTCACTAACTAGTATCGTTTTATATGTTTTGAACTTCGTAAAAACAACAACCTATTTTCACCTACCAAACTCTTTCAAAATTTGTTTATGAGTTTCTGTCACCTTCACAGAGCCCAGAATACCTATTTTTCATCCTCCCATATGGTTTGGACTCACCAACAGTGCAAGCTCTTAATTTTTATGTGATTTGTATAACTTTACCTACTACCCAGTTTTTGCCTTCTATTTCTTCACTAATGGATCCTAATGCACCTGTGATCATACCCGAGGGTGATGAGGAATTCACTAGATTCCTTGACCATAACACCAAGTCCCTACAACACTACCTTGCCAATTCTTCCACCTCGTGACTCATCAGGTCAACCTCTTTATGGAATGCCTACTTCCATGCCCCTATTTCTACTACCTATGTCATATCAAAAATGCTAATATAGCTACCCAAACTACTCTAGCATCGACCAACCATGTCTCACAACCACCTATTTCACAAGTGACCTCTACACCTTTGACATCTGCCATCCCTTCGACATCTACCATACCCTTATCCATGACCCCTCATATAGGGTTCCCTTCATCATCCATACCTTATGTATTTATGTTTAGGCATCCCAGCTTGTGTTGAATTCTTGTACCCCTTTCTGAAATTTGGTGGTTTCTATTCCCAAATTCTTCCACTCGTTACTATGAATATGTTTCACAAGCTCCCCCATCTACACCTTACCTCGGACATAACCTATCACCTCAACTTCATACTCAGGTTATTCTCTCTCCACTTCTACCACTTATTACATAACTATTCCTTAATTCATGTACTTGAAACGCGCCACATAATGATATGCCTTATACAGACCCAATCATCTTATCAGGCCCCTTATGCCTCGGGGCGTCCTCAATCAAATCCCACCACAGATTGCATCAAAATGATGATGGAAAAATACAGACACTTGATGGCTTCTTTTCAGATCTCATAACGTCCTAACCTTTGATGAGATTTACAATTAGCCTATTCATCCCTCCATAGCTTCTCATCCCCATCCTATGCAATGGGAGTTGCCCAAATTCAAAAAATTTAATAATAAGTAGGACCCCCAAAACAAGTTCATTTGTTTAAACATGATTGTTATTTGATAGGCCATGATGACACCTTACTCCTTTGAAAATTTCCCATGTCGATGTCGACCTACCCTAGATTGGTATAGTGCTTTGCTAAGGCACTTGGTCCTCTCCTTAACCAATTAGCCTAGAAATTCCTTGATCACTTCTTAGTAAATATCTCTAAGAAGGTATCTATGATGGATTTGTATTTTATTTTCCAATATGACTACGAGTCTCACAATTATTTCATCTCATGTTGGAAAGGTCTAATCAATAAGCTCTCCTTCTCTCTACCACACTCTCAACTCATAGAGTTATTTACCAGGGCGTGTTCTAGAAAAATTTCCCCAACTCTTCAAGTTCAAATGTTTCATATGTTTGACAAGGCTTTCACTATGACTAGGAAGCTTGAAATCCGTGCCCTTGAAGAAGAGAAACTTAAATTGTGTAACAAGAACATTGCCTTCAAATCCAATGAATCTTCTTCCAAACCACCTAACAACTATTCCAAGTCCAAAGGATTTGCCAATGCGGTGGTTCTGAAATCTATCCCTTCTCATCCATCTAATCAACCCAAACCTCCTGCCAATCTCTCACTTGTTTAAAATTTTCAATATAAATATGAACAAAGAAGTTACACTCCCATCGGAGAGCCATATTCTTCCATATTGACAAGCTGATAAAGGATGGAGCCATCACACTTCCTCTTATCAAACCAAAAATTGGTTTTGACCCTTCTCACCCCACACTAGATTAGTACAAGGAGAATGATATTTGGAATAAGAATCATGTGAGAGGCCATAGTGATGGAAATTACAAAACTTTAAAAAACATTTTCCAAGAAATGTTAGATAATGGTGATCTTGTCCTCAACAACCCTAATGTGCTTGCTAATGTAAACTTGGACATTTTTAGGAAACCATTTCCTAACCATGCCCCTCATCAAATCATGCTAGTGAGACATCTCAAGAAGAATCCAATGTCCATGTGGTTCATGCAATTTTCACCCAAAGTGTAATCCTTGTATCAAGAATCCTCTTCTAGCATCTATTGAGGAAATTCTCACGTGACTCCCATACTCATAGAGAAGCCAACCTTACTAGTTCCTTTACCCACAGAGGAACCTATCTCACCTATTCCTTTAGCCATAAAGGAACCCACATTATTATCTTCTCTACCCATAAAAATCCTACATCACCCACCTTTTCTTCTCCTCAACCTATAAAGGAGTCAACCTTGTCTACATCACTCACCTTGCCTTCTCCTCAACACATAGAAGAGATAACCTTGTCTACTTCACCCATTTTTCCTCCTCCTCTACCTATGGATGATTCCATCTTACCTACCCATTATATTTGTGATACTTCAACAAAGGACATCACAAATCCCATCACTCTTTTAACTCACTTTTACCTCATCAATCGAGACCGAGACCTTCCCTGTCTCACAAACCTCAATACTTATCACGGGATTAGAACTCGTGCATCATCCTCTTCATCTAAACCAAAACCATTATCTTGTTTTGCTAATCACATGGAGTATGTCAATTAATCTACCTTCTAGGGGTGCCTCGTAGTCTCGATTCACCCAAATGCAAATGTTGTCCCCGAATACGTCTACCATTTACCCTAAGGTATTCGTGAGTCATTAATCTTGTTACACCTAAGCCCATGATTCTAGCCCCTTCTTCACTAACACCCCTTTTACTTAGGCCTTTGTCTACACCATAGCCTAATACCACCTTAGGTATCTTACTGATGCTAAGTCTAGCACATCCCCCTATGAAGCTATACTTGTCAACTTCGTCCCACCACTCAAAAAACTATTCTAGCACCTAAAAGGAAGACCAAACCTTCAAGGGTTCACAACCCAATATCTCTAACTCCTTCTTACTCACCTTTACCCCTTGTATAAATTTTAGGCCCACATCCTTCAACCTTGGTTACCTTTCCCCTTCACCAAGGAATATCGGAAGTGACACAATCTACACCCTTTCCTTTACCTTCTCTTCTGCCTACACCTTCTTCATTTCCCTTAACCTCACTCTTACCAACACCCCCACTTTCACCTTGGATTACTCTAATATCTACACCTTCTAAGTCTCCTTCATCCTACTGCATTATTCCTCCGCCTTTACCCAAGAAGGTGCAACCTAAACCCAACCTTCACTACCTACCAAAAAGGTAGTTACACCAGCATGACCACTCACCTTACCCTCCTCATGAAGGTCACCTACACCTTCACCCAAGATGACCCTAACTTCTCATTGTGATCCTTTGGCATGATCTTATTCTAACATCCTTGCTTGGTTGTTAGAGACATCAACCATATCTCTTCCACCCATCAAGCCTTACGACCCTCTCAAACCTAAACCAGTAGGGTTTGATGACACAAATATTTGTTCTTATCATTGCTCACTAGGGCATGATGTCGAGAGTTGTAAGGATCTTAAAAACATTATCCTTCATCTTTACGATTTCGAATGGTCTCTTCGAACAAGATGATCTATTGGAGGAGGATTATATTATTTCTTCTCCTATCACCATATTCTTTTCCTCCTCCAATATTTGAAATTAACATGGTGTGTGTAGCCACTTAGTCACACCATGTGAAAGGAAAAAGTTTGGTAATCCATCTAGTGCTCCTTCACCCACCATTTCACATGTAAATTCCCCGAGATAACCATCCTTGGGATGACACCCCCTACTTCTTCTGGGGTTACCCATCGCTCAATGATTAAATAACTTCACCAATTCCCATTGAATATGTTTGTATTTAACTTTATCCAAAGCTATGATTCTCATTGTCAGGACCTCATTAAGGTCCTACAATCCATCGAGGTACCACCTAACAACACTTCACCTATCACCACCCTCATTGCTCCTCATTAGATTACTTCCATCAATTTCTCCAAATCAAATATTTCCCCTTCACATCTTGATGATCCAGATCCCACTCTTTTCATCTCTGCTTACATCAATGATATTCATGTTAAACACATCATGATTGATGGGGGCGCTAGCATCAATATCATCTCCTCTCATGCCTACAAACAAATGGGCATACCCACTAATTACATGTCTAGCAACCCCATGTTATGCTTTAATCTTTCAACAATGCCATGACCACTACCCTTAGCACCATTGTCCTCCATATCCACATAGGTCCCAAAACCATTCCTAAAATCTTCTACGTTCTTGAAGGAGAGTTCCAATATAACATGATGTTAGGACATCCCTAGACTCGTGTCGTGGATTGTGTACCCTCTACCCTTCACTATTGCATCAAATTTGAGTATGAATGGGAAAATTACACCATTCTCGTAGACAGCCCCTTCAAAACCTACAATGTGATTTAAGATCATAATGATGTCTTAATCCTAATTAAGGAAGCTATCAAATCGACCACATCTACGACATCTACGGATTCTACCAATTCACCTTCCTCATCTATCCCACCTATAAACACTTCTATTGGCCTTCTACTTGATGACCCATTTTCTCAGATTCGATAGCTCATCAATATAGGATACCCAAGTACCCACCACATACCCCTTAGTAGTCATTTTTAATGCCTGTCACTTGGAGAATACCACCCCTTATTATTTATAGACACCTAAAATCCACTTACGTAACCTTTAATGCTAAGATTGCACTAATTATCCTCTTTCTCGTCATTTCGTAATAATTAGCATTTTTCCACTAATTAGCTAACATTCCTCTTCATATTCATTAATTAATGACCTTTCATTAATTAATTAGCCTTCCTATCATTAAAGATGTCAATTAATGACCTTTCATTAATTAATATCCACTTCTACTTTAAAGTTAATTAATTATTATTAATTAATTACACTCATGAACTCTAAATCAATAAATTACCATTTATTGGATCAAATTCTCTTTTACATCCCACAAATCATACTAATTTTCCTCTAATTATGTTCTATAATCTTACATCTACCTATTAATTAATCACCTTTGATTAATTAAAACAGCTCCCAACATCCATGACTTACTAATGAAAAATTAAACTCTTCTAAATCAAGATTACCTTTTATAAAGCAATTTTATCCATTCCTAATCTTGTTTTACCTTTATCCCACATTCATCAATTTGTTAGCCTTTCCTCTTTAGGAAAACTATATAAATAACCCTCCCTCTTACCTTTCGTCTTGCACCATGCTTTGAATAGTGAAATACTATAAGCATTTTGATCTTGAGCCATTCTCCATTGTTGGAAATAGCTTCTCCATCTTGCATCCTTTCACTCAAAATTGAGTAATATGGGAAGATCCAAAATGGCCTTGTAGCCATTCTTGGTGAGATTTCATTCTCAATATTTGAGATAAAGTAATAATCCACTTTGATTGCTTATATTTTTCATAGGTTCATAGTTTAAGTTAGCAATCATAGAGAGTAGGAAATAGCTTAGCATGTAGTTTCATTTATGCATTGAAGAAGTATTTCCTTTAAGCTGTTATCTTGATGGTTCATTATTTGATTAGCATTTTATTTTGAAGCTATGTAGATATTAGTTTCAATTTATAGCTTAGTTAATAAAACATGAGTACATTTGGCACGCCCAGTGGGACTTACTCCATTGTCCTTTGCACTTAATTTCAAGTTTTTGTAATTAAGTTTCATTTTTGGTTCTAACCCTCTTTTACATATGTTTATCTAACTTGATTTTCTTAACTTGTTTTGTTGATTTTGCATGTGTTGAGTCTTCCTTATAGGTATAAAAGAGGTGAAGTGCTGTCAAAATTGGAATTGATGGGAAAATTTCAAGATTTCTTCAAGTTTTTATTTTTAGAGCTTGCTTTCTCAACATTCTACATGCTTAGTTTTCTCAATTTCTTGAAAATCTTAAATTCTTGAGCATGTAGGTTAGTGTTTGAAAGTGCTAAGTCTTTTATTTACATATTAATGTGGTGGGTTGCTGTCAAATTTAATCTTGGTGAGGTAATTTCAAGATTTCATCATGTTCTCATTTTTAGAGCTTATTTTTCTTCATTCTACATGCTAGTTTTGCTAATTTCTTGAAAATCTTAAATTCTTGAGCATGTATGTTGATGTTTGATAGTGTTGAGTCTTCTATTCATATATTAATGTGATGGATTGTTGTCAAAATTTAATCTTGGTTAGAAAAAATTACCATTTTGCAAATTAAGGGACTTTTTTTGACATTTTTGAGTGCACGTCAAGTGCATACCCGTGAGCATAAGAGCATATGCGTAACCCATCTTCCGAAGGCCATAACTTTTCTCCCAAACTCAAAATGACTCAATTTTGTTAGTTGGAAAAGTATTGAAGTTAACTATGCAATAAAAACATAAATTTGGGATTTATACTTATAGAAATTGTAGGTTTTTCATTAGTTTAAAATTGGTCATTTTCTAACATGTCTAATGTTTTGATGAATGTTGTATTTTCATGCTTTAATTGATTTAGACCAAAGCATGTGTATGGTCTTATCTTTCACCTTTTAGTGATCTTTAGAATAAAAAAACTTTGATCTCCATCTTTTTAACATTGGTATTAAAAATTAAAAATTTGATTATTCATTTAGCTTAAGGGATTAACCTTTATAAAACATTTTTCAAACGGTCCTTTGATTTAAAGTTTTCCATTTCTATATAGTTGAGCTAAAGTTTGTGTATACTTCTTCTCTTGCACCTTAGGGTGATCTTGAGAATCAAAAGCAACTTTAGTCTTCATTTTATAACATTTGGTAAATTAGAAACTTCATCTTTCACTTTTGGTTTAAGGGAATGAACATGTATCAAGTTTTTGTAGTTCATTGATTGCAAAGATTTTCTTTACTTTTTATTTGGATTATTTGTTGTGTATGATCTTCTCTTTCATCCTTGGATGATCTTGAGAATAAAAACAACTCTTAATCCTGTTTTAAATAATGTGATTTGCTTGAGAACTACTTACGCTTGTGTGCCGAGGACCTAAAAATGCTTGTCAAAGAAAGGAGTTCAAAACAATTAAACTACTAATACAATTTTCATGTAGGTTTCCAAAAGGTGTTTAAGTAAACCACATCTAAACTAAACAAGATAACAAGAACACCAAACTCAAAACATTGTATTTGCAGGTTTGGATAATGGTACGTCTCATCCGCTTAAAACTAGGACATAACCCTTTGGCATAAGCCTTAAGCTATAAAATGGGAGTGGTCCTAGGAACCCCAAAGTAGTCCACACAAGAGGGAACCTTGTGGATGAAATGGGAAGTACTCCGCACAACCTACTTGACTAGTTGTTCCTTTGTAAGTTATCTTTACCGTCAAGTCATCATATGGTGACCCCAGTGATACTACACATAGACACATTAGTTGCCCATTGTGCTTGAAGGGGGTAAAGTAAAGTTGAGATACTCCTAAATTACTCATTATGAATTTTTGGGTAAATACACTCGCTTAAGACAACTTTGTAACACCTAGGAAGAGAGAACCACCTAGGAAGATATTCTTTGAATTGGAGCCCACTTTGGCCATTTTAAAATAGTGTTGAGTTGTGAGCCATTGTTCATCACAAAACGTGTGAAGTGTTATTTTTGCTTAGTTTTTCACTTGCCCTAAGGCGAGGCGAAACTCTTCCAAAGTGAGGTCAACATTTTCAACCCTAATTAATCTACTTCCTTCACTTTATTTTGACACTTTTTGATCAAAAGAAGAGTGAATGCCTTTGCATTATTAATTGATTGTTTCACCACTTTTTGTTTGTTTACACCCATTCATGTTTGTGGTTAGGTTGTTAAATGTCTAAAGTGTGTGGAGATGTTTTATACCATTGGTATCCTTTGTGATCTTTATACCCAAGTCAAGATTGTCTTCGTATTTAGGCTTGGTTTATCACTTTTATTCTCATTTGAATGGTTATCTTGTTTATATCTTGACCCTAAAATTTTGGTATTTACATCTTGTTTCTTATAAAATTGGCCTAAATACCTATATTGTAAGGTTACGTTGTATACACTTTAACAATTCCTAGGTATACTATCGCTTTAGCTTGATTTCAATTATTACCTTGATTTTGAAGAGTGTTAAGTGTTACCACTTGTTCATGTTATATCAATATCATATTGATATCAATACCTTACTTTCTCGTAAATTTGGTTAACATATCTTGGTGGAATTTTTGTGTCACTCACAATCGTAACTGGCACCCATTGGAATATAGGTCTTGATTGAATTTGGGCTTGCTTCTAGTATACTTTGTTTGGAGGTAGTGTTTACTTCTTGTTATTACTTACACTTGTTCATTCCTTTGAATTTGACATAAGTAGGGACATTTTTTTAATCATAAACATGACACTTTTTCAAATACCTTTCCAATTTTTTTGATTAAAGAATTTTCTCAACATTTGATTGATTGGTCCTAGAAAGAAAATTTTATGATTATGCCTTGTTTGTCATTTGTGACTCATTTATTTAGGACAATCACTTTGATCCATTAATTGGTCATTAATTTGGATTTGTGTTTCCTAAAACAAGATTAGGACTCAAAAACAGATTGTTCAAACTTGTGTTTATCCATCTTATAAACTTGTTTTTAGGACAATCTTGGGTCTTTCATCCTTTTGATCTTCTTATTTTAGCCTAAGTCTATGGAATCATTTTTGAACATATCTTTCAAACCGTTATTAGAAAAAAATTTCCAAGGATATCAAGAAACTTTTACAACAATCGAACATTGGAAATCTTCCTCGTATCCTTTATATTAATGAAGAGGAATTTTGACCAACCTTATTAACATTTATGCCTTCATCTTATTATCGACATGGATATCATGATGTATTTTCCTTAGCTTCCCTTTTGGAAAATCATAACAAGCATCCCCATATTTATGAAATGTTTCCTTGGTTATCGTTATTGCTATCCACAACATGAAAGATTCTTCACTTTGAAAAAGTTTGATCATACAATCTAGGTTTAGACCACTAAACGCAACACGCGCCAATGATGTTCGGGCATCTATAATGATTGCCAACATGGAATCCTTTCTCAAAGCGTGGGACCTATAAAGATGAGAAAATATTCTCCATCTGTTCGAGATGCACACAAAAAATGCGAGAGGGTTTGCTAAAACCTAATCTAACTTGCCCGAGGAGACGGGGTAAGAAAATGCATAGAATAAAACCTAAACTACAAAGGTGATGCACCGAGGAATGTTAGACATTCGTTTTGCAAATTTAACACAGACCACATAGATGCAATACAAACACCATGCACAGGTAACCAAACTACAATAAGAGATCAAAATGACAACAATGAATACATGAGAGGGTTGAGAGTCAATCACAACACATATATTATTGCTCAAGAGTCGATACAGTACATTGTAGTGGCCAAGAGGCAAAAAAGACTGGCATTACAACCCATATGGGAGGTTTGAAAGCTCCACAAATTCTCTTGCAAGCGAGGGAATAAGGGAGGATGCAAAACAAAATGTCCGACCCCTTAAAGGAGCTCTTCTTTACAATATATATCAAGAAATGAGAGAGGAAGAGAGAGGAAATCTAGAATCTACCCCAACCACTTCTTGGTAGCATTTAAAATCATCTCATTATGACAGAAGTGGCGGATCCTAGCAAAATGGCGGGCTGTCTAACAGGAGCGGCGAGCTGTCTGCTGCATTAAAGTTGGTTGTTGAAGCATTACTTCTATCTATCACCACGCGTCAGAGACGTTTTCTTAATTTTCTCCCTCCAAACTACACCAAAATGTGAGATTGATCCCAGAATCATGTAGAGAATTTCAACAGCTTTCCGTTGATATAAAGAACGTGCAAATCCGAGCTCTGGATCGAAAGATATGATAGATCTGAAGATTTAGGGCACAAAACAGGCAAAACAGATTTTTAAATTTCTTTTCCCGCGCTCTGCCATCTGGACGACACGTGGCAGGCTCTGGTTCGCTGAGTAATTTTCTCTCTCCACCTTTTCATGGGGCTTTTCTTGTGGGCCCCTTAAACTTGGACACGTGGCACTATTTCATTGGTTCGGATCAGTGCTCGAAAACTCGCCCCTTTGACTTTTTGGACCTTTTTCCTTGGCGACACGTGTCATGCTGTGATTTGTCCACGGGCTGCGGATTTTCACGTCCACCACGCGTCTTTTTGTCCCGGATGTCCCAGTGCTTCATGGGATAGAATCCTCTGATCCACCCGAAATGGGCTTCCTCGTCCCTTTTCTGCCGGTGACACGTGGCGTGATCTGATTGGCTTTCGGCTCCTTCGGCTATCCGCGTCCCGCGCGTCCCTTTGTCCCACTTGTCCTTGTGCTGAAGTTTCCTGTTTCGGCCGATCCGGCCGGTTCACGTCCTTCACGTCCATTTGTCCCAAATGTCCCAGTGCTGTCTGGGACAAATTCTTCCGGTTCGCCCGATTCGGCCGGTTCGCGTCCTCCGCGCACTCTTGTCCCGCTTGCTCCCGGTAAAGGACTTGGACAAATTTTCTTTCTTTCGGCCGATTCGGGCATTTCGCGTCCATTTGTCCCAGATGTCCCTTTTCTATTTGGGCCACCTGGAGGCTTTTCGGCCGATCCACGCCTTCCGCGTATAATTGTTCCAACTGTCCCAAAGGTGGCCTTGAGCAGGACTTAGCCAATTTTACGATTTTCCCTGAATCAATCTACTTGCTTGGAACTAAAAACTCTGATGCATGTTATCAAATTAACTCTGGGGGTGAAATTTGGATAACAATTTGGTGACTTTTCGGGGTCACCTGCCTGCTAGGTAGAAGATCAGTGGCCTTTTAGCGATCCGTTGGGCATGGAGTCATAAGCAATAACCTGAAATGAGCCTGATGCTGCAACTCCCTCTACGAGAGCACGCTGAACTGTAAAAAACTCAATCTAGGAGCGACAAAACCTGCGCCAAAGCACTTAGGGAAACTGAAACCTAACTACAACAAGACAATGTGCATACGCACTTAGAGGAATTGAAATCTAGGCTAATATTTACAAGGGTGAACCTTTTATTTTCAGTAGCAATGTTTGAGATAGATTCCATTTACTGGAATCTGCAGTTCTTCACCGTCCAATGAGGCCAATTGGAAAGCATTGCTGCTCTTGCACTTCGTGACCATGTATGGGCCACTCCAAATGGCATCAAATTTTGAATGCCTTCCCGGTTTTTCCCTGTCCACATCCCATTTCAACACTAGATCTCCAACTTGAAAAGATCTATCTTTGGCCTTCCTATCAAAGGTCTTCTTGATCAAAGCTTGATCCTTTTCCATTGCTTGGGATGCCTGATTTCTGATCTCCTGTAGCTCCATCAACTCTGCATACCTCACCTCCATGGGCTCAAATTCAAGTAACTCCAGCTGCTTCATGAGTTCCAATGTTGGCAACTCAAGTGACATGGGCAAGATTGCCTCTCTTCCATAGACAAGCCTGAATGGAGAGTTACCTATGGATCTTTTGGGAGTGATCCTATCAGCCCATAAGGCTGATTTCAACTTGGTATGCCAAGACCTCTGATTCTCATCAAGAGTTCTCCTAATGATCCTCAACAAGTTCTTGTTTGTAGACTCGGCTTGGCCATTACCCTGAGGGTAATAGTTCGATGAAGTGCTTAGGTAAATACCATTCTTGACAGCCCACTCAGTCACCTTAGATCCAATGAATGCCAATGCATTATCAGAGATTATTGTGGCAGGTACACCAAATCTGGTTGTTATTCCCTCATAAAAGTCTAAGATGCTAGACTCATTTGCCTCTTTGAGTGCTACTGCTTCTGTCCATTTGGTGAAGTAGTCTGTGGCTGTCAAAATCCATTTATGCCCTTGGCTTGAATTGGGATTAATGACTCCAATGAAGTCCAAACCCCATTGCATGAATGGCTGGTCAACTGAGATTGGATGCAATGGAAGGGCAAAAACTTCTCTTTTCCTGTGAAGAATGCACAATTCTTACACCTCTTGATCCATGCGTAGCAATCGCTGAAGATTTTAGGCCAATAATAACCAGCCTTCATAATTTTTAGAGCTGTCACTCTTGGCGCAAAATGGCCACCAGCTGGTCCACCATGAAACTCTTCCAATACCCTTTGAATCTGACCTGTGCTAATGCATCTCAGCAGCACTCCATTTACATCTTTCTTGAACAAAACTCCATCAACAATGGCATACGGGACAACCTGTAATCTGAAGTATCTCCTTTGGGTCTTGTTCATCTCTGGAGGGCATAGTCCTGTCTGTAGGAAGTGTATCATATTCTGAGTCCAACAAGGAGTAGGCACATCATCATTTTCATGTTCTTGGCCATCCTGTAGTACCAAGACAGTCTCTTTTTCATCACCTGCTTCAACTTTGTTGACTCAGGCTAGCTGTTCACATAGTCCCTTTCCACGTACTAGTTTGGTGACCTTGATCTCGATGTCATATTCCATGACACGAGTTATCCACCCTACACACTTCTCATTCAGATCCTTGTTTAGAAGGAAGTCCTTGACTCCCGCATGAGAGACCAATAATTGGATCTTGTTGTTTGAGACTAGGTGCTTGAATTTCTTTAAACTCTGATCACTTTGCAAGTACATGCTTTTCATGAAAGAGTATCTAGTTTCGTATTCCTCCAAGCCTTGGTGAAGAAAGCAATGGTTGTTCTAATCCTTCTTTGTTTTGTTGTGCGGGATTGCGAAATTGTGTCTCCACCACCGAAGGCATATAGCATGAAGTCCTTGGAGAAGTCTGGATTGACGAGAGTTGGGGCTTGAGATATAGCCTCTTTTATTGCCTCAAAACTTGCCTTGCCTTCAGATGTCCACTTAAATGCCATGCTCTTCTTTAACATCAGCGTTATTGGCTTTACGAGAGCTGCAAAGTTTGGAACAAACATGCGGACAAAATTGATCCTTCCCAAAAGCTTTGAAGAGCCTTCTTGTGACTTGGCAATGGCGATGCTTGAATTGCTTGACCCGTTACAGGTCATATCGTCAACCCTTCCTTTGAAACAATATGGCCTAGAAGTTTTCCCTCGTGAGCCAAGAATATGCACTTTTTGGGATTGATGATACCCCAAATCTTCTACATCTCGAAATACTTGCCTCGAATGATGAGAGGTGATCCATTTGCATTTTTGAGAATACAGTGATGTCGTCAAGATATATCAGAACTATTTTGTTGATCAACCCTTTAAATGCCATATCCATTGCCCTTTGGAAGGTGGCTCCAGCATTTGATAGTCCAAATGGCATCTTCTTGTAGGCATAGGTCCCCCATTTGGTGGTGAAAGCCATCTTGAATTGGTCATCTTCTTTCACCATCACCTGATTATACCCTGAGTAGCCATCTAGGAGAGAGAATCTCTCTGAACCGGATACTACTTGCAATATTTGTTCCATTGAAGGAAGTGGGTAATGGTCTTTGAGAGATGCCCTATTGAGGTCTCGAAATCTACACACAACCTGATTTCTCCACTCTTCTTCTTGACCGGAACCAAGTTTGCAACCCAGCTTGAGTGCTTGATCGGGAATATAATGCTTGCCTCTATTAGCTTGTTAAGCTCTTTCTTCATTAGAGGCTCAATGTGAGGGTTGACAGGTCTCTGCTTCTGCCTGATGGGTTTAGCATCTGGATCCAATTCTATGGTATGTTGTGCCAACTTCGGATTGAATCCTCTCAAGTCTTCATAGCTCCAAGCGAAAACATCTAGAAATTCTTGGCAAAGCTGTATGAAATCTGATTTCTCTTGCTCAGTGGCCACTTTACCAATTTGAAGTATTTTGCCTTCCTCAACCAGAATTGGCTCTGAATCTTCTCTCTTGACCTGTATGTTAGCCTTTTCCTTACGGAACTAGTCGTTAGGGTTGAAGATAGACTCCAATGTTACTAAACCCTTAGGAAGCTTGTTTGTCCATAGCTGCACTACTTGATCCCCATACTGCTGTGCTCTAATCTGTCCTGATTTCTAGCTGAGAATTCAGCCTCTTCCTGTAGAAAATTGACGATCTGTTGATCATTCTCAAACACCTGCCAGCTTGTGTTATTATCTGGAACTGCTGGCCTCACAATCACATGGATATGTGGCTGTGTTTTTTCCCTTTTGATGTTGTCAACCACATCAAACGTTGCTCCAACTGCTGCGAGCCTATCTGCGGCTTCATTTTTCTTCCTGGGTATGGACACAATGTTGAAAGCTTCGAAATCCTCAATGAGGTCCCATACCCTATTCTTGTAGCTCCTCAGCAAGTCGTTCTTCATAGCATGTTGTCCTCTAACTTGGTTGACGATTAGCTCGCTATCCCCGAACACCTGCAAGTTATTTATCCCTTTTTCCTAGCCCAATGAAGTCCATGAATCAAGGCCTCATATTCAGCTGTGTTGTTTGAACAAGAAAACTGGAAATGAAAAGCTGAATAATATTTGATGCCTTGAGGTGAAACAAGCATGGCTCCACCTCCTGCACCTTGCCTACTCCTTGATCCGTCAAAAAACCGCCATACCTCATTGTCATCATTATGGCTTGGCTTGGTGATGCTAGGAACAGGTTGATTTTCTTCGTGTATACAATAGACTCCCAGCTCAGATTCTTCTACTTCTTGATAGGGATCAAAAGCATGTATCTTGTTTGCCCATTCATCGAGAGTTAGGTCCGGGATACTTCCAACCTTGGTGTCAGCCTCATCAATACTAGGGTGATCTTCTTGATCAAATGCTGAGCAATTGGCATTAATCTGACTAGGAGTGTAAGGCTCAATATGGAAGTTTGCAATAGGTTCAGACCTAATTGTAGCCTTAGTTCCATACCTTGTTCTAAACAACATGTGAGACCAATCAGCAGACAAATACCCCCCAATCTTGGCTGTGAAGTCCCTTGACAAGCAAAGGGCAAAGAGTGGTGGAAGGTCTATGATTGATATATCTTGTAAGACAACAACATTTGGACATGCATGCAAGGTAAGACTCAAGTTTTTAATCACTCCAACTGTTGCTATTGCTGTCCCATCCAATTGCACTACCCCTTTAGATATTACTTCATATTGGAGACCCAGCTGATCAGCTATTTGCTTGGGCATCACTGAGCTACTTGCCCCGGAATCAATCATGCAATTGTGTACTAGTTTATCCCCAATGATTAATGAAACATAGAAAGGAGGGGCTTGACATTTTACCTTGTTGCCCTCCATGGCTTCCTTGAGTGGGGCAGCATTTGTAAGCACTTTGTCTTGCATCGAACCTCTTGATTGAAGTTGTCCAATCCTTCATGGCAGCTTGCAGCAGATCTCTTTGTCCTAGGATGGATAGGGATTCCCACATTGATATATTGACGTTAGTCTTCTTCATCTATTCAATGATACTGAACGGGGATGAAGTATCCTTTTGTTGTCCCTTGGTTTGTACACTTACTCCTTGTACGTGGGCAGCAACAATTGGCATTTGAGTTGGCCTAGGGGCTGTTCTTGGCTGCCCTTGTGTATTTGAAACTGGACTCTGCTTGCCAATCATTTGTGGAGCCGTGGAAGGTGGTGGATTGGCTGGGGCTAATGGCTGTTCTTCACCCAAATTTCTCCTCTTTGACCTTGTGTTGGCTGCGACACCTTGAGAAACTACTTGATTCATGCCACAGAAATCTTCTGCTTGCCAGTTCACCAACGTGGTGTCATTTGGGGCTGATTGCTGTTGGAATGTTTCTTGTTGTTGACTATTTCCTTGACTGCCCTCGCCCTCCACACCAGTAGTTGTCACCATCAGTGCTTGATTGAGAGCACCATTGAAACACATGGATTGGTTATGAGGCTCGTTGCATGGAAAGCACCAATCATATTCCTGAGCAATGTTGTTCTGTGTTGGCACTAATGCCTTAGAGGCAGATATAGCATTTGGATTATAGGGCTGGAATGGTCTATTAGAGGGAGGCCTTGTTTGATTCACATTTGCAACTGGATTAGGTGGTCTTTGTGGTTGGTATGGCTGCTATTAGGCTGAGCTTGAGGTTGATAGGAAGGTCAAAACCTTGGGCTTGTTGCCTCTTAATAGTAACCAGCTCATTTCCCAAATTTTGCAAGCTGTTTTTCATGACCTCTTGGAGTTCATTTGAAGCACTTGGAGATGAAGTGGAAGCTTCATTTGAACTCTGATTTCTAGGAGTGGGAGCGAGGCCCAAAGTGGGTGCTTGACTAGTGCTTGGATTTTCTAAGTTTGGATACAGGGCATGGGAGGCCTAGGAGCCGGTTTACCGGCTTGAATAAGACAGTTTTCGGCTCTAATGGCAATCTTTATAAGCCATAGGGATTGTTGTGCCTCCCATGGACTGAATTAACATAGAAATATCAAATTCAAAGCTTTAAGGTAATATAGAAAAGCACCTTCTTTGTTGGCACTTTGGCTTGCCCTTTGGAATCCTATCCCAAGACCTTTGAAATCTGAAGTTGAAGTCGATCAATTTGCTCGTTGGAGGAGCTCTCTTGATAGTTGTCGGCTGCTCCAAAAGAGACAAGTTGTCTCCCTTCTCTCCAAATTGCTCGTGAAGTGCAATACACACAGCTGATTCCGGTTTGTGATAGAACCAGCTCAGGCTCCTAAACCATTGTAATGCTTTACCCTTGAAGGAAGATGGTAACTTGTGACCACTTGCATTTCATTGATTTCATGGATTACACAAAGGTTAGCAATATCTTTAACATGATCACACAGTAGTCTGATTTTCTCCGGTGAAGTAGGGAATGTTCTTCAAGGCTGCAATAGGAACTGGATGTTGTGCATTGAGAGCAAGTGGGCTGTTGCCTGTGAAGTTGACGTAGGGATTGTTCTGAGCCATTCTAATCGGTCTTAAAACCCTTGTATACTGAATGAAAGGCCTGTCAGGTGGAGGAGTTGAGAGAGTTCTGTTTGGTGGAGATGGAGACCTTTGAATCCTTCTTCCTCTTTGCCTTCTTCTTGGAGATAACTGCAGGTATTCAAACAACACTTCTTCTTCTCCAACTCTTGACCTTGTGGTGATTCTTCTCATGAGTTTTCAGGCCTGCACTGCTGAAACCAGTTGATTCTTCCCCTTGGAGTCGCCAGATATGCAGATAATAGCTCTTATAAGCAAGAAAACTGCAGCAGATGCATATCAACTTTGCTGCAATAAAAATGAGACCTCTAGTGTCCCACCGGGCGTGCCAAAACTGTTGTTGCAGACTCACAGCACCCCTGGATGCAAATCAGGCTTCTAGGTTGATGTTCAGGCATCCAGTGTGATTGCACAACATGGAATCCTTTCTCCAAGCGTGGGACTTGTAAAGATGAGAAAAGATTCTCCAGAGAAGGCTGGTTCCTATTCCTCTGTTCAGATGCACACAAAAAATGCAGAGGGTTTGCTAAAACCTAATCTAACTTGCCAAGGAGACAGGGTAAGAAAATGCATAGAATAAAACCTAAACTACAAAGGTGATGCACCGAGGAATGTTAGACATTCGTTTTGCAAATTTAACACAGACCACATAGATGCAATGATACAAAACACCATGCACACGAGTAACAAACTGCAATAAGAGATCAAAATGACAGCAATGAATACATGAGAGGGTTAAGAGTCAATCACAACACATATATTATTGCTCAAGAGTCGATACAGTACATTGCAGTGGCCAAGAGGCAAAAAGACTGGCATTACAACCCATATGGGAGGTTTGAAAGCTCCACAAATTCTCTGGCAAGCGAGGGAATAAGGGAGGATGCAAAACAAAAATGTCCGACCCCTTAAAGGAGCTCTTCTTTACAATATATATCAAGAAATGAGAGAGGGAAGAGAGAGGAAATCTAGAATCTGCCCCAACCACTTCTTGGTAGCATTTAAAATCATCTCATTATGATAGAAGCGGCGGATCCTAGCAAAATGGTGGGCTGTCTAACAGGAGCGGCGAGCTGTCTGCTGCATTAAAGTTGGTTGTTGAAGCATTACTTCTGTCTATCACCACGCGTCAGAGACATTTTCTTAATTTTCTCCCTCCAAACTACACCAAAATGTGAGATTGATCCTAGAATCATGTAGAGAATTTCAACAGCTTTCCGTTGATATAAAGAACGTGCAAATCCGAGCTCTGGATCGAAAGATACGAAGGTCTGAAGATTTAGGGCACAAAACAGGCGAAAACGGATTTTTAAATTTCTTTTCCCACGCTCTGCCATCTGGATGACACGTGGCAGGCCCTGATTCACTGAGTAATTTTCTCTCTCCACCTTTTCACGGGCTTTTCTTGTGGGCCCCTTAAACTTGGACACGTGGCACTATTTCATTGGTTCGGATCAGTGCTCGAAAACTCGCCCCTTTGACTTTTGGACCTTTTTCCTTGGCGACACGTGTCATGCTGTGATTTGTCCACGGGCCTGCGATTTTCGCGTCCACCACGTCCTTTTGTCCCGGATGTCCCAGTGCTTCGGGACAGAATCCTCCGATCCACCCGAAATGGGCTTCCTCGTCCCTTTTCTGCCGGTGACACGTGGCGTGATCTGATTGGCTTTCGGCTCCTTCGGCTATCCGCGTCCCGCGCGCCCCTTTGTCCCACTTGTCCTTGTGCTGAAGTTTCTGTTTCGGCCGATCCGGCCGGTTCGCGTCCTTCGCGTCCATTTGTCCCAAATGTCCCAGTGCTGTCTGGGACAAATTCTTCCGGTTCGCCCGATTCGGCCGGTTCGCGTCCTCCACGCACTCTTGTCCCACTTGCTCCCGGTAAAGGACTTGGACAAATTTTCTTTCTTTCGGCCGATCTAGGCATTTCGTCCATTTGTCCCAGATGTCCCTTTTCTGTTTGGGCTGCCTGGAGGCTTTTCGGCCGATCCACGCCTTCCGCGTATAATTGTTCCAACTGTCCCAAAGGTGGCCTTGAGCAGGACTTAGCCAATTTTACGATTTTCCCTGAATCAATCTACTTGCTTGGAACTAAAAACTGATGCATGTTATCAAATTAACTCTGGGGGGTGAAATTTGGATTTCCAATCCAAATATTTTCTCGACTCTTTTGATGATTCGGATCCAAACTACTATTCGGATTCATCTAATTCAACTCCTAAGTCATCTAATGTGACTCCTACGTCATGGTCCTCCTATCTCGTAGGACCCTCTTCATCAAACATTTACTATGAATCCTACGTCATGGTCCTCCCTTTCTTTGTAGGACCCCTTCTATCGCTTACCTTAATGACATCTTATTCCTTTGAAGATACACATGACTCCAAATCCCTCTAATCAAACATCTAATACAATTCTTGAATCGCAGTCCTCTCTTTCTTTGTAGGACCCTTGTTATTATTCATCCAATGTGATTCTTGAATCATGGTCCTCCCCTTATTTGTAGGACCTTCTTCATCGATCACCCCACTAAGTCTTCCTTCTTTGAAGATTCGCGTGACTCAAATTCCTTCTAGTCAAACATATGAATCGACCCATTTGTTGTAATATACAATCATTGGAATTAATCCTACTAGTTTAAAAATGATATACTATTGTATAGGTAGGTCCACACCACCTTCTTCTACTCCCGAGACATCTAGCTCCACATCTTCTTCATCCCTCATGAAATATTCTTCTATAAATCATCATCAAACATCTTCTAAGTCTCCCACACCAAGTGAAAAACCTTTCTTCTAATCAACCCTAGTGGTTGATCAACAACTCATACTGATTGATCTCTTTCAGAATGAAGAAACAATTATGGCCTTTATAGGGGCACACGAAGATATATCTTTAACAAATTATGAGAAAGGATTCTCTATAGACTTCAATGTGCTTGCATATTATGAGGAAAATGTTGATTCCTTTTATCAAGAAACAAAGGAAGAGCCTCAAATCATGTAATGTGATCCTTCTCTTATTCCTCCATCTTAGCATTATTCATTATGTAATGAATTTCCTTGGTCTTGCATTGATCCATGGAATATCTTCTCATAACCTAATCACTCTTTGTCTATTATAATTCCTCAATCAAATCTCTTATTGGGTCAATGTTAAGTATCCCTTCATCTTTGTCTAGGTGTGGGTCACCTTCTAGTAGCCATCCCTTTTCTATTTGTGGGACATTTTTGAGTAGTCCACTATCTTATATTCTTGGGGCACACCCAACTAGCCCCTTGTCTTCTATGTATGGATCACCCCGGGTAGTCCATCATCTTCTATTCTTGGCCACATCCTAGTAGCCCATCATCTTACATCTATGGGTCATGTCCTAGTAGCCCTTATTCTTCTATTCTTGGGCCACATCCTAGCAGCCCTTTGTCTTCTATCTATGGCTCACCTCCCAGTAGCCCATCTTCTTCAATCCTTGGACCGTATCCTTTTCATCCATCACATTATTCTTCTACCAAAGATTGTGGCAAGCCCACTTCCATTCCTCTCATCAATTCTAAACATCCACGTTATTCTCTCACTTCTTGGGATCAAACAATTCAAGCGTTATCTTATAAGAAACCCAGATAGGTTCTTTATCAAGCCAAGATCAAAAATATGAAAAGATCCAAAGCTACCAACAACTCCAATAATCATAAAATCCAAAATCAAATGTGATTCTAGAATGCACACCAACGTACCCATCAAGTATGGTGCAAAGTGCAAAAACCTATGGATAGGGAACTCAAACTCCCACATACGAAACCCATGTTTCAAAGAAATCATAATCATTTGTTGAGTGTGAACTCACCACGATCATCGAGATCGGGGATAATATCACATTTGTTGATAAACAAACGCAATTAGTCTCCCTTATCAAGGAAGTTTCACACATTGTTGTTGGATCTATCATACAGATTGACATTGTTGGTCCAAACTTCATAAAAATAAAAAAATTATAAAATAGTTCAAAAATTAAAAAATCATAAAATGGTTCAAAAATACAAAAAGTGAAAACATTAAAACATTACAAAAATAAAATAAAAGGTAAAAAGATCAAACATCGTAATCAAGTATTGCGTATTACATGAATGTTATTTCTTCCTTTCTTTCATATTCCTCTACAAGTCATCCACCATTTTCATCCCTTTGATGATATTTTGGTTAGCTTATTTCGCACACATTTTCTGACATTTATATCTATGGTATACATTTGACCTTGGTCTTTCATAACCTTGGTAAATTAAAGAACGACTAACCTCTTAGAGATCCTATCACAATTCTCATATATTAAACTTGTTGTGAAGAATTTTGGGCATAATTGTTGACACTACTCAGAGTGTCGTCATCAAAATCACTTCCACATCCTTCCTTCGAGCCATTAATGGTTCTTAACCCTTGTTAAACAAGAGAGATGAAATAATTTTTTCAAAAGGAAAAAGAATCAAAATTTATTAATTAAAAAACAAAAGTTAAAAAGTAAAAGCAAATTGATATATAACTTTCTCTTGGGTTATTTCCAATTATATCTACTAGGGCTATGGACGTATAGATTGCAAGTAGAGAAATGTTGTGATTAGAATCAAATGCATCTCCGTAAGGGCTATGGATGCCTCGGCTAGCAGAGATCAATGTACAACTATCCTTCCTTAATCAAGTCACAAATCACCTTTCAAACTAAATCATTCATACACATTGGCTAGTGTCTTCGATTCACGGTCTATCAACTCTTTCCTACAAGAGGTAATTCATTTCCATGTGCACACATAGGATCTTGATGAGTAAACAGATTAGTATCTTATCAAGTGTTACTTTTTGGACCTTGTTCAAACTCTTGCTTTAGCACATGTCTTGTTGCATGATTTGTACCTTGGGCTAATCACTTTTTCATTGACCACCTTCTAAATATTTTCACAAAGATCCTCGATTCTTCAAAATCGTTTAGAACATCCATGTGTATAGAATGGAATTTATTCTATGTTTGTGGACACCTTTGTCCCCCTTTAATAAATCAATCACCCACTTCCTTTCTATCACGTGTTTCTTGGCCATCTTACACTAGGGGCATCCTTGCTCCCTCATGATTGAACCTATTTTATATATTGGCCTTAATCCCCCTTCTATCTATGAAGAGTTTGTCTTTGAATACTCCCACCTAATCATTGGGGCATATCACATCTTCACTTTCTCGTATGCATGACATTCTTCCCTTGTACATCCCATCTATCACTGGGGGCATCCACGCTTCTTTGTCTTCCTGTACATAGCTTCAGAAAAATTATAGAAAATCAAAAAAACATTCAAATATGTTTCAAGAAAAATAAAAAACAATATAAATCATCCTACAAAACATCGCTCTTTGGTTCTCACCTGAGCTTGTGTGTGACTCACGGATCATCTTGATCTACCTCCATCAACAAATCTAGGTTTGCTTACTATGTCTGTACTTTGGGGCACAATGAGTTGCTTGAATCGTTGTTTAATAGTGCACGATTACTTTTCATAGGACCCAAGTGTCCTCCGTTATACCCCTTGCATGTATCCTTTCACAGGGCACCTTATTTTAACCCTTGTCATTAATTCACACGGGCAAAATCAAATCTTGATAAAAAAACATTGCATTATGTTTCTCTGTCGAAGTTATCTTGCTTACTTTCTTGTATTGCATTTCATTTTGTATGTTATACGGAGTTGGTGTTTTTAGCTATGGACATTGTTTGTATATGGATTTTCATGTCATACTAAAATTTTGTTCATTATTTTTAATAAGGACCGATGATGGTAAATCATAAGAAAAATGATGAAATAAAGTTGGTTTTTACATCATTTTTCTTCCATATAACTCTCCTTCCATCAACACTTTTCTTTAAAAGTAACTTAGCACAATAGGGATCAATGCTTCTACTTCTATTATGTTCTTTCATATTTTCGATCTACAATCGCCTCTTTTCATCACCCCATTGACACTCGAGGGGGAATCCTTCATTCTATTAATTTTTTCTTCTATTTCTTCAAAAAAAAATTTGTTTGTTTTGTCTACTATCTTTGAAGTGGCGTCACTTATGCCATTGTAGAACGAGGGGAAAATGTAGACACCTAAAATCCACTTACGCAACCTTTAATGCTTATATTGCACTAATTATCCTCTTTCTCATCATTTCCATAATAATTAGCACTTTTTCACTAATTAGCTAACATTCCTCTTCATATTCATTAATTAACAACCTTTCATTAATTAATTAGCCTTCCTATCATTAAATATGTCAATTAATGACCTTTTGTTAATTAATAGCCACTTCTACTTGGGTTAATTAATTATTATTAATTAATTACACTCATGAACTCTAAATCAATAAATTACCATTTATTGGATCAAATTCCTCTTTTACATCCCGTAAATCATACTAATTTTCTTCTAATTAGCTTCTATAATCTTAAATCTACCTATTAATTAATCACCTTTTAATAATTAAAATAGCCCCAACTCCCATGACTTACTAATGAAAATTAAACTCTTCTAAATCAAGATTACCTTTTATAAAGCAACTTTATCCATTCCTAATCTTGTTTTACCTTTATCCCACATTCATCAATTTGCTAGCCTTTTCTCTTTAGGAAAGCTATATAAATAACCCTCCTTACCTTTCATCTTGCACCATACTTTGAATAGTGAAATACTATAAGAATTTTGATCTTGAGCCATTCTCCGTTGTTGGAAATAGCTTCCCCATATTGCATCCTTTCACTCAAAATTGAGTAGTATGGGAAGATCCAAATGGCCTTGTAGCCATTATTGGCGAGATTTTATTCTCAATATTTGAGATCAAGTAATAATCCACTTTGATTGCTTATGTTCTTCATAGGTTCATAGTTTAAGCTAGCATTCATAGAGAGTAGGAAATAGCTTAGCATGTAGTTTCATTTATACATTGAAGAATCATTTCCTTTAAGTTGTTATCTTGATGGTTCATTGTTTAAATAGCATTTTATTTTGAAGCTATGTAGATACTAGTTTCAATTTATATCTTAGTTAATAAAACATGAGCACGATTGATGCATTCCTTACTCCTCAGGAGTATGGAAAACTACACCAACACCCACATTACGATCATCATATAGGAGAGGTCATACCATATGACCCTCCCCACCTTCACACCAACCTAACCTATGGGGGGATCAACACTTCCTCTTATTCTATTGAACCTCCCTTCCAAACTAGACCTTTTTCATTTGACTTCTCCTACCTCACTAAATGCAGCTTCACACTCACTTTTCTTCACCGTTGCACTGGAAAGGCTTCAAATTTGGTCGTTATGAACAAGGTTATCACATTGTCATACCATGCACCAATAAGAAACACAAATACTTCCATGGTCTTGTATTTCCTTCGTGAGACTCCTCTGCATCACCCTCATAGAAGATAAAAATCCTTCCCCACCTTCTTCACCTATCACGCCACCTTCTCCCACCAAGTCTATGGATCTCAAATCCATTCCACCTAAATTTTTATTATTTTTTCATGAACACCATCTCCTTAGGACCTCTGACCTATCAATATGATGGTGAGGTTCCCTCTTCCCTTCCTCTTCTTTATCCTGACATGTTGGATGATGATACACCTTCTATAAATGTTGTTCAATGTCAAGATGATGATTCCATTCTAACCTATTTAGGTGCAGATGATTCTTATATTCAAAGGTTGTTACCCTATGAAATGCAAACCATGTTGAATGAATCTACCATAGAAATCAACATTCACACTCAAGATGACCCATAAATTCTAAATATAGGCCAATATTTAGACTCTGTAGAATAAGAATATTTCACCTCTTTTCTTTGCAATCATAGCAAAGCATTTTCTTGGTCCTATAGTGATATGTTAGGTATTGACCCTAATATTGTGCTTCATAATATCATAACTATCCCTGATGCTAAACCAATGAAACAAAAGCTGTGTAAAATACATCCTCACATTTCTCTTCTTGTGAAAGAAGAACTTCAACACCTTCTCTTTGTTTCCTTCATCCTACCCATTGACTATCCACAATGGATCTCTACTGATTTTTTTGTCACGAAAGCAAGCTCGGGGAGTTTGTATTCAGTACTCACTTTCATGACCTTAACCTTGCCTGTCCAAAAGATGACTTTCCTCTACCAAGCATTGACCAACTAGTTGATCTTACAGCTGGCCATGAGATGTTATCTCTTATGGATGAGTTTTCAACTCTAGAATATCACACAAAACCGCAATCATAATCCCTAAGGGAACCTTTTTCTATCACGTCCATGCCATTCAACTTGAAAAATGTTGTTGCTACTTATTAGCTCACTATTACTTACATCTTCCATGACATCATGCATGAAATTTTGTAAGACTATGTTGATGACCTTCTTGGTAAGTTCAAGCATCACGCTAAACATGTGACTGTTCTCAAAATTATATTTGACCGCCTTATCCAATATTTTTTCACCTTTCTGCAAAGAAGTGCATTTTCTGAGCTCTTGGGTAAGCTCCTTGGTTTCATCATCTCTTTACAGGCTATCGGGTTGATCCCACCAAGATAAAGGAAATTATTGACATGCCACTACCTACGAATCTTCGGTAGCTTCATATCTTATAAGGAAAATCACAATCCATCATATGCTTTATCTCTCAAATTTCAGATCATGTTAACTATTTCATCACCTCCTTAAAAGGACATTTATTTCCATTAAAATGATGAGTGTCACAAAGCCTTCAAGCGTTGAATAACTGCCTTCTTTATCCACCCAGTGCTCAATCCTCCTAAAGACGAACAACCTTTTTACCTTTACATTTATACTGCTTTGACCATTCCTTGGGTGTCATGCTCACTCATCATGTTGAGAAACACATGGAACAAGTGGTTTACTACATAATTTGTACTCTTCTAAACTACAAAACTTGGTACACTCACACTAAAAATATTCACTTAGCCCTAGTATTTGTGGGCACCAAACTTAAGTACCTTCTTAATAAAAAATGCTTGTCATTACCAACATTGATCCTCTTCATTACATGTACGCCAAACCTTACCAACATCAACGCACCACACATGGGATCATTCTTGTTGCATACTTGGAGTTGAATTTCATTCATAAAAATATGTAAAATAATAAACCATTGTGGATCAACTTGAAGATGCTTCTCTTCCCGAAATCAATAGTCAATTTTGATTTTCCCAACAAATCTATTATCACCCTCTCCCTTGATGATATTGTTTATCAAATGACATTATTCTTTGATGGATCCAAATGTCACCACGGGAGGTGTGGGTGTCATTCTCATTCCTCTTAATGATGATCCCATGCCACTATCCTTTAAACTAGACTTCGACTACACAAATAACATAGCCGAGTACAAAGCACTTGTGTTAGGTCTTCAAACTGCCATTTCCCTAGGTGTTAAATCCATTAACATCTTTGGTGACTCTCAACTGGTTGTGAACCAAATAAATGGTTCATACCAATGTTGTAACAATGAGATTAAAAAGTATAGACATCATGTCCACCTACTTTTGACCACATTTGATCACTACCTCATTCAAGCCACTCCGTGATCCACTAACAAATTTGTAGATACCATGGCTTGTCTTTCCTCTCAAATACCTGCCTCACCTTCGACTCAAAAATATTTGTCACAATACAATGATTGCAGTCACCTTATTATATTATTCCTAGTGTTAATTTTGTGGGTAACATCGATATTGACCCACATGACATTTGGTATAAGTAGTTCATTGACTACCTTTCCCTTTCAATCTTTCCCCACATCTCACTAGAAGAATGACAGAAAGCCTTCCTAAAAGTGTGTCTTGTTACGTCATCATGGGTGGCATTTTCTACAAATGTGGCTTTGACAAGTATCCTCTTGTGGTCCTCGCCGCTTCTAAAATCCCATACACCATCAAAGAAATTCATGATGGGATTTTTTTTGCAGAAATTTTAGTGGCCTTGGTGTTGAAAAGCATATCCTTCACCTCGGCTACTACTTGAACAACCCTTAACAAGGACTATTGTAACTACATTAAACATTGTGTGAAGTGTCAACAGTATGCTAACCATCATCATACTCCTAGTCATACCTAAAATTTTCCAGAGACTTTTGTCCCTTCTCTCAATTGGGTTTAGATCTTGCTGGAGAGAGTAACCCTCATTCCTCCAACATCATCATTGGATCATCAACTGCGATCAAGATTACACTAGATGGGTAGAACTCATCCTTCTTATCTCTCCAAAAGGCAAGAAAATAACTAAATTTATCAACCACCATATCATTTGTCACTTTGGTGTTCCTCATCGCCTTATCACTGACAATGGAAAACAATTAAAAAACAAGACCCTATGCAAACTGTGTGACAAATTTGGTATTCAACTCAATTTTTCTTCACCATATTACCCACAAGAAAATGGTCAAGATAAATCTTATAACAAAACCCTCAACAAAATTCTTATGAAATTGGTTGATGACACTTGTAAGGATTGAAACATGCACATTCCTTTCACCCTATGGTCTTATCGCACCAGCATCCACACCTCTACCGATGCCACACCTTTCTCTTTGGTCTACGATACAAAATCCATCCTACCTCTCCAACTTCAAATTTGATCTCTTCATATATCACTTAAATATATGCTCTCTGATGATGATTTTCACTAAGAACATTTGGCACAACTTGAGCTACTAGATGAATGTCATTTAAATTATCTCAACCATTCTTTAAATCTACGAAAAGTGCATCAAACATGCCCATGAAAAACACATTGAGAATGAACATTCAATATCAATGATCTTGTCCTGAAAGAAAATCAACATGTAACTAAAATGGAGAAAAGAAAATGAGGCAAGTTTTCTCCTAATTTTCTTAGACCTTATATTGTCACCCATACCTATGGATTAAGAACTTATCATTTATCTTCTATCAAGTGTAAACTGAACCTATGCCCCTTAATGCCTTACATCTAGGATTGTTCTATTGTTGAATAATGTAAAACATCACTTTATGTCACTTATATTCTCATCCCTTGAGGGAACCTCTCCTTCCACCTACCTCTTTTAAGGACCAACGAATTAAATATAATTGTGTGATTATCCATCACCATTCATCCTTATCTTGAATATGAGTACCATGGCTCTTCTCATGGCATGCTTCTCAAGGATAATTTTCATCCATTTCAGGATGGAATCCCATGATCATTCTTCATTTGAACCCCTCTTTCATAGCTGACCTTTTCGTGCTATGGTTTTTCCTTCATAAAAGAATCCTATACTTCTTTATAGTCTTTTCCTTGACTACAAGTCCAAAATAATGCATTGGGTCTTCAAAGGTTAGCTCGACCACCTTTTTCTACCATCTTCACCTTTTTGACACTATTTTCCCCTACTACGTAGTCTTTCTCGTGTTTCCATAATGAAAATAACTTTGTAAATTAACACGAATAACCCATAAAACCAAACCATTCCTATACATATAGTTTCCATGATATCAATAACTTGGAAATTAAACCAAACCATGTCTATCCATCTAGTTTCCATATCATCAATAAGTTCTAGGAAATTAAATGAAACCATGCCTATCATCTAGTTTCCATAACATCAATAACTTGGAAATTAAACCAAACCATGCCTATCCATCTAGTTTCCATAACATCAATAAATTGGAAATTAAACTAAACCATGCCTATATATCTAGTTTCCATAACACCAATAACTTGAAAATGATACCAAACCATGCCTATACATCCATTTTCCATAACGTCAATAACTTGGAAATTAAAACAAACCATGCCTATACACCCAGCCTCCATAACGTCAATAACATGGAAATTAAACAAAACCATGCCTATATATCTCATTTCCATGACATCAATAACTTGGAAATTAAACCAAATAATGCCTATCATCTAGTTTCTAGAATATCAATACATTGGAAATTAAAAAAATCATAACATCAACCATGCCTACAACTAATTTCCATAATAACCATACAATGGAAATAAAACCAAACATAATAGATATAAGTTCCATCATCTATATACTGGAAAGTTTGTATGTCAATACAATATATATATAAATATAAATAAGTCTCTCAAAAAATCTCATGTACATATCACCTCTTCGAAATGAAGGTTGGTATATATAAGTCAAAATCCAAAATAAAAAACATCTCAATATCTATGTAATCCTTGAGATGGTTTAGTGCCTCTTCCACTCTCTTTTATCCTCCCATGGCCTATATCTTAATGAACTAGTCACCTCCTACTAGCCATGTCCATAAGACTGGTGGATCCCTAAACTACCAATACTATGGGTTTATGAGCTAGACCTCTCATTGGCTTCTGTGCCGAGCTATGTAATTAGCATATCTAAAAACGGATACCACTCTCTGTAATCTGATCCTCATAATACTTTACCTCACCTAAAACATCTCTATATTAATCCATCAATATCACATGTGGTGGTGGAATCACTATTTGTCTCTATCCTTGAGGTTGTGGAATTTGATCCTATGGTAGTAATCCTTGTACTGTATCTTGTGCTCCATCATGTACACTTGGAGGTTAACGAGTGGAAGCCATATGTCCTAAGTGCCAGCTTGTACCAATATCACTTCCAACTACATCTCGCCAAGTGGCCAGTTGTGCACTGCAATGTGGTAACTGGGCTGTAATGTTGCAAACTTCCCCTTGTCTTTAACATGTTCTTACACTACCACTAACTATACCTATCTTTGTGACAGTGCACAAGGTCTTGTAGTATAGTGACCTTGGCCTATAAATCCATCACCTACCTCTACAACTTGTCCCTCTCACTAATGACTATGGCCAAATTGGTGGTCTTGGCTTGGATAGTGATGCCTATACATGTGCGACCTACCACTACCTATACCCTAGTGTGTACTCCACATCATATATCATCTCACCGACTACTTGATCCTAAAATCCTACTGGATTTTTCAGCTATGGAAGAGGTAGTGACATCTCCACATCCTCTCGGTGATACTCTAGGAATGATGGATACACATCCTACCGTAAGCTTCGAACCGACATCCGACCCACTCTACGGGTGTATGCACTCATGATCCCTCACCCCGCACCCCTTAATCCATCTAAGAAGTTGTAAACCCTCCAGCTCCTCTTCCATACTAGTAAAATCTAGATATGTGAGGTATGGTCTTAATAAAATATCTACTAGGGACAAACCGCAAGTACCCTTTGATAATATGTAGTATCTCAAGTCACACCATCAACCCTCACCTTCTTTCCAAACCACACCCACCGCCTATATCTCACCACCGTATATACCAACCTCCTACCAATTTCATTGTAGTCCAAGTGCGGTTAGGCACACAATGTGCTAAGTATGCCCAAAAGTGTAAAAATATGTACAAAAAAACCATATCTCTATATCCTCATGTAGGCCCACAACTCCTGTATAACAGCAAAAATATGCTAGTGCCCATCCAAAATAAATTTGGTCAACAACATGTCCTCTAGGACTTCCATCAAATTATCTCATGAAAACCTCCCACCCTTTGAGTCTTAGAGGCTAAAAAAATGACACTAACCATCATCAACATTTCCAGTTAGGTATTTTGAGGGTATGCCACATTCATATCCCAAATACAAATACTTACGCTATGATATAACAACTCTGCCATAGCTGGCCAAGACACAATCGTTATGTGATTGATCACATATGAAGATGAGACCTGATACAATGGCTCCCCAAAAATTGATAGCTACAAAATCTTGTAGACCTTCTTTAATGTGAGAATCATCTCTCCAGGGCCGATCAATGGAAAGTGTTGGTAGTCGGATCCCATCTATCAATGAGGGCTACCATAATGTTGTGATCTTTAGAAATATGCCTGTACCTCTTAATGACACCATGCCCCACTACCCACATATGATCTCACCAAGAGCCAATGTCACACAACCGATCAACTAAATACAAGCCCAGGGGTCACAAAATCCACTCCTCCACCCACTAATCTTTCACTAACTTAGTCTCCTAGTGCCATTTGTCACTTCCGTAACTAATATTATCTCAAATCATCGCTTTCCAACTCCACAAAATGTTAAAATTATCACTTATTGGGGTGGATTTCTATTTTATATCACATTTTTGGCAACCAACATAATTTAGGTCATTCCCTAGATGATCGACATCGGTCACCCCTACCAAGCATCGGTAACCCTTCTTATAACATCAAATTCCTCATTTGATGTAATTTTGTTCCCACTTTCCTTTTCAAGCTAGTTAGCCTAGCAGCCTCTCTCTGAGGATCACCCACAAGCCTCACAATCTTTCCACCTCCCTACCCATAATTTGGGGCACATTATCCCTTACCCATCACCTTACCTATGACCTTACCTATATACCTTTTCCAACCTTACCTTCCCTACATATTTTTTTCCCAAATTTGAACCCACCTATATGACAATCAAACTCACTTACTTGCTCTACATGTGATAATGCCACTTGTGTTATTTAGGCTACGACCTTACCTTTCTGATTTCATAGAATTTATTTGGACTAGACCAAACCTTTTGGTGTTTTGGAAACATGCCTATACCCATTCCAACACCTAACCTTATTGTGTTTCCAGGATCACATCCTATACCTTGGATACCTGGACCACATCACCCTTGTTTGGATAAACTATCGACCTTTGACGAGTTAGAGTTTGTGTGCTCTTCAACCTTATGCCTTGTTACATTCTAAGCATGTGTGTGTGTTTGATTTCCTTCACCCATGGTCACCATTTCCCATATCTTCACATAACCCCATTTTCATCACCTACCACCTTATCGAACCCATGATCGATTTTGTATCTACTACATTAGTTCTTGGTTTGAGGGCGATCACCTCAACCCATATCTAGGGCAACACATTCTTGTTTTTGTCGACTTACGCTCATTAGTACGAGCTACACAACAAAAAGGGGAAAATGTAGACACCCAAAATTGGGTTACAACCCTCTAGGCCCCTTTGATTAACATACCCCCTTACCATGACCCCATCCTCACATTATTATTAATTTAATTACCCATATTAGGTTAATAATTCCCTCTCCCCCTCCACCTCATCTCTCCACCTCACCAAGGACCCATTCCAAGCTCATGCATTAGCCTAGACTATGTCATTTCTTTCCTTAACTAAATATGAATTCTTATAAACCTAACTATGACTTCTTCTACACCTCTCCCACATATTTCCTCTTAATTAAGAGAACATAAAATTCGAGTCCTTAAAATCTTGATGTAAACCAAAATGGGAAGAAATATGATATTTTAAGAAAATTGGACTATTTCTCCCTATCTCATGCTTTGGTTATTCCTTGGTAGGCACCAGTCGGTTTTGCTAGGAACATCCATCGAGTTCCTTTAAATAAGTATTTATAACTCTTTCCTTGGGTTCTTATTTTGGTTGGATTTTGGGATTTCATTCACATTCTAGCATTCAATTGAGCATCCAATGATCAAACACATAACCAGAATTCTAATTTCTTTACCAATAACCAACCTCTTTCTCTACAACCTTAGATCATTCATAGGGAAGCACACAAGGTCCATTATCACAACACTAGATCCAAGCCACTTCTACTACAAACACCCACAAATCATCTCCATCTACTAATATCAAATTCTTGAATAAAGTATCGTAACCTTTTTTGCCGAGCTTTATTTTGGTCTTATATCTCTTATTCTTTTTTGTTGTATGGATATTTTCTCACCCGAATACCATCCATCACCCATCTACCCGATAAGGTACAAAATTATAGCTTTCCACCTTTCCAATCACCCCTCTCACCCTCGTTGAGTCTTCCCCAAAATCCTAACACCCAACCTAATCCTTTTCAACACTGTAAGCACAATGAGCTAGAACCAACCCCTTTTAAACTTTGGAACCCAATTTCCCCTACCGATATCAAGTTACCTAACCGATTCTAGCTTCTAACCGATTACAGCTGTTGGTTTCCCAACCGGCATCGATCTCTCGTGTCTCTTGATTTCTCAAACAAGCAAGCTAATTGACCTACCCAAAACCTCCCACAACTTCACCCAAACCTTCCTAATACCATTTTTCACACGTATGCACCTTAACAACCAACCACCCTCTTAAGATTTAGTCTTGTATTCATTATTTAGACTAGATTTGATTTACTGTGCTTGTGTGAGATACCTAAATTATAAAACTACAATAGGAATCTTTATTTCATGTTCTTATCAGCATTTAACTTGTTTTTAAACATGGATTGATAACATTATAGGAAGTTCTCTACTTCTCGGATCTAGATTACGCTTAGGAAATCCACCAAATAATATTTTTAATTCTATCTTGTGGTCTTTTATTCTTTTGAAGTATTCCTTCGAGACAAAAATGAGTTCTCTCGATCGGCCTAGTCTTCTATGGTGTGCAACCTCTGCGAAGACCTCCTATTATTCATCACGTACCCAACATCCGAGCTTAAATGTTTTGCTTATACGTATGCTTCTTATTGGTGAAACAAAAGGTTTGGATTTGTTTTTTAAAACCACATCCTGCAGAAAGATGATTTCACATATAAATTTATGAACTTCAATAGTTTCTCCAAGTCAACATTCCTTATCCTATTCAAGTAGTTCAAGGTATGATTTAATGGCCACGAGTCCTTTGTCGGTATTTTTATGGATCCAATTTCCTCATTTTTTTAGTGGCCATGCAATATGATGTTTTCCAGATCAATATCTTCTTTAGGTTTGTTTGAGATGGTCCATGTTTTATTTGGCTTTAAAAATCCCGATACAATGTAGTACCTTCTCCTCTCCCTATAGGTTTCAATATTCAATGCTCATATTTTTAATTACATCATTGCCTCCTGTTAAGGAAAATATTTCCATCTACTCTCCCAATCCATATATTTTCATTATCATTTCACCATATTGTATAAGTAGCATTTGTCCCTTGAACACATCCTTGAATGGATTGAATTCTTGGATAAATCTTTCAAAAACAAGACCGTAAATATTATTATTACTTTGGATATGTTGACTCATGTAGTATTCTTTTTAATATGTTTGGCTGATGATATTTGGTCATATATGTCTTTCTCTGTCTGTTTTTGGCCAAAAACAAACTTCACCTCCTGCTACAATTTAAAAATTGTCTATCCAAAGCACATAAAACATTTTCCCAATATGAGATCTTGACTTACAATAGTCACTACCTTCTCCTATTGAAATTTCCCCATGATTTTATTCCCTTTTTAGATTTTCCATTTCTTTAAGTTCCTTGAAAGGTGCCAAAGGATGTTTCCTTCCGATAAGCTTTGTTCACCATTATCCTCTCGTACACCATATAGAGATAGAATGAGACAATTGTTGATAATTTAATGTTGCTTTAGACTCCATCACCATGTATGCCATCCACAACATGGAATCTAATAACTTTGGTTTATTTATACCCATTATCTTATGGTTTCCATCTAAAAATAATGGCTCCAAAATTCGTTGAAGTTGTACACTTCGCTTAATAAGATAAGGATTGAATGTACTTGAACCTTTTTGGCATGTTCTCGTGTAAGTTCCATGATATGTGGAAAATAAAATGTGTCTACTTTATGTAATAATGTTGCTAATCTTTTGAAATTCCCATCTATATCCTCATGAGTGTGTGTCACTGGAAGGAATCTTACATACACAATGTTGAATACCCTTTTTGTTGATAACATTTATATAAATGTAAATAATGTATGATTCTTGTTATAATTTTAAGCATTATCCATTAAAATTAGAGGATCAAAGGTTTATTTATGAAAGAAGTATTCCCACTAGCAACACTAATGATTTGGAATGGTCAAATATTTCCTTGTAATTTTCATATTTTTCATGCATATCATTTTGTAATAATGCATCATGCAATAGTTGTTTGGATGATCCACAACGATAAAAAAATCTCAATAATCATCAATTACGGGTTCTTCAAGCTTCTTGAGACACAAAGCTAATGGTGTAATTGCATAGTTTTCTCCACATTCAACAAATGGCTAGCGAAATGGCCAAAACCCCATGTCTTTTCTCCATAAGTCGATATCATTGAGATGGTCAAGATAAATTAAAATGTAAGGTAGGTTTGTTGCGGTTCATAACATTACTTATTGAAATTGCTTTTTTACCCATCCTTAGTATGGAAGTTTCATTTAATCCATTTTATCATGCAAAATTCTCAAGAATCCATGAGTTTGTTCTTCTGATTGTAATATGTGGGAATAATATGCTTTATGAAAAATTTAAATAAATTCATTATGCCATTTTGTTCCTCCTCAATCTTTACGAGTGATTTTGGGCATGTGGTGGCTCTATTTCTATTGAACAAATATGTGCACTCATCACACTTGGTAAAATTGCAATAAAAACATGTGGAAAATGTTTTTCATTTTGATGTTGGAGCTTGATTGCGACTATCATCACCAATCCGGCACTATGATAATTCTTCACCGGAACTCTTCGCTATGATTATTTACTAATGCACAACCTTTAGTTTGGTGGATGTAATCTGGAAAAAAACAACAACATAACACAAGAATACCATCGACTATGATAAGACGAATGATGACAAATCTGAAATATCAAAATAAATTATAATATTAACATGAAATCATTCAATCTCACCCATGAGGTACTTCAAGTGTTATTGACTTCATTTTCCTTTCACCAAGACTATGGGAGAAACTTTATAATTACACCTCTTAATGGCTTCTTCAACACACCTTTAAACCGATGGCTTCCTTCACACACTTTCTACAATATTTCTCACTACTTCCTTCTATGCTAAATGAGGGGGTGGCCTCTCTATTTATAGAACTTCCAGTGCTTATCCATCTTATCTCTAAGATAGGATAAAAATCCACTATGACGAATCATATTCCATACCTTAACTCTTATCTGTACATGTAAGCTTATCTCATTAAGATAAGATAAACCTTATCATTTTACATGGGTTCCACATTTTTAGACTTTTACAAATAAAATACACAAAATATTTATGACCTCACTCCTTGTCTTTATTACCAATATAATATTTCTAATTCCTAATCATGTAGACCCTACTTCTCTAATTACCCAAACTTTGACATTTTAACATTACTGGACCACTTACGACAAATATTTACTTTTTACAACATTCCTATTGTACTTTGACTGTTACCATACTCCACATTATTGGCGGCACCGTACTGACGGCACCATTATCTTCTATCGGACGCTACTACTAATTATACTTAACAACATCCTATTCCTAATACATACATTAATGAAATAGAAATTACGGAGGAAAATTTTAGTGTCGACATCTTCCCCCTTCCTAGCTTCTACTCCGTCCTCGGAGTAGACTATTCTGGTGCTTGGAAAATCTTCAACTTGTCGTGGTTGACCCATTTCATAATGGGAGTGCCATCCAATTCCTCCGGTCAAATGGTTACCATTTTCATGCATGTACTGCTATTTTGTAGGGCCCCATCCATTTTGGAAGAAATTTTCTCTGTCTTTTTTTTTGTATCTGGAATCATATACTAGAACCAAGTCATTCACATGAAATGGAGACCACCGATCTTTTGATCAAAGTATTCCTTCTACTTCATTTTCTTCTTATGGCTTGTATCCTTTGCTATTTCTCTCATTTCCTCCAGCAAATGAAGATGTACCAACCTTTCTTTTATTGAATCACTTTCATCCATCCTTTCATTTTTCATAACTCTCACAGTGGGAATATCAAACTCAATAGGAAGAACTGGATCAATGCCATAGGCCAACTGAAATGGGGAGTATCCTGTTGCTGACTTTGATGTTGCCCTATATGCCCACAATGCTTTGCATGAATCCTTTTATCCCATTTATGTACCTGCAAGGCTGCATCTTTTGCTAGAATTTGACACAACACAAAATTTGTTCGTTCCACCTGTCCATTTGTGCTTGGCTTGTATGTTGTTGCCTTCCTGTGCTTAATAGAAAACTTATTGACTAGGGCTTCTACCACCTCATTAATGAAGTGGCTTCCTTGATCTGTTACAATTTCTAATGGGCAACCAAAATGGTGACAATGCGTTCATACATGAACCTTGCCACTTCATCCATGGAAGAGTTGTTTTCAATGGCCTAGCTTCAACCCACTTGGTTAAATAATCTGTGGCAACTACAATATACTTATTTTGGCGTGATGTAGTTGGAAGTGGACCTAAAATGTCTATTCCCCACTTTTCAAAGGGACCAAGGGGAAGAATAGGACATAATGGAGCTGATGAAGTCTTACGGTTACCATGTGTTTGACAAATATCACATGTCTTACAATAATTATAACAATCTTTAAAAAGAGTGGGCCAGTGATAACCTGCATCCAAGATCCTTCTTGTTGTAAGTTGTCCAGAGAAGTGCCCTCCACATGTACCATTGTGGAATTCTTCTAGCAGTTCCTTCCCTTGATCACGTCCAACTACCCTCTTGTACTGTCCATCAGGTCCTATTCGAAATAATACTCCATGCAGAATAGAATATGGACGACTAGCTTGAGTAATCTTTCTCTTAGTCTTTGCATTGGCACCATCAGGAAACTTGAATTCATTCAGATAATTCCAAATATCTATGTATTCACTAGGGATTGTGTCAAGGGATAACAATGCTGCATCGGGAAATCATCATCATCACAAGATGATCCTAAACCATCATAGGCTCGAGAGAGTGCATCTGCATTGACATGCTTCTTTCCTGGCCTATCTATAATATCAAATTCAAACTCTTGTAGCAAAATTATCCATCTTGCTATCCTCCCTGATGGGTTAGGCTTATTTACAATATATTTTAGAGCCTGATGATCTGTTACAACTAGAAATTTTTACCCTAGCAAGTAATTTCTAAACTTCTTTACAGCAAAAATGATAGCCAGAGCCTCTTTTTCGATTCAGATAATTTACCTCAAAGATCAAGCTCATTTGTCTACTCCCAAAGTAAATTAGATGTTCATTCCCATTTTCATCCTTTTGGCTCAAAGTACTTCCTAGTGCTACATCTGAGGCATCAGTGTACACAATGAATGGCTTGCTCCAATCTGGATTCTTCAAAACAGGTGAAGACACTGTGGGCTTCCTTCAATTGTCCAAAAGCTTCATGCGCCTTATTTCCTGGTTCATAAGTAACATCCTTCTTCAAGAATTGGGTTAGTGGCTGTGCAATCTTTGAGAAATTCTTGATGAACCTTCTATAGTAACCCATATGGCCTAAAAATGATCTCAACTTACTTCTATTAATAGGAAATGGTAAATCTTTGATTTTTGAAACTTTATCAGGATCAGTACCAATACCATCTCTGGATATAACATGCCCTAACAAAACGCCTTTAGAACATCCAAAGACACACTTTGTAGGGTTTAGTGAGGCTTGTGCTTCATCTAACCTTTGAAATGTTGTCTCCATTTGGTGCAGGTGGTCCAACTTGCTCCCATAGATGCAAAAATCATCCAGAAATACTCTGATGAAGGTCCCAATGTAGGGTTCGAACACCCTATTCATCAAACACTGGAATGTTGCTAGAGCATTACACAACCCAAAAGGCATAACTCTATAAGAAAACGTTCCCCAAGGAGTGGTGAACGTGGTCTTCAAATGATCTTTCTCTGCTATACAAACTTGGTTGTAGCCACTATATCCATCAGCAAAACTATAGCACTCCTGGCCAGCTACTTCGTCCAAGATCTGATCTGAAAATGGAAGAGGGTAATGATCCTTCTTTGTTGCCTTATTGAGCTTCCTGTAATCAACACAAATGTGTAGCTTCCCATTCTTTTTTATTGAGATCACAATGGGAGAAACCCATTCTAGATTCTCCACAAAAAATATGAATCCTGCATCAAGCAACTTATCTATTTCTTCTTTTACAGTCTTGGAAAAATTAGGATTCATTCTATATGGCATTTGCTTTATGGGCTTAGCACCATCTACCAGCTCAATACAATGTTCTACCCAACTTACTTGATGGAGTTCCTTGTAATCAAAAGTGAATAGGTGTATGTACCTTTGAAAGAGCTGGAGGTAGGATTCCTTCTCACTCTCCATCACAACATCACCAATCTTTATTTGTTGGAGACGATCATCAACTTCTTCTTCAGATAATTTTATGGGGTCATGAGTTGGTGTGACTGGAAGGATATCCATGACTGAAACATCCACCTCGCTTTCTTCATCTTCAGTGTCCACTTCACTGGTACTAGAGTAATCAGAGGATGTCCAATCATCAGTTTCATCACTTGAATCCACAGGTTCTACTTATGATGTCGAGGGATCACATTTATCTTCACCCTCTCTCTACCACGTCCAAGTGTCATGAAACCTTCATTCCAGTAGTTTCTTGCATGAACTCTCCTTAGCCATGGTCTTCCCAGCAGCATTGGGTATGCAACAGTACCATTTTTCATCACCTGAAAGTCTACCACACATACCACACCCATAACAGATATTGCCACATTTGAAACTACACCTTCTGGTTTAGTTTTTCCTTTATTTAATGACCTTAACATAAGTGTTGAAGGGCGATCAATTTTTAAACCCAACATATTCATTACAGACTTGGTCATTACATTAACTGCAGCACCTCCATCAACTAAGACATCATGAATTGAAATACCATTACATAATACCTCAGCTTGTGGAGCATAGGGATCTGCCTCTGCCTCCAAAACAGGGACCTCAACCTCCTTCCTTCTTCGAGCATTGAGTCCACCTCGCAACTCCCGCCTCTTCTCAGAAGACATAGCCAAGAGTTGACCATATGTAATATTTGCAGGCCTTTTGGACAGATCTTCCAAGATGGAGTATGGTCCTTGCCCCTGTGAAATCAGAAAATCCTACACACCCAACTTTCTTCTCCTATGTTTCTTACTAGTTTCTTCTTTCATCTTCTTAGGATCATTTCCATCTTGATTATCTTTTTCTTTCTTTCTTTTTGTTACAAACACATCTACTTCATTATTTCTGCTCTTATCTACTACATCAAAAGAATTCACAGGTGCTTTTCCTTTATCATTATCTCCTTTACCAGATGTAGAAGCTCTATCTAGACAATTATACTTATAATGACCCTTTTTATAACAACCATAACAAACAAACTTCAAATATTTCTTTTGGACCTCTATCTCCTCCCCGAGAACTAAATTCCTTTCCTCAAGAAGATTAATAGTTAACTGACCCATCTTTTTGAGCAGATCTTCATACTCAGTAGATGTACTAGGAGAAATATTTGTGCTCACCGGAGTGGTTGTGGATTCTGGACCAAAGGTGCTGGTGTAGGCTCTACTTTAGCAACAATTTCTTTGGGCTCCTCTTCCATGCTTTCTTCTTGCCTTCTTGCAATCTCCTTTGCTTGTTCAATGGTAGCTGGGTGGTCATACTTCACTTGTTGTCTGATCTCTAGCTTCATCCCAAGAATGAAGTGCTTACAGAGGAGATTATCCACGCCATTCATCAACCCATCCGCTAGTCCTTCCTTCCGGATCTGGGCATCGAGCTTCCTCCTTAGCTCTAGAACACGAGCATGATAATCCCTTATCTTCTCCTTCTCTCCTTGGGATAGCTTTGTGATCTCGATCATGAGATCTACATATTTCTGTTGTTCACCAAATTCTTCAAGAAAACTTTCAGTTAATAAATCCCATGAATTTTTCACATTATCACCTAGTGTTTCAAACCACCTAAGTGCTGAACCATCCAAAAAGGTAGGAAAAAATTCAGTCCATTGTTCCCTTCTTATAAGGCCATTAAAAATACAAGATCACTTAAACTCTTGAATGAAAGAAGAAGCATCTTCATTAGATTGAGCTGAAAAAATAGGAATCTTTCCCATTTTCAAAAGTAACCACCGTGAAATACCAACTCACAAGTACAATCAACAAGACTTATGTGTACAAATAATTGGAATCACTATACTAGAAAGTGACTTTACACCTTTCTACAATAAAATAGAAATGACCATGGTAAACTATGGTAAAACTTGACTTACTGCGGTAAAAACTGACTTTACTGTGGTAAACACTATTCATGGTAAAAAGTGAAGTTATCATGGTAAATACTATTCACTAGTAAAAGTGAAGTTATCATGCGGTAAATACTATTCATGGTAAAAAGTGACTTTATCATGGTAAATACTATTCCAACAAAAATGACTTTACCATGGTAACTACTATTCATGGCAAAAATGACTTTACCATGGTAACTACTATGCACAGTAAAAACAAGGTTACCCTCTAATTGATTTTTGACTAAGTGGGAATATCTCTCCAGAAAATCCACCAACGAGGAATGGTCCCAGCAACGGAACCAAAATGTCATCACCAATCCTAAGACTATGATAATTTTTCACCGGGAACTCCTCGTGCTATGATTATTTACTAATGCACAGCCTTTAGTTTGGTGGATGTAATCTGGAAACAAAACAACAACATAACACAAGAATACCATCGACTATGATAAGACAGAATGATGACAAATCTGAAATATCAAAATAAATTATAATATTAACATGAAATTGTTACAATCTCACCCATGAGGTACTTCAAGTGTTATTGACTTCACTTGCCTTTCACCAAGACTATGGGAGAAACTTTACAATTACACCTCTTAATGGCTTCTTCAACACACCTTTAAACTGATGGCTTCCTTCGCACACTTCCTACAATATTTCTCACTACTTCCTTCTATGCTAAATGAGGGGGGTGGCCTCTCTATTTATAGAACTTCCAGGCTTATCCATCTTATCTCTAAGATAGGATAAGAAATCCACTCCGACGAATCATATTCCATACCTTAACTCTTATCTGTACATGTAAGCTTATCTGTTAAGATAAGATAAACCTTATCATTTTACATGGGTTCCACATTTTTAGACTTTTTACAAATAAAATACACAAAATATTTATGACCTCACTCCTTGTCTTTATTACCAATATAATATTTCTAATTCCTAATCATGTAGACCCTACTTCTCTAATTACCCAAACTTTGACATTTTAACATTACTGGACCACTTACGACAAATATTTACTTTTTACAACATTACTATTGTACTTTGATCATACCATACTCCCACATTATTGGCGGCACCGTGCATCGATGGCGCCGTTATCTTCTATCGACGCTACTACTAATTATACTTAACAACATCCTATTCCTAATACATACATTAATGAAATAGAAATTACGGAGGAAAATTTTAGTGTCGACACGATGCCCAGGAAGTTTCAAGAATTCAAGATCCTCATTACATTTCTTTCTTGATATATTTTGGGTATAAAATGAAGGAAGAAACCTTTGAAACGTTTACTCCATCTTGTCCTATAGACCAAGTTAGATGTGGATAAATATCTATATTTCTCTCAACAATTCTTTGATGATACTTACGAAATTTTTCAAGTAGAAGTGTTTGAGTCTTGTTTCTCTTTCCGGTGTTATCATTCACTGCAAGCCTACTTCTATTTATCCATTCATATTTATGTTTATATAAGGAACTCCTTGGTTACCCATATACTTTGTGTCATGCATTCTAACAAACATCCATCCCATCAAATATCATTTTATGTATCTCCATAGTTTTCTTACTAACATTGGATGGAATTTGTTGTTAATGTATCGAACACAATTTTTTTCTATCAACTTCATTCAACGCTCTAGTTATGTGCCACAAATTTTGAATTCTAATTGGAGAAAGAAATGTTTGTTGGAGACATTTATATTTACAACAACTAAAATCTGCATTTTCCACTTGTTCTAAAAATATTGACCACTTTCTCTCCTCATAAAAATTTGATTTGATGGATTGGATTGAGGGTATCCAAATTCAGATGTTTTGACAACATTCTAAGATCTTTTTATCACTCTATTGGATTGATTTTATTAGTGGCATCATATAAAATTGGATAAAAAAGGGAGGTTTTTCGTCTTCTAATGCATCCCAAATGATGACGTCGACCTCATTTGGGAATTATTTGAATCTAATATGCATCGAGAAAAAATTTATGTCACCCAATTTCCTAGAGGCCATTGTATGAGAGATCCTTCAAATAGGAAACATTTTTTTTGCAAGGAGGGTTGAATACTCTATCAAATAACATATGCACACCAAAGCTATTGGAATCTAATCTATTAAAATGTACCATGTCTCCTTCAACTACGTTTGTAATTGTTCCCTCTGCTACAAATTTACACTCAATTGAGTAGTAATGGATTAATTTTGTAACATCTCCCTTGAACTTCAAATTGTGTTGATCACTGTGTATAAGGTGCAGACCATCCAATTGAGCACTTCCTTGCTTAATCATAAGGAAACTTATTGTTTTATTGAAAATAAAATGTTTTATCGGCCAAACAATTGATTTATTAGGTTGAGGAAACACAAGATAATTTTGAACACATATTTACCACATTCTCTATCCATATACCTAAATTCAAAGGACTCCAACCTCTCTCAATCGATTTCATGAACTTCTTGCACATGAGTTATATAACCCATGGCTATGTCATTGTCTCTATTACAAGATTTTTGTTTGAGTATGACATTATCTGTGACAAAATATTTTCTATCTTTAGGACATGTATTATTGGTACTTTCGGTTTCATCGCTGAAATCTGTCCTCTGCATTATAATCCTCTCAACCACTACAAATGTTTTCACTTTAGAAATTGCAAGGAATGGATGAATCTTCATGTTTGGAGAATTCACTCTCTTCCCAAGTAGTGTAGTATCCTTTATTTCTAACATCTCGAAGGTTTCAAATTCATAAACCGAGAAAGGAAATTTTACTCTCCCATGCAATATTGTGTTAACAATGACAACAAATCCTCTTCCCACATCATTACAATGTAGTGTCTTCCTATTTGGATATACTCTACCCTCTACAAATTTGATTCCTTTTGAAAACAAGTCCACATAATCATCCTATACAAGTGTAAAACTCCTGCTATTATGTAATACACAATATAAGAAGTTTGCGAGTTGATGGAAAATGTACTAAACCATTGCATAAAATAAATAAAAATTATCATGTATGTACAACCATAAGGACATGAGCTAGGAAATTCTATAATTCAGTAAGGTTTGGAAATACTTCAAAATTATACATATATAATTAAAATTGACATGAATATATTTATAACATGATTTCTAAACTATGATTGAACTTGACTTCGTTTGAATTTAATTGATGAGAAATAAAAAAATGAGGTTGAAGTTAAATGATGACAAATAAATAAATAGAGGTGAAATAGAATTTAATTAGAAACTTGATTGTTAACTAGTTCATCTAAATAACTTTTACAAGAATTCATCATAATTCCCATATTCACTTACTATGAGAATGGGCATTTGTCCATTTTAAACATTCTCATAAAATGATCTAATTGCCATTCATTCTTTATGTTTCATGTAGGATAATTTTATTTTCTTTCTTTGTTTAGTTTATGACAATGGGCATATGCCCATTCTCATCACAATCATAAAAATATTTGTTTGTATGAGAAATGGCATATCCCCATTCTCATCACAATAATACAAATATTGTTTGTAGGAGAGAATGGGAAAATGCTCATGCTCATCACAATAATAAAAATATTTGTTTGTATTAGAATGGGTATATGCCTATTCTAACCATTCTAACTCATTAAAGCAATATTAAACTTAATAATTTTAATATCATTATAAATCATGTGAGAATGGGAAAATGTCCATTCCAGAAAAAAATTAATTATTACCTCCATTTTTCTTTTATGATTGTTATATGTGAATGGACAAATGTCCATTCAATACAACATAAAGATGTTTGTTTGTATGAGAATAGACACATTCCCATTAAATGTCTATGTGTATTGCCTCAATATAATACCTTTATTTTTTTCTATGATTATTATATGAGAATGAGCATATGCCCATTCAATATAACATAAAAATGTATGTTTGTATGAGAATGGACATATGCCCATTACTGTCTACGTGTATTGTCTCTATTAGTTAATTTGAGGATTCTAATAAATACGGATTTAATCAACTTAAATATTATATAATGTTACAATAAATATTTAAATAAACATTACATCATAACATAAGTAAATAAAGAAATACTTACAAGAAATAAATAACACATGTGACACAATATTTATAGTGGAAAACCCCAAAAGGGTAAAAACCACTTTGAAAATAACCTTTACTTGTAGAACTTATTTTACATCTAGTAAGATCACCTCCTCCTTAAAACCCTATTTACCAAGGGTAAAACCAAATCACTTGATTTTCACACCTTTGATATATTTCTCGAATATATCAAATGAGGACCTAAAGTCCTTTTTATATAAGGTGATCGGGTATGTCTCCCAACCCACCTTTTAACCTAAAAGTAAGTTGAAATCAACACCTAGGTTTATAATATTTAATATTAGAAATATAATAATTTCATGATATTAAATATTTAACCTAAATTATATACCTAGGTTATCATATTTAATAATAGAAATATAAATATTTAATATTATTAAATATTAACATATATATTAGTGATGGACCCATATACATTAAGGGTTGGTGAGACCACTTAATCATTATGTTCCAATAGTCTCAAGATAATAATATTTTTTTTTCCAAAAAGAAATAAAAACTAGTTGCTCTTAATGTTCTTCCAAGGTACTATCTCATTATTTAGAACATATAATGTTAACCTTTGATGTGAATACTATAAGTTATATAGTTTTTATCAATTTCACAACCATATTATAGTATCAATGATTTTAACACAAACACGTATGGGAGATGTAATTATTTTTTAGTACATTCAAGATATTTAAAATGAAACTTGATAAATTTCAAGATACCTATCGAAATTTATTAAAAAATATAACTAAAGCTTAAATGTGACGAAAAATCCAATTAAGTAAAAAACTTAGATATCATAAAATATGGTATTACTACCAAATAATAGGATTTTCCATTTGTAATCAATGAATAAACAATAATATATGTTTTGGATCAATCTTCCGCATCTCCTCTCTCTATTTAAGTCGACATTCCCATCTAGTGTTCGGGAGTAGTTGAAGCAAGTAAATAATTCAACATTTGAGTGATTTCATGAAAACCATGTGTCATATATAGTTTCCCTAACTATCCCCTCTCTAGTATAAATTAGTATCAATTAATTTCAAATGCAAAAATAACTTAAAACATGGCTATGATAATGTTTAAAAATTATATTTTATTTTAAATGTAAATAACCTAAATCATGACTATGATAAATTTTAAAATTTATATTTTATTTTATATGCAATAAACCTAAAACATGGCTATGATTTTTTTGAAAATTTAAATTTTATTTTAAGTGCAATTATTAAACCTAAATCATGGCTACAATATTTTTAATATTTATATTATTTTTGACCATGGAATAGCAAGACCATTAATTTGCAAATAAATTGTTTTCCACCGTTAATTTTTTATTAATTGAAAGTACTTGTTTTTTATTAATTGAAGGTACTTGTTTTTCAAACACGTCTTGAACCACATATTGCGGGAAGCTGGTGAAATTAATGGAAATAAATTCACACCACTCTATGGCACTGTAGAGAGAATGACGATGGTTACTATTTTCAATGATGGGATGGGTCTTTGGAATTGCAATATTTATCGTGGGTTGGAGAAGCTATCTCCTTTTTGTTCATCCTTTCCGCTTTATTTTTCATTCGGTTTCTACTTTTTTAATTTTTCCTTCCACTTTGGGATGCATGTTTCGTTAGACCATTTTTTCTTGTGAAGTAGAAGATTTAAAGAATATTTATGAGATATTGTTTTTCCTCTCCGATAATTTTTTTCACCCTTACCACTTTGGGATATATCATTTTCTTAATACCATTTCGCATGTGACGCATATGATTTGAAGAAAATTTGAGGCATGAACTATTCTAACTCTTCTCTATTGAATTATTATGAGATGAAGAGTATCATTTGGTTTTCTTTCTCTTATATTCAAATTTGGGTATTAAGAATATCACAAGTCAATGTTTTTAAATAAATTTGTAGTTGTTAATCAAATCATTGTTGTTAATATGAGGAGTTATCTGCTAAGATTTTACCAAACTACCGAATGGTCTTACCACCGGGTGGTATTGATTTTTAACGAGTTGTGTAGGTGAGTTCCGTAGGTTGAGAATGATTTATTAATAGAAGAAGACTTTACTTTATTATAGTGAAGAAAAAAATTTACTTCTTTTAAATTGAAGATAAGTTTCAGAGATACTTCTAACTCTTATCTGTTGATTTATTATGAGATGAATAATATCATCCTACTTTGTTTCTCTTGAATTTTAATTTGGGTATAAGTATAATGTATTTTTTTGATCTTTTGTATTATTGATATGTTTTTAAGAATATCACTTCAATCTTTTGAAAGGCTTGCATAGTATTATCCTCCATAGTTATAGAAGGATGTCACTAAATATGACCGTTTCTTGCATGTTTTAGAGTTTGAACAAGATCATTCCTTGAAAAAAATGTTTTTGATTTGAAAAAAACCATTTCCAATCCTTCATGCTAAGACATGGAATTAAGCTGTTTTATTATTACCAAAGTATAGTGTGGGGTTACAGGTTAGGAAACGTTACTTATTTTACGAGTTGGGGGCCTAGCATCTCGTGCCAAGATGGGCGGTGAGCTTCACAGATGATTTAAGCGTGTGACCTGATCTATTGAGCTTGGAGGGTAAGATGACTCACCAAGATTGGTGAGTAACTTGACATTCGAGATGGGTGGGCGGATGATCTATTGAGCCGGTAGTTGTGTTGGCCTGTTGAGCTAGCCGATTGAGATGGGTGGGTGATTTGACCTCTCGAGTTGAGTGGGTGAGCTGAAATTTCAAGCTTGGCATGCGATTTGAATTCCAAAGCAAGGCTGGGGGATTACCTACCAAGATGGGTGGGCTATTTGACCCGCCTGCTAGATGGGCGGGAAAGGATGATCTACTTGAGATGGGTGGGTGAGGTCACTTCGAGCTAAGCAATATTGAACTTAATTATTGTCATAACTGAATTAAAATTATTAAATTCAATGATGTATCTAATGAGAAAATTCATGTTCTCAACATTGGAATCATAAAAGAATAATAGAGATAAATTCTAGCTTGTTTTATAATGGATAGTTTTCCATTCTCACATTACCTTCATAGAGTTATTAAAAAATTAAGTTCAATATTCCTTATATTACAATATTTAGAATTTGTAGATTCCCATTCTCATATAAAGAAACTTTTTATCTTCTATTAAATGGTCGAGTAACCATACCTATAGAGGTATTAAATTTTTAAGTTTAGTATTGATTGTATTAGAATGTTTAGAAGGAGCTTATGCCCTTATACATATAAACAAGCATTTATTTCTTCTATTGAATGGGCAGATGCCCATTGTCATATATGAATCATATATGAAGGATATAGATAAAATTTAATTTATTTTAGAATGGGCAAGTTCCCATTATCATATAGGAATCATGTAAGAAAAATAGATCAAATTTAAATTGTTTTTAAAGTTCCCCATAATCATAGCCTTCATAGGTATTAAAATGATTATGTTCAATCTTGTATTGAATGAAAACTTCCCAATCCCATATAGGAATCATAAAGAAGAATATAGATAAAATCTAATTCATTTTAAAATGGAAAGTTTCCCATTCTCACAGCCATCATATAGTTTTTAAATTGATTAAGTTAAATAATTATTGTATTAGATTGACCATTTATTTTCACTCGATATGTTATTTACTTTTCCCATTAGTAATGATCAAGTTCAATATTACTTGTATTACAATGATTAGAATGGGAATATGCCCATTCTCATACAAACAAACATTTTTATCTTGAATGGGCAGATGCCCAGTCTCTTATAGGAATCATTGAAGAATAATAGAGATTAAATTTAATTTGGTTTTGAATGGAAAATTTCCTATTTGAATCATATAGGAAAAATAGAGAAAATTTACTTTATTTTAGAATGTGTAGTTCTCCATTACCACATTCTTCATAGTTATTAAATTAATTAATAAGTTCAATCGTGTATTGAATGAGAAAATGTGAGTTATCATATAGGATTCATAAAAGAAGAATAGAGATGGAATTGAATTATATTTAGAATGTCTGGTTTCCCATTATCACAACCTTCAAAGAGTTATTAAAATTATTAAGTTCACTTATTACATGTATTAAAATAAAAAGAAAGGGAGAATGCCATGGAAAAATCCTTTAACTAATTACCTATAATCATGTCTACGGGGAAGGGATCAAGATTTTTGTTTACCTTGCAAAACTAAGTTAAAGAGGTTGAAATTTATGTGTCATTTTAATGATCGAAAACAATCCTATGTAAGTATTGGGTATAAAGGAAGAGTAAGAAGTTATGAGGAGAAATTTTAGAGGTTGGATGATATAAGTGATTTTGTTGGGTTTAGAAAGGACATTTGGTATAGAAAAGGGCTTGATAAATTACAATAATTAGTTTTAAAATGGACAAGAAGGTTTCAAAATGGGTTGTTTTTATTTCCAATTTAATAGAAAACAAAAAATGGGTGATGAACTGGTTCATCTAGAACTTGATTAGACCAATGGGATTAGTAGAAGAGTTTGGATGATGCTATAAAAATAAGGTATGTAATCTCTATTTCCAAGTTTTGAAGGCCACAACGAAGCCCTAAGAAAGTATTTTTCTACTCATTGGAAGGATGGTCAGGCTAGTATTATGGGTTTTCCTATAAAAACATCTATGGATATTATTGCTTTAGTGGTTGGGATGAGCAACGAGGAAGAGAGATTTACAAACCAAAGAAAAATTTTGATGGGGAGATGGGAAAATGTTTTGTGGGTAAAGAGAAACTAAGACATCACCGTGAAGGTTTTGAGAGAGATTCTTTACCTGATCCTTTCAATGAAATCACCCTACACTTGATACAATTTATCACCTTGGAGGGTAGGTACAAGGTAGTTTATACCCACCCTTTTACTATATTAATTCATATCCACCATGATGGTATGCATTATAATTTACCATTATTTCTCAATCATTCCCTACACAAATCAATCGAGAATTTCAAAAAAGGAAAGTTGAAAATACCTCTTCATCGTGAATTGATGATGGCCTTATTCCATTTGGATTATACAGATTTCACCAAATCTTAAAATTTTAGGGCTTGTTGAATGATGATGTAAATCATGTTGAAGATGAGAAGTATATGGTGCAAGAGGATTATGACGATTCCTCCTCTTTGGGATCGAGATGACATAAAAGAGTCTTTAATGTTGCGAATAAACACTATAAATGTTATTAGTAATATGGAGAGGGAGGATTTGGAGGACCTAGATGACTTCTATACTCGGGTTGAATGGATGAATAAATTGAAGAAGAAAAAGGTTATTGATATTGTTGCTCGTGTTTCTATGTCCGATATCAAAGGGGAACCTTCCAAAGGAAAGAAAAGTTAAAGTTTGATTGGAGTATGACATTGAAAAAATGTCCCTCAAGGTTCTCGCACTGAAAAGAATGTTTATTCACTCGATGAGTCCAGGGCAGCCATGGTATGTACTTGTATGAATTATATTGAGCCCTTGATCTAGCCTCCTCTAAATATCCATAACCATATTTTTAAGCCCAAACAGTTCCTCTCTAATGGTTATGGATATTAAGCATAAAAATATGGTTATGAATATTTAGAGGAGGCTAAATCAATTGAAGAGGGGAAGTAAAAATCACAGCTTAAGCTTTACCTTAGTAGCTTAGAGGAGGATGAGATAGTGATAGATGATATAAGGGACGTTATTGGAAAGGAAGAAAAAACTGTGGAATAAGAACTTTATATGAAAATTATAGTTTAGAAATTACATTCTTATGTAAAAAGTCGACTCTTATAAAATGATAATAATGAAATAATGTTGTCGAGTCTTATGGGTGTCCTTTAAGTGGGAATATAAGTTAAAACTTGATAATAAAGTAAGACCTAGGTTATTCAAGCAATAATATAGTATGAGTGAATATGAGATAAAAAATATTATAATAATGAGGTAGCATTGTTGATGGTTTTCGGTGTTCGTCATGTAGCAATCCGACTAAATAGATGTTATATTTGCATTTAGTATTGAAAGATGTTACATTTATTTTTTATTGAATAAATGTTATTTTTTTATAGAACGGGAGTATGTCCTTTTCATATAGAAAATATGGAGGAAGAATATGTCGATTAATATATGAAAATTGTACAAAAATGTATTATAAAAATGGTCAGAGTGAGTAGAGGCCAAAGTATCATATAGGAAACGTAGAATAAGACTAGATGTTTAGAAGAGGCATATGCCTATTCTCATATAAGAATCATACAGGATAATAAAGACACAATTTACTTTATTTTTAGAATGAAAATATGTTCATTCTCACAAAATTACTTTATTTTAAAATGGGAAGTTGTGTATTATCATAATCCTTATAGATATAAAATATTACTAGTGAAAGAAACTTTACAATGGGAAAAAGGTCATTCTCACTCAAACATACAATTTTTTGTTTTATCATTATTAGTAATTGTATTATACTAGATGGAATATCCCTAGAAAATCCAAGTGATGCACCCCATACCATCGAGAAGGATCAAGGCTTATGTAGTTCTCATCATACAATATATTTATATGATTGTAAACATTTTTAGAATGGGTTGTGAGAATGGGAAGTGTGTTTGTAAAGGAAATATTGAATGTAAGCATGTTAATACCTCTCATAGGAGTCATAGAAATGTTTTAAAACAAAGTAAATTTTAATAATGTTATTCTTCTTTGATTCACAAATGAGATTAGGACACCACCGATACTAAATCATTGAGTAATATAGAATGGGATTATGTCATTTATATTTTGTATAGTTTTTATGCAGATCATCCAATTACCACGTATTTTTGTGCATAGATATCTACTAGTGGAAAACATACCTACATTATATGCTAAAAATTCGAGGTATATATTCAGTTGAACCCATAAATACAAGACCAAAATGTTTGTTTGATTGAGATTTGGCATACACCCATTCTAAACATTCTAATTCAAGCAATATAATTTGAACTTAATACAGACAACTATGTGGCACAAAGGTGATATTCTTTGGATTTGTATTTTTGTTATTATTTTATGATTCCAATTATGAGACCATGTATTTTCTCATTAGATAAATCATTTAACTAACATTGAAAATAGTAACCACCGTCAATCTCTCTAGCCCATGGAGTGGCGTGAATTAATTGCGATTAATTTTTAAATTTCCCTCCAATGGGAAATCAAATACATGCTTGAAAAATTAGTAACTTCAATTAATAAAAGGTGGTAAACAATTTATTTGTAAATTAATGGTCTCACTATGCCATGGTCAAAAACGTAGATATAAATATTAAACAATATCATAGCCATGTTTTAGCTATATGATTCCTTTATAACAATTGGCATCTACCCATTCAAAACAAGAAATATTAAACTTAAACATTTTAATACCTCTATAGAAATGGATACATAACCATACGATGGAAGATTAAAAAGTTTGTTTGTATGAGAATGTGCGTATGCAAATTCTAATCATTGTAATATAAGCAATATTGAACTTATTCGTTTTAATAACTCTATGAAGGTTGTGAGAATGGGCACCTTTCCATTATAAAAGAAGCTAAATTTTATATTTGTTCTTATTTTATGGTTCCTATATGAGAGCAGAAATTTTCTCATTTCGTTAAACTATTTTGTCTTGTGAAGCACAATATTCGAAGAAAATTTCGATATATTGTTTGATCTCTGCACCTTTTTTGTTCTTCCTTTCCACATTAGGATCCTCTATTTCATTAGACAGCTTTCATTGCATGTGAGATATTTGATTTTTGATTATTTATAATTTTTATTTTGGGTTCTATCTTTCATTGGAATGTTTTATCTTGTGAAGAAAAATTTATCAAGTAAATTTCTGAGAAACACCAATCCATTCATAGGCATGAATTTACCTAACTCTTCTTTGTTGATTTATTCCGAGATGAAGATTATCATATGGTTTTCTTCCCTTACATGGTGAATAATTGCCCATTGTGATTTTTTTTTTTTTAATTTGTAATCTTATTTGATGACTCCTATATGGGAATTGGCATATGCCCATTATATATGCCCACTCTTACATAGGAATCATAACATAATAATATAGAAAAAAATTAGTTCACATTTTTAGAATGTAGAAAATTCTATATCTATTCTTCTCTTATCCCTTTATGAGAATGGTCATATGCCCATTCTCACATAGGAATCATAGCAGAATAATAGAAAATTAAATTTCATCTATATTAATTCTTTTGATTTATTCAAAGATGAAGAATACCATCTAGTTATTTTTCCTTACATGGTAGTGAATTGGTCATTATAGAAAAAAATGAAGTTTATTTCTATTCTTTTATCATTCATATATGAGAAAGGAATATGCCCATTCACATCTAGGAAGATTTATTGAAGTAAATAATTTTGAAAGCTATATACAAAGCTGTGCTACAATAATGGGGAATTTTCCATTCTAAGAAATTAAATTATATCTCTATTAATTATTGTGATGATGTATGACTTTTGTTTACGCTAAATATTGAGTGTCAAATGATCTTATTTAATTATGAGATTTTTATCATTATTAGATGCTATTGTTACCTTGTTTCCTATATTGATTATTGTGATGATGAATGATTTTTTTCTTGCTTATCAAAAATGGGCATATGACCATTATAAAACTACTTGTATTATAATGTTTAGAATGTCTATATGCCATTTAAGATAAGAATACTAAAATTTACATTGTGTTAAACGTGCACCCATTCTCACATCTTGTTAAAAGAGTTATGAAATTGATGTAACTTTTTTGCATTGTCTTTTATTGAATGGGAAGATTCCCCTTCTCATTTAGGAATCATAGAAGAATTTATTGTGTAGATAGGAATAATAGAAGAAGAATAAGAAGAGTATGTATTAAATAAGTCTCACATTTTTAAAATAGTTATAAACAGGAATAATAAGAGCAATCTCATAAAATTAGCATTGCTTCTATTACAATGTTTAGAATGGGCATATGCCCATTCTCATGTAAAAAAATCGTTTCATTTTGCATTGAATGGGAATCACATTTTTAATCCTATATTTTCATATAAATTCCTATGGGTATATGCACATTTTAAAACAAACAAATATGTTTTGTCTTGTATTAAATGGGAAGATTCCCCCTCACAACCGTAAAATATGTATTAAAGATTGGGTAGTTGAGAATTATTTCCTTGTATTCAATATTCATATTCTGATTCTCACATCCGTTATATAGGTATCTCAAAGATTAAGTTTAATATTGCTAAAATTAGAATATGTAAAAATGACATATGCATATTCTCTTTAATATTTATTTTAGAATGGGAATTGTCCTATTCTAAACAGAAATCATTTTTAAAATGTCAATTATTGTTCATACTCAAGAGAAATTCAAATATCGTAAAATGAATTACAGAGATAACATTAGAATATGAAGAATGGACATATGTCTATTCTCTTTATAGTATTCATAAGATAAAGTCCATTATTGTTCATAAAGAGATGTGAATAGGTATAATAAAGAGAATAGAAATAACGTTTACTTTTAAGCATGGGAACTTACCCAATATTGCCGACTTTGTAGGTGTATCAATTTCAACGTATCAATTTATAATGATTACTTTGATTCCCGCATACAAAAAGAAAAAAAAAAAAACTATATGTATGTCGGTTTAATGAACGGACATAAATTTCCAACTCGTAATCATGTTGGATTATTATTAAATGAAGATTACAAAATGGTTAACTATCCTTTTATCTACATAGTACGTAATATCAATGAATAAGGTAATAATGAAATATCTCTTGGAAAACAACTTTTACTACCTAATTTTATAATCATAAAGACAACTAAAAATATGTCCTTTATAAACATTATAATATGTATTCTAAACATTATAATGCAATCTCTCTTGTAAAAGGATTTTCACACAAAGCGGTATTAAATTTGATGATATTTTTCTCCTATTCTTAAGATGACTTGTATTGATTGTATTGTTCTAAGTTTGGTCATAGCGAAGATTTTCATTTAGAACAACTTGATGTTAGGAAGAATTTTCTTCATGGTGATTTTGAGGAAGAGATTTATATGCAACAACCTCTTGGTTATGAAGTCAAGGGTAAAGAGAAACTTGTGTGTAGATTGAAAAAGAGCTTATATGGGCGCAAACAAGCTCCAATGAAAAGGTATTTGAGATTTGACAGTTTATGCATCAGCATGGTTATATGAGATGTGAATCGACCTTTGTGTTTATTTTGAGATGCTTGAAAATAGAAGCTATGTTATGTTGTTACTGTATGTGGATGATATGGTTATTTCAGGATCTAGTATGTAGGACACCGGTAAAATTAAAGAAAGGATAACTCACACATTTGTAATGAAGGATTTCAGAGCTACAAAGAAAATCCTTAGCATGGAAATGTACCGAGACAAAAAAAGAATAATTTGTATTTGTCTCGGGAGGCTTATATCAATAAGGTGTTGGAAATTTCTAACATGCATGATTCAAAACCTATTAGTACACATATGGTTGGACACTTCAAATTGAGAAAATAGAAGTGTCCTTCATCACATGAGGAGGTTGAGTACATGGCATGTTTTCCTATGCTTCAAAGAGAGTAGAAAGTTTTATGTATGCCGTGGTTTGTACTAGACCGGACATTGCATAGTCAATAAGAGTTGTGAGAAGGTTTATGGATAATCTAGTTAAAGAGCATTAGAAAGTTGTCCAATGGATTCTCAAGTATTTGGGGGGGACATCCGACTTGGATTTATGTTATAGAGGGTCGAGATACTTCATTATGTGGCTATGTTGATTCACATATGGCTAGATATTTGGATGATAGGAGGAGAACCACTTTGTATATGTTTTCACGGTGGGTGGAACGACGGATTAGTGGATTTCAAGATTGCAAAAGGTTGTTGCTTTTTCTACTACAAAGGTAGATTATGTTGCATCTATAGAGCTAGCAAGGATATGATATGGATGAGTAGGTTCATGGAAGATTTTGGTAAGGAGAAAGAGGATTGTAGCTTATATAGTGATAGTCGAGTGTGATCCATCCGGAAAAGAACTCATCATTTCATTCAAGAACAAACCAAATTTAATTGATGTATCACTTCATATGGCGGGTGTTGGTGGATGGGAAGTGAAGTTAGATAAAATCTAGATGGAATAGAACCCTGTGGATATGTTACTAAGCCATTGGTAAAGGATAAGTTAGAGCTTCACTCCACTTCTATTGGTATTTGAGTTTGAGACTTGAAGAGGAAGAAACAGGCCAAGGAAAAGGATATAAGGATGGTGATGTACAATATAGTGCGAAAAATGATCTCCAAGTGGGAGATTGTTGAGTGTGTAGATAAAGTGTTTCACATAAAAGCTATTTTTACATGTTATATTTGTGATTACCAAAATCGTTAGAAAGTGACAAAAAATGGTCAATTATCAACCAAGATGGGTTAGGAAGTGACCGGTATCATTCTGGCAATAACCGACATCGGTCAACCTATGCAATGGTGCTTTGCTTTTTGTCTAAAAATTAGAATAAATATTTTTCTTTAAAAATTGTTTCTTAATTGTATAATCATAGTTAGCTTCCTATAATAGATATTTATGCATGTATGCATTGTATGACATTAAGAGAGAATAAAATAGCAATTGTTTTGCATGTTATTTTTAGCCATTTCTTAGTGGATGTAAACCACATTGGGTGAACCACATTAAATGCGGTGTTATCTTTCTCTTGTTTATTGCCACATTCATTGCTTGTATGCTTTATCGATTTTAGATTTTTATAATACTATTATATGGTTAAACCCCAACAATATAGAACTTAATCATTTTAATCCTCTCATATAGGAAACATAAAGCAAGAATATATTATTCACGTTATGTAGTTTGCTTTTTGTAGTTTCGCCATATATATATATAGAGTGGTCGATTTGATCTTTCGAGATGGGTGTCAATGTTTATGTAAGTATAGAGTAGGGTATCGAGGGAAATGTTAAGTTTTCTAATACTACCACCATGCTTTGAGTGATTAAGTTCTTGTAAGTATAAATCCAAGTTTATTATTAAGTACAAATAATAAAAACATATTCATAATTATTATTAAGTCTAGATAGTGTTTCTTAATTATTTCCTCACCTTCAAAAACTTTACAACCTCATGTTAATCATCAAAATGTATCATCAAAACCCTATCTTTACCAAGATGTTGATTAGAGACACATAACTCTTCACACAAACAAAGGTCATATGTTGAAGCTTCTTGGAGTCTTTATTCTTTATATTTAACAAATAATGATCAAATATACCCTACCTCACCATTCTAAGATGCTTTGGGATCTATACTTACAATATATATCCTCCTCATTCACATATACCAACCTATTGATCAAATATCTCACCAAAATTGCAAGCTAGAATGCATTGCACACTCAACGTTGTTGTTAGAAGACTATATAAGTTGTTCAAACTTAAAACCTCACACTATTCTATTTTAGTATCACAATAAAAATACATCAAAGAATAAGAATTTGATCAAAAACATATTCAAATTGTTTGTAACCATGCACTAAAACATTTTACAGCAACCTGTTTTATCCTCACGAGCAGTTATTAACATTAAGGTTTATATATGTTCACAAGTCCATTATTTTGAGCTTTTAAGACCCTCGTTCTCATGAATAGCTCTTGACTCGGCACTAATATTTTTCTTGAAATCCAAGCCCTATATTTGTAAACACACACATTATGATTAGATTTTACTTAAGAATAGGTATCTTCGCATTCAAGATAAAAACATTTGTTCGCATGAGAATGGGCATAAGTCCATTCTAAAATCAAGAAATATTTACCTGAATCATTTTAATACCTCTGAAAACGATGTGATAATGGGAAGCTTCCCATTCTATAACAAATTTATTTTTCTTGTGAGTATGGGCATCTACCTAATCCATTCAAGAGAAAAAATTACGTGATAATGGGCATATGCCTATTCTAAAAATTCTAATAATAGAAATATTGAACTTAATCATTTTAATACATTTGTAATGGGTTACATCCCATTCTAAAACAAATTTAATTTTTTTTGAGTATGGGCATCTGCCCATTCAATACAAGTACAAAGGTTGTGAGAATTCACAAATTCCCATTCTAAAACAAAGTGAATTTAATATCTACTCTTCTTTTGTCATACCTATATGAGAATGGGAATCGCGATTATGTACAAAGAAAACAATGTTTGTTTGTCTGAGAATGGGCGTATTCCCATTGTAAACATTCAAATACAAACAATACTAAACTTAATCATTTTAATACATCTAAATATTCTTAAACATATTTAATTTTATCCTGTTCAGTATTCTATGATAGCTATATGAGAATGGGCATATGCCCAAGCAATATTGAACATAATCATTTTAATAAATCTATAAAATTTGTGAGAATGGGGAACTTCCCATTCTAAAATAAAGTAAATTTTATCTCTATTATTCTTGTTTACATATATTCTATAATAGTAAAAAAAAATTCTAGGAGCAAAATATACGAAGGAAATACATCTTAATATTAGAAAAAGTAAAATTGTTAAGAATTGATAGATGTCTATTCACATTTACATAAAAGAGACTATAATAAAAATAACACAGAAATCGTAGAGGCTATTCACCTAGAGGTGTAGTTAGATATTTATAATATTATTGGAGCGTGATCTCTTGCTTTTGATTCTCCTCCAAAAGATATGTGAGGTCCTCTTTGTATTATATGTTTCCTTTATTGCATTTGTCCCACCATATAATATTAAAACAGGGGGATGCATTAGAGTTGTATCTCTACGAATCATTTGCTCCCAAATATGCCCCGAAACTATTATATTTGAAAGGATGTTCAAGGATGACAAATAAAATTTAATTTATTTTTGATAATATATAAGGGATCTGAATGTTGCCAATCCAGATCCACTATCACATCTTCCTCCTCCATATCGGTTCAATTATGAACACCATATATAGAAAACATCACCGACATCCCTTGAAACTCAAGTTACGCATTCATAATTCTATAAAATCCTTATGGAATTATTTTTATTTTTTTCACTTTTTCCATGTACATTCTTACAACATTATTAAATAAGTAAACTTGTATTACGTGAAGTAGAAATATGTAGAAACAAATCATTTTAATGCACCCAATGACTATTAGAAGACCAATAATATATTTTTATGAGATAATACTATCAACATTACAAAAATCGAAATTACAAATTACTCAGACTTTGAGTGGATGTAAATGAAATTCCAAACCTTTTAATGTACCACTAAGAAAAAAATGATAAGAACATTGATAAGTGAATGCATATGTGTCTTGTATCCTTGGTTGATAATTTTTATTAGCTGGAGACATATACAATTTAAGTAGTTCAATAGCATTTTTAAATAGTTTGGCAAATTTCCTTTACTCGCTTTCCCGATGGAGTAGCTTTCCATTTTCTTTTTTTATTTTGATCTCTAAGCTCTTGACATAGTTTAGAAAGATGAGTCTCATGCATGTCAAAATTTTCAATAACATTTGATTGAGTACATCCCATAAGAGAAATGTATTCTAGAACTCTTGTCTGCAAATAAGACATAACTTTGGCTCTTGTTGCTCTATTATCCTTTACTCTTTTGCAGTAATCATTTAGACCCATTGCATTAACACCAAACTCTTCTCTAAACAAAACTTCACCACTAATGCATTTATCAGCAAGGACATCTAATTATTCATTTTTACCACCTTTTGAGCCTATGAATATTCCTAATGTAAGAATATCTAAAGAATTTGGCTTGAAATATGGGTATGTAGCTTTTTGCATGCAACAAGGCAACCCACCATTGGTATACAAATCATAATCTAAAATCAAATTATCTCAAATTTCATCTGGAAGTAGAAGACATGAAATTTAATCCTTTAAACTAGCCAATTTTACCTTCTAAAAATAGCAAAAAAATTCCTTTCAAATGTTTGTATGTGAACATGAAAATAAATTTTATTATTTTAACATTTTATAACAAATAATTTAAGTTAATTTCTATGTGCAAAAACTTAGTACAAATTATAAATACCCTCTAGCTTTCTGACTTTACATAACCAAAATGAGAACATTGTGGTTTCTTTTCTAAGATTCACCTTCAACCGGATTTGTATAGTTGGTCGATAAATATTGTTTTATCCCATGTTTTGTTTGCCAAATTATTCGCTTGCAAATATTAATTATTTTTTTGTTGTTTGTTTGGAAGGCAAAATATGGGTAGAACTTTGTTTGATTCTATTATGAACGGATAAAAATAAGATTTGCAAGGATTTGCTTTTGGGCTTCAATTGTCTATTTCCCATCAGTAATATAGAATTGGATTTCACTATCATGAATTTCATGGTCAAACTCCATGTTTAAAAAAACACTAGTAGTATTTTTAAAGGAACAAAAATTACATCCCATCAAGAGGTACCTAGTTGCATAACATAGAGTGGATAAGAGACCGAAATTTGCTAAATCAATTGATATGTATTGGTATTTTGAAGGAGATAAATGGAAATGACCAATATAAATTTTGAATGACTTTTCATCAAATAAAAAAAATTGAACCTCTTCAAATAGTATAAATTCACTTTATTTTAATTTATTTTGTGCTTTTTTAATAATAATTTTTCTTTTGTAGATCCCTTCACCTCTTGAAAGTGTGATTCTTAAGTGTCTTTTCCAACTTAGATAATTTTTATCTTCTAAGAATGGTCAACATTTTGGAATGTAATTTTCAATAACCCAATTATTATCCATATTCATGCGGTGGGAAACAAATGAAGTAAATACATACTAATATAGCTTTTTGAAAATAGTGGCAATTCCTACACAAATAGTTTGACTATTATGTACATCACTCTTGTCCCCTTCAGTGTATGGCTCAATTTTCCAACCATAACTATACCATGAAATTTTGGTGTTTTGGTGAGCTTTCAATGCCAATTTTTAAGAGAAAATTGTGATTCAATTCTATGTATTGAGCATGTTATGGTTGTGTTGTCCACTTCATCCACTTGAAAAGATACAAGAGTATCTGCTATAAACTTTATTCTCATACGAATGCCAATTTGTGTGTGTTGTTCTCCCAAGGAATGAAACAACCACAAATTATTGTAATAATTATCAGGAGTGTGAAATTAAATGAACCATTCTTCATCCCTTCTTTCCCAGTCATTTGCACCATCAAAAAATGAAATTTCCTTGTACGGGGTAGTGGTAATAAGAGCCATTTTTTCCTGTTATAATTTGTTAGTGTAATTTATATCAAAATCTTTGCAGTCTTAACATTTTTTATAAAAGAAACAAGTTGTGATAATGTGCAACTTCCCATTCTAAAACAAAATAAATTTAAACTCTATTCTTTTTCTATGATTGCATCTACCCATGATAAACAAAATTGTTTGTATTGAATGGGTAGATGCCCATTCCTGATGTAAGAATTAATAATTGAAGAAGAAAGGAGTTATAATGTATTGTGTTTTACAATGTTTTACAATATATTGAATGGAAAAATTTCCATTATCATATAATAATCAATAATAGAAGGAAGGATTTCCATTTATGTTACTTTTACCCTATCTAATTTGCAAGTTTTAGAGTTTCAACAAGATTTTAAAAAATTGTTATGCTTCTTTTACTCTCTCAACTTTAAATGAGAAGATGCACATTCTCATATATAACTAATAGAAGAAGAATATTTTGTTCATCCTTTACGCTTTAAATGGGAATATGTCCATTCTCATATATAACTAATGGAGATAAATTTAAGTTCAACATTTATGTTTACTTTCTTTTAATATGGGAAGTTACTTTGTTTTAGGATGAGATGTTGTACATTGTGACATCTTTTATAGAAGTTGTGCATTGTGAAATCATTTATAGATAGAGAATATTGCTTGTGTAATAATGTTTATCATGGGCACGAGCCATAATAATTATATTATTGTCTTGTCATTATTAATAATTATATTATACTAGTTGGACTATCCTTGGCAAAGCCAAGTGCTACACTACATACTTTATTTTAACATGGGAAGATAATTTGTTTTAGAATGGGAAGTTGTGCATTGTGATATCCTTTATAGAATTTATGCATGTTTATAATGGGAAAAAGCCCATTATAGTACAAACAAACATTGTTTGTTTTGTAATTATTATTATACTAGCTAGACTATCCATAGCATAGCCAAGTGATGCACTACATACCGCCAAGAGGGATCAAGCCTTATGTAGTTGTCATCTTACTATATATATATATCCATTCTCATGTTGTTTTTTTTGACTAATAGATGAAAATAGAATAAAATTGTTTTTTTAGAGAAAGTGGAGACATAAAATTTACTTTCAACGTTGCTAGTACAAGGAAACTATAGACACCTAAAATTAGCAGCACTAATCCCCATGTCCACGTCCGCTAAGCCCTTCAATATCACATCACTATCATATCATATATTAAACCCTTATCCTAAGTCTTATTCCTCCCCCTTAATATTTACTCCTGTAAATATTATCCTACACCCGTAAATCCTATTTTACCCCTTCATAAACCACCCAAACCACTTACAACCAAAATTAAATGAAGAAAAAATAAAATAAAAAACTTCCCAACCTAATTAAGTGATGATAAAATAAAATTAAAAAATTCCAAACCATTTTATAACCTCTCACCGCGTATCTCCCTTCCCACATGAAATAAAAAAGAAAAATGACTCGGTTGGAGTTGGTTTTAACCAAATTTCACAATCATCGGGGATCCTATCGGATCGTTAGTGATTTTCCCGATCATTGGTGATCCTATTTAAATGAAGTTTAGACTCCCTTTCAGGAGGTTAGTTCATGTTTGTTTCTCCCTGAGACCAAATATTGCATTATAAGAGAGTCTCTTCGCATATCTTGAGGATGCCACAACAACACTCAAACCTTCCACATGAGATCCAACTTCTTCATCAATTTTCAATCATCCTTCAATGTTAGAAATCAACAACAATAATCTTCATGTCTCTGTAATCTTCTTGTCTCTGGTAATACCCTCTTCTGGTCTTCATTCATCAATTTATACAAGGTAAGTGGTTTCCCTTGCTTCATTATCTTATTATGCATCATTTACAAGCTTAAATCAACCTTTTTAGCATCCCTTTCGAGCTCTATCTCCGTTCATTATTTTCCTATAAATTTCACAGGTGATCACCACAAGATCATTGATGATCCCTAGGATCACCGATAGGATCACTAACAATTCCCTAGAATCGCTGACAATTCCCTCGAATCACTAATGATCCCCAAGAATTCCTAACAATTCATATGTAAAAGGCCTTTTAACCCCTAATATTTCTCTTGAGACATCTAAATCCCAGCATTTATTATCACACGGTACCTTTATAGGTGTCATTCAATCCTATTCTACTCCTTTGAGCCATTAGTTGATTAGTTATCCTAAATCCAATATATCACTTAGCTTGCATTTTTAATCATATAGCCATCCATATCCTTATTGTTTTGAGCCATTTTTGATCCTGGACTCTATTTGGATCAAGTATAACCAAATTATCATACCGTCATATAGTCATGGACCATGTCAAATTACCTTTTCCTTTGCATTTTTGGTTATATCATCTATTTTATCATTTTGTCTCATCATTATCGTAAATTGTTTCTTAAATTGATTGAAATCCTCGAGGACTAGCATTTTCCAAGAAATCCACCATATATCTATCTAATCCTATTTTTTCTAAGTGTTTATGCATTACATGTATCTTATCCCATTGGAAAGAAGAAGTTGTGCACATGCTTAGATCTCACAACTATGATCATTCATAAATAACAACATTCATCATCACGGTATTGGTAAACCTTGACGTTGTTGGATTTTTGTTTGTTTTGTTATTTCATTTTATTAAGTTAAAGCTAGAAATTAAAAACCCTCTCGGTACAAATGTGGAATACAATAGTTTGAATTATATGCCTCTTAAGGAAATAGAAAATATTAATATATATCATCCATCCGTAAGTGTTCATGATAATGATATATTTTATAAGGCTATCCTATGATCTATTAAATCTTTGAAAAATATTTTTAACTAAGAGTTCAAGCTATGAACATTGAGATCAAATCATTTAAGAATAAGATAGCACATTTTAGAATCTTCCACATATTCCTACACCTTTGCATGTTATTATTCCCCCTCAATCTATGGTTCCGAGTTCTAATGTTATTAATGATTCATCTTCTACTTTGGGATAAGTTAATGCGATGCATTGTGGTAATATTTCCTACTATATTACACCTAGGTATAAATATCCCATGAGGAATCCCCTTATTATGAAGAAAATTTTTACCCTTTGAAAAATATTTGGATCATCTACATGACATTTTTCTTACTTTGATTGATAATTTTTAGATTTAATTTCCGTCAATGATAACCCCCTCATCATCATTGTGTGATAAAAATTTCTCTATTTTTGTAAATTACAATTCATTAAAGGATATCATGAAAATTATTGTTACACACTAAATTTGAAACTTAGGTTTCATAAAGAAAGATAAATTATTAATTTTGAAGCATGATACTCTAATAAATACCATTCTCCTCTCTTATGCACTAATGGGAGAGTTACAATCTCCCATGATGGTCCCCTTTAGGCATATTACATTTTCACCATCTTATTAATGAGATATGTCTCTTGAATAGAACTCCTACTAATAAACCAGAAAAATGGATATATTCAAATGCATAGAAAAAGGAATATATTATTAATAGAAGATAATCAATTTAATAATATGTCTTAATCGTTATTACTAAGAAATCAATATATAACCAATTAATACATGATAGATCATAAGAAAGACTACATATTTAGATTTTGGAGTGACCAGAATCCTCTATTTTGTTATTTTAACCATAATGATGCATTTTTAAACTTAGTCATGTCACTCTATTAATAGTCATATGATATAAACTAGTGTCAAATCCCTTCTCTAATACATGGGGAATATGAGGAAATCCCTCCTTTATTAATAACAGGGTTTCCCTACCACTATATATGCTCATGTATACTTTGGTGAAGGTAATACCTCTATCCGAGCTCGCTTGAAACATCATATGAAGCGTATGAATAAAACCATCCCTTTTCCCTTGTGATGGATCCTAGAATGGATGTTTTGATGCTCTTGAATAGCCTTTGGATGAAACCTTAAGTGGTGATAGCTAATGATTAGTGTTTAGTCCTTTATTATGATCACATAAATTTATATTTATATGATTCCCTTGCTTGAATTTTGTAATTAACCCTGAAAATTATGACTACCAAAATGATAAGATGCTCAAATGGATAGAAAGGACCCAAAACGTGTGAAAAATTACAAAATGGTCAAGGACAACCAGAGATGACGAGGACACCGTGTTGGTTTCTGGCTAGGCGTTGGTGTCGAAGATGATAAATTACAAAGTATAATGAGGAAGGTTTGAGCAAGTAAGGGTACAAGACCAAAAGTGGAAATATAAAGAAAAGAAAGGTGGCCAAAGACACAGTTAATTAGTACTTTTATTACTTAGGAATCATATGAATAAAAGTATGAAATCAGGACTAATTAAATACCCAAAGTGTGTGATTTTGTGTCTACATTCACCCCCACTTTCACATTCTTGATGAAAAATATTGGTAACATAAATTAGATAGAGATGCGTGCACTGATAACCATGTAAATTGATGTAGAAAATATGTGCCAGGATAAGAAAAATGTGGAGTGATAAATGTATGAAGCATGGATACTAAGGATGAGGAAGTGCAAAATAATGATGAGATGAAAAAATGAGGGTGGAAATGCATGTTGTAGATGTTGTGAATGTGCATGGTGTTGATGTTGATGTTGACCACTACTTCCCATACAAATAGAATCGTAAAAGAGAAGATGCATAGGTAGTTAAATATGCATGTATATGATCCTAATATATAAAAAGTGTGTAAGGAAAGTATGCAAAATATGAAAATGTGAAACATGTGCACCTGATCCATGATGAGGAAAAGAGTGTAGAAAGGATCCTAAAGTTATTTTAGATGAATGATTTTTTTGGGCGATCTCATGCCAATGATATAGAAGAAGTTTAGGGAGGACCGTTTGGTGTTATCCTCCAACCTTTAACCACTTCCCACAATGTATAACACCACTATAGATGGTGTGTATAAGTGTAAGTGCTAAGGACCGTGTGCCCTATAAAATCTGTTATGTGAGTTCTATAGACTTTACTAAACTAGTAATTACTATGTAATTTCTCCTTGGTTATGGACATCCAAGAAGGGCCACTTACTACTAAGGACCCAAGTTTGATTTTGAGCCACGAAACTAAAAATTATGTTGTACCGGTTATCATGTTGTCTTTGTGTATAACAACGTATAGGCCGACATATTCACCCAAATTATGCCCCCTTCATTTTGGGTGCATGCGACATTGTTGAAGGAATATGTGGCCAAAAACTAGACATACAACTATGTTGGAACTATGCCCTGTAGGGGGAGGGAATATGTTAGATAGAAACTAAGACACATGCAAACAAGGTGGTTATGAAACAATTTTTAGTATAAGAAAATAAAAATACATATAGAAGATAAAATGTAAGATAAACAAATAATGTGTAAGCTAAGACACAAGAAGATAATGTAGACCATGAAAATAGGGTTACAAACATGGGACATCACTCATGATGTCACAATATAATCAAGGCCTACATTTCCTAAAGTGGACAAACTTGCACACAAGAAAAAGTGCAAATCCCGTAAATAGTGGAAAATAATGACAAGAAATGTAACATACAACCATGGTGGTAAATAGACCTCAAAAACAAAAAGTTGCACATGAAGTACCCATTATCATGTTAGAAAGATAACTTAACAAGTATATCAAAGTGTGTATAATCTGATAGAGTAGTGTGTTATGAAACAAAATGAAACAATAACACATGTAGTGTACAAAAAGGGATTTCCTCAAGAGCCACCATGGGACTTGTAATAGGTACTTGCATCGGCATCTATGTTGTGTGTATAGATCTTTATATTTTGTGATCAAAAATAAAAAGGAAAGTGAACACACATGTGTATATGATAAAGAAAATGGAATACAAAAATGTATCTAACATGTGTAGTAAAGTGTGCATCTAACAAGTAGATGTAATCAAGAGTAAATGTAACCAAGATATGAAGTATTATGTGGATGAGAAAAAATGGAATGCAATGTGAATGATAGGAGCAGCGTGCCCCTCGAGTGGATGTGTATGTAAGAAACGAGGTTCATTTATTTATGCCCCTCAACAGTCAAGAGTGAACTGTAAATGAGAGTACATCATCGGAAATGGTTGGAACTATATTTTTAGAATGATATGATCATCAAGGTGTATAGGGTAGAGTGTAAATGTGTTACCAATTCGATATTTGATTAAAAATGTGAGTGTGAGGAGGCCCATTTGAGATGTATACCCTCATCAGTTGAGTATGGAATGTGGAACTAGAGTGTGGCATATGGTAGTGTGTCATAGTGGTTCTATAAGAGATATGTTGATTGTAGAATATGCACTTTGTTGAATGTCCAAAAAATATTGCTAAGTTGATTGTGTAATGTGTATAATTTATTGTGTAATATTTCATGTCAATTGTATGTGAAAAGGATTCAATGTGTGATTTGTATTTATTTCAAGTAGAGTGAAGGATGTTGTGAATGTGTCGACTATAGAGTAGGTTGCATAAGACAAATATGTCATGAGAGTTCCGAATGTGTAGTGCATTGTAGACATGTATATTGTATAAGATGTTTGTGTTGATTGCGTGTGAGGGAGATATATGATGTAATGTAAGATATGTATGTCATGAAAGTGTAGTGCATGTTGCGTTGAATGTGTGTAGTAAGAAGAGTATATCGCAAGTGTGTTGATTGTGTTGTGTATTGATAGATATGCAAGGAGATTGAGTATGTCAAGTGTGTGTAGTGTGTGAGGTTCATGTGTATAGGATGCCCTCAACAGTCAAGTGTGAACCGTAGCACCGAGTGCGTCATCAGAAATGACGATACAAGTTTGTATCAATATGTATGTGTTGTGTGTAAAGAATTAAATGTGATGTGATGAGAAAATAAAATGCATGTCAATGATAGAGAGGAGGGTTAAGGTGAGAAAATCACCTACCAAAGACCAAGTGGGAGGGGATTATTGGAAGCATGAGTGTATGAACCAAACAAAATTTTAGATGTGGTGGTGTTAATGTTGGTGGTATAATGGTGGGAAGCGTAAATGTCGATGATTGAGGAAGAAAATGTGTAATAGGATAATGACACAATGGATGAGATGGTGTATCGGTGGATGTATGAATAAGGAATTGAGGAGAAGGTGTAAAATATGAGTGAACTATCTATAAGTATTTTTGTGGAATTGGAGACATGGACTACTTACGAGTGCGAGGTCAAAATAAATGACCCCCTTGTCTTATAAGTATAGTAATCGATCATAAAGGGAACTACAATCATTTTCACATTGGCCATTACTACGATGATAGTTACATATGGTCTATCACATTTCCATTGAAAGTGATGAGGTGGATGATGTTGATTAGAGGGTAAGCGAATCTTGTGATTATCGGAAAAGCATGCAACACAAGCATGAGGCCTAACGTTATGAGAAAATTATGAAGGTTCTTGTGGAGGGGATGGAGATAACCTATCCGATACAGAAATTTATTTTCCTTGCGAGGTGGAGGGGATGGAGACCTAGGAGGATGCTCAATAGATGGAAGATGAGAAGATCTAGATGATGCAGTAGTAGGAGATAGAGGAGGAGGATGTATTACATGTGTAAATATGAGATCCTGTTCTAAATCAATGACATAACAACATAAGAGTGTGAATGATTCACATGTATAATATTGCACATGTTGTTTTAAAGGAGGTATCAATATATGAAAAAAATATGTATTGCGTTTCTATGTCGATGGGATATGAAAATAACTTATCCATGCAAGCATTGAAATGTAAAATGTACTCCATAATGGGCTTTGTATTTCCTTGATGCAAGCAAGTTAAATGATCATATGTGACTTAAGAACCATTGTTAAGTATAATGTGTTGAAGGAAGGCCTCTTGAATCTCATGATAGGTACTAATAAATGCATAGGGTAGATGTGTGTACTATTGGAGAGCTTCATTAGTAAGCCTATGGAAAAAAGCTTTAAGAATAATTCAATCATTAGAGTAGGGATCCATAGCTAGATGATAATGTTTAAGATGCAAATATGGATTTCTAGTACCATCAAAGCATGAAAGCTACGGGTTCACCAAAATGATTAAGCTAAAATTCAAATTTATATGAGCCTAATCAATGATATTGTAGTAGTAAATAAATAATAATGAAGTACATAAATAAACCCAAAAAAAACTAAGCAATAAAGTATGAAACCCTAATTACAAGGAGGAGAAGAAGGTACTTAGTTGATTCACAATAAAATATTATGTGTACCGAAGTGTCTGACTTGGTGATCCGAAACACAGGAGTGTCTTACAGAGACGCAAAAAAGTAGATATGGAGGAACAAGCGAGACAGGGAGCCCAGAAAGGGGTAGGAGTGCCCATAAGCGCTTGCCGACTAGAAACATGTGTTTGTGTCTATGTCTACGAAAATGCTAAAAAAATAGCTTTTAAGTGTCGTAAGTTAGATTTATGTCATTATGAGGTCACACAATGATCTTTGTGATCGCTTAAAACCTTATATGAAGTGTATGTAGAAAACTAGTCCTTATCCTCTTGTGATGGATGCTAGAATAGATGCTTTCATACTCTTGAATATCCTTTGGATGAAACCCTAGGTGGTGATAGATAATGCTTAGTGCTTGGTCCTTTATTACGATCACATAACTCTATATTTATATGATTCCCTTGCTTCAATTTTGTAATTAACCTAAAAAAATATGACTACCAAAAAGATAAGATGCTGAAATGGCTAGAAAGGACCCAATAAGTGTCAACAAAGTAGAAAAGGGTGAGGGCACCCGGACAGGGATGAGGTCTCCTTGTCTTTGGCATCCCGGTTTACTTTGGTGTCTAGGATGATAAATGCCAAAGTATACAGAGACATACTAGCCAGGGTGAAAAACAAAAAGTGGCAATAGAAAGCAACGAAAGGTGGACAAATACATGGGTTGATTAGTAATTTTCTTACTTCGAATCATATGAATGGTAGTATGCAATCATTTCTAAATAGATACCCAAAGTGCGTGATTTTTATCTACATTGGATATCATTCCACAACACTATATCCACCATATACCATACAAACATCAATTCCCATAATAGGTTATATCATATTATCCTTCTATCATGGCATACATGAGGATCCTATCTCCTTCACCTTATGTCATTTTATAGCCTCCTAATTAGGCTCTTATCTCGGTAGATAATTTTCTACACCCCTTTCATGTACATAGTTATTTTCATAAATGCACAAACAATCAAATAATCAAATAATATATAAAACAATAATATATTAAAAAATATACAAAATTAGGACTTATTTATGACTTGATTTATTTAAATTTTAACTTTCAATATGTTTTTGTCATATTGTTTTGATAGATATCATATTTTTCTATATACTCTCTATACACATGTTTTTTTGACGTATATTGAGCTTGATATAGAAAAATATAGAGATTGATACATGATGAAATATGTTTGCATGGTATTTTCCTGTGATGTTGATCATTTTGAGACATATCATGTACTCTATATCTCCTTTTTCATAATAGTTACATTATACTTTAATCATTCCTCTTGATTACATTTATTGTGTATATGTTATATTTTGTACTAATAGAACTAACACATATACTTTTCTAATGTTAATTTACTTTGATCTATGTGATATTTTGTCACTTTATTTTAAAATGTATTAGTACATTGATTTCTTAATTGAATGTTTAACTACTTTGTATGTATCATGAGTACATTACTTGTCCGATGACACCATGGGTTTTGTACGGTTTGGATTTACACCTCCTATTTTATGCATAGTTACTCCTTCATATGTATCTAATGTTTGTCTACTATTTTTGTATTATGAAACCATGGGTACCCCATTTTGTTCCTTCATGCACCAATGTGACTATTTTAGATACATTGATTTTTATTAGATTGATTATTTATTTACTTTTGCATTTATTTCTCTATCTTTAATATGATTAGTATTACTACTCTTACTTGTTGCATTAATTTTACTAATCTTACTTATTGCATGTTGTATATTGTTATTACTAATATTTATTGCTATGTGTTGCATATTTATTTCCTTGCATGAAATTTTTTCTACCATGCATAAACCCTTTTCCAAAAATAAAAGCAAAATAATAACCAACATTACAACCATCTATGTGATTGAATTAATATTATCAATATTACAAACTTAATCCTATATCTTGCATTAGATGTGTAGGGCTGAATTATGGCTATCATATCTTCTTATCATGTTATATCTATTTCATATGTGTTATAATATCATTAGTGGGTCTTCCTTAGTGATGGTCATAACATAGCAATAGTCTATATATAGGAGTTAGAATGTAGTAGTTAATGATCATATTAAACACTCGGTTTTATCATATGGTTTTGATATTATCACCTCGAAGTGGGTAAAATATTATACTTGCATATTGTGATTGTTCCTATAAATTTTAGTGTTATTTGGTATTTTATTTCTTCTAATATTTATATATATACAATTAATTTCATTACAAGTCGTATAAGAGCTTGATCTCGGCTAGAACTACGCAAAAACCCTAATTGTGAAGACTAACCACTATATCTTCAAATAAGTAGTGAATTTTGGTAATTTTTTTTGTGTAGTGAAATTATTCAAGTAATATCCTCTCCAAATTTCAAGATATTTTGTTTTGTTTTGAAAACTTATATCAATCTTAGGGTGTTTCATAAATTTTCACTATCAATCGTGAATTGTGGAAATTTTCCACGTTATTTACATTTTTAGAAAGAGTATAAAAATTAGTTTGAGATTGTTATTTTAAATTTTTCATATTTGGTTGAGTTCCTCCCAAAATCCAAAAACAAAATTTTTACCTTGATCCCTAAATCCTATTATTTTTAAGTATCAAGGCAATGCCTTCCACAAGAGGTAAAAATAATCTTGTCAATATGGGTAAAACTCCAGACAAGGATGAGATAATATTTGAGGAGAGAGTCATAAGAGATTACTTTGATATCATTGGGGCTAGGTTTTACTTTGATAGACCATAAGGTAAGCCAACTTGAGTATGATCTATGAATCCTACAAATCGAGATGGAAAACAAAGAAGATGTAGAAAAGCTTGGTCAACAATAGGATGATATAATGTAACAACTCAAGATAAATATGAAGTTTCATCATATTCTTCCCACTCATCCGGAACTTAATCATACTCATATAAATTAATACAAATACTCAGGTCAAAGTAATGGAAAAAATATCTAGGATGGATTATTGAGCTTGTCGAATCTAAATACAAATAGTCACTAGTCCCAGAACATGATGCCAAAAGTGGAAATGTGTAATTTTTATGGAAAGGATTCACTCAATTGATTAACCAAATGTATAATTTATTTGATCTACATCAACTCCCATTAGGATAAAAGGTGACCATGACATCCTTGTATCTTGAACCAAGCTAATTAAATCCTGGTATAGATGGTTATATGCTTAAAAGGTAGATGAATGGTCATAGCGTCACTTGGAATTTTTTAATCAAATAAGTGTAATTTCACTATATCTCTAGTGTTTCAGATAATTACTTTATTCAATTAACAAAGTTACAAAAATTGGATCGACTCAAGTATTATTTTCATCAGCTCCAAAACCTATCATTGTGTGTGGAGAATATTAATGAAGGGAATCTAATCGAACTATTTCATGGGGTCTTAACAACCACATTGAGCATGAGGTTCATATGTTTAATCCAATTAAGGTTTCTAATTCTATTATCATGGTATGTAGGGTAGAGGAAAAATTTCTATTAAATAGAGGTAGACTTTCCCTAAAATCAAAGACCATAAGACACCGAAAACATCATTCCCTTAGCGATTTTGACTAACACCTCAATACATTGAAGAAAAGGGAGAAAAAGGGTTATGTTTTTAATGGTGAAAATAAATATGGATTGGGATGTAAATATGTTGAAAATAAGTTCTACATTGAAAAACCCAATGAAGAAGTAGAGAAGGAAGAATATGAAGAGGAAGAGTTCATTTTTGATTCGGAGGAGTTAGGAGAAGCCCAACCAATGATCTCATGCCATGCCATTTTAGGAATTATCACCCACGAAATCCTCAAAATGGTTGGATTCTTCAAAAAGAGGGTTACATTATTAATTGACTCCATAAGTACTAACTTCATCAATAATAATTTAGTGGTATGCTTGAACTATTTTGTTTATCCCGCTTCAATGTCAAGTTATGAATGTTGACGAGGGTATTGTTAGTTGTTCATCAAACTTCCATAACATTAAAGTCACCATGGGATATTAATTTCTAAATATCCCTATGTATGTCATTTCCATGGGAGGAGAAAACATTGTGTTAGGAATTTAATGGCTTACCACCTTAGGAACCATTGAGATGAACATCCAAGAATAATTCATTCATTTTCACTCAAAAGGGAGGGATATTAAACGAAAAGATTAAGATAAAATAACCCACAATTGGTGAGATCTTATCAAATGAAAATTTTTGGAGAGGTTCATGGAATAACTATTTTCATGGAGGAACATCATCCAAATTCAATTATAACATTATATGTGTAGGCGGTTATAAATGAGCACTTAAATTTTATTTAAGATATGTCAAAGGTTTTCCTCCAAAATTTACCATGATCATGCCATCCAACTAGTACCAGGAGTCAACCATCCAATATTAGAACTTATAGGTATCCATATGTGTAAAATAATGAGATTGAGAAGATAATACAAGAGATTGATTTTAAGAGATTTCCATAGTATGACATAGTGTATATTATATTTGGAGAACTATGTGAGAATTTATTAAGTACAAGATATGTTAGAAGTGGAATTATACGCCACATTAAGAGTTATTATTCTTCTCCAGTAGTTTCGATGACGTTAAAAATATGTCAATATGCACGTGTCCTCATTATAGGGAAAGCAATAAGTACATTGTCAAAGATAAGTTTCATATTCATATAATTGATTATTTATTAGGTGATTTTCATGGTGTTTTTAATTTATAAAACATGATCTTCATTCTAGGTATCATTAAATAATAATTAGGGGTGAGGATGTTCATAAAATATCCATCCGAAACATGAAGGCCATTATAAATTCTTAATAAATCCTTTTGGACTAAAAAAACAACCCTCTATAAATCAAATTTTGATGAATTTTATATTTAATCCATTCTTCCATAATTTTGTTTTAGTGTTCTTTGATGATATAATAATGTATAATAAAACATGGGAAGAACACTTGTATCATATAAATAAAGAGTTGGAGACTTTTGAACAACACCACTTTATGAAAAACCCTCTAAGTGTTCTTTTGGAGTTAATGAGGTTGAATATTTGGGTCACATAATATCTTATAAATGTGTTGATGTGGATCCTAATAAGATAAATTCCATGTTTGAGTGGAAGGTTCCAAATACCCTATAGAATCTCTGAGGATTTTTTTGGCTTACGGTGATTATCATAGATTTTTAAGGAAATATAGTAACATATTATAACCACTGATAAATTTATTGAAAAACGACTCTTTCCATTGAAATGATGAAGCTACCAAAGCATTTGAGTTTCTAAAGGAGGTTATGTGCACCACTTTTATTCTAGATACTCTATATTTTTGAAAACATTCATTGTTGAATGTGATGCTTCAAGGTATGGTATAGGGTAGTACTCATGTAATAAATTCATCATATTTCCTTTGAGATTCATCAATTCAAGGGTTAGAATATGCCAAATCTAATTTATGAGAAGGAAATGCTAGCCATAATTCATGTAGTAAAGAAATGGAGGCCATGTCTAATGGGAATGCATTTCAAAGTAAAAGACAAATCATGATAATTTGAAATACTTACTAGACCAATGTTTATCATCTCGAAGAACAAAAAGATGGATCTAAAAAATTTTGTGGTATGATTTTGAGATAATATATATTAAAGGGTAGGATAATGTAGTTTTTATGCTATATCTCAAAAGGATGAGTCAACCAAGGCATTTTGTGTGTCATATCCATATTACAAGAATATTGGGTCCGGGAGGCAACGTTTAAATGGTGAGATGACTCAAGTATACAAAATATCATTTAGAATCTAAAACATGATCAAATCATGTAAAAAAGTTTTATGAAATGGGGATACTTTATGGTACAAGGATAAATTATACATATATAATAAATTCACTCTAAAAATAAGGTTCTATTTAAGATCCATGACTTTCTAATAGGAGGCATTCTGATTTATTTAAGACTTGTTATTTTATCAAGAAATATTTCTTCCAAGAAGGGATAAAAGGGAATATCCAAAAAAATTGTAGAATGAATGGTTTTCATAAATACAAGGGTGAAATAATTAAGTATCTCGGTAGTTTACACCCTCTATCTATTCCTAGCTAGAGGTGAGAAGAGGTTTCCATGGACTTCATCACAAAATTGCCTAAATCAAAAGGAAAAATGTAATCATGGTTGTGTTGGATATACTCACAAAATATTTGCATTTTTGTTTCTCATCCCACCCATTTTTCACAAGTACAGTAGTATCATCCTTCATGGATACAATTAAGAAGATACATGGGACACCAAATAATATAGTAAGTTATCAAGACCCTATATTTACTAGTAATTTTTAGACTAATTTCTTTTCATGTTTGGGTACTCACCTAACTCATAGCTATTTTTATCATCCCCACCCTTATGGGAAAATTGAGGTGGTAAACAAGTTCTTGGAAGGATTTCTTTATTTCTCTACCTCGGATAAGTAAGAAATATGGGTCTAATGGCTACCACTTATAGAATGGTGGTATAACACTTATCTACATACTTAATCTAAAATATCTTCTTTTTGGCATTATATGGGTACCATCAACCATTAGCCACCTCATCCTTGACAAGACTTCCAAAGTTTAGAGTAGTTGAAGAGCACATTCATCATTAGAAAGATGTAGTTTCCGAGTCTCAAAGAGAACTTGGCCATGGCACAAAATTACATGAAGTAGTAGGTTGATCAACATCGTAGTGAAAGACATTTTGAAGTTGGTTATTGGGTTTTTGTGTGTTTAAAACCATTTAAGAATTTTTATTTGAAACAAAAAAATAAGGATAATAAGATTTCACATAAGTATTATGGCCCTTATTATTGACCATAAGTCTCAACAATAGCGTGAGGGTTAAGAAGTTCACCCTTTCGTGAAGGACGTGAAAAGGAAATATAAAATAGATTCAAACATATGGACATAAATAATGTAATGTAATACATTATATGCTTTGAATCAACCCTCATTCTTTATTCATATCTCAATATAATTTACATTATTCTTATACACACTTCATATATTTCTCATAAGCCTTTATCTCTCTTCCTTTCATTATCTCTATATTCTTTACATATTTAATACATTACATACGCTCTTTATATTCTACCCTTTACACATATCCATTTTTATTAAGTAAAATAAATATCAATTCTTACAATATTAGCCAAAAGACACTTTTTTTGGATGTGACTCTGTCGTCTTACACAACACTCTATTTCTGATCTTCTTCATTCCACTGATTTGGATAGGATTTCTGGATTTATCATGTGTTAGGTGACTTTTCAATCTTCCGTGGATATCTTCATTCTTCGGTGGATTTTATATTCTTTACGTAGCTTCTTCCTTCATCTCGCATGTGTTTCCTTATCTTCGTATGTTGTTCTAAAAATTTATGAATAACCTTATCAACATCATCCCCAAAATTCAAATGTTGTATCATACTTGAGCCAACCCAAAAATCTTAAGAGCCCTATATTATTTCCAAAATTTTGTAATGTGATTGTAGTTTATCTCCCCAACTGTGCTTTGGAAAACCAAAGCATCAACTTACCAACAACTTAGATGTCGGCATAAGGAAATGTTTCCCACTTGACTCACCCGGCTAGATTTATGGGACACAATGGTTTCCCAAAAAATGTGTTCTATTTTCTTCTTATGTGATGGCTTGTGGAATGTACTTTGCATACTTATAAATAATATTATTTTCAAATTGGTACTACTAATCTAAGAGATCTTTTATTTCTTGTGTCCATACCTAGATTTGTGTATTATCTTTAGCTAGGTGAAGAATATCTATAGATGACTGATTTATTTGAAGTTGGCCAAATATTTTCTTGGAAACTACTAACTCTTGTTGCATGCATAATAGTGTTATTTCCATTATTGAGATGTATTCTTACATATATACTATCTTCTCCACCCATTATTGTTATTTGGTATGATATTTTTCTCGTGAGTTAAGAAATATTTATTCATTAAGATCCATCAATATTTGTAGTGATATCATACTCAGTGGATACCTTATCAGATTTTGTTCCAATTTACCCAAATCCATTTCATCATCCCGAGTCAACCCTTGCCAACCAATGCCACATGAATAGTATGTTGCAGCATTAGCGATTTTGCCTCTAACTTGGTGAGAGATGTCTACATATCTTTCCTCCTCCTTTGATTTTCTAGTGCTTGAGGTTGTGTGATTTTATCCTTAGATTCTTTTCTGCCTCAACTTTTATCTTTCCTTTCTCAATATCTTCAATTATGGTAATGTCAACTAGCATTTTTTCTAATTTCTTTTTCAATTGTTGTTTCTACATGTAGAATAAAAACAATCTTGATGAGTGGTTTGGATGCTTTAATATATTTCAATATTCTATTCATTTTCTCTTTCATATCTATACATCTTTTCCTCTAGTCTTATTAAAGACTTTTCTATAGCAATTTTTTCATGTAGATTTTTATATGGGTGAGATCTTGTAAAGATGTAATATACATCCATCTTGTGTCTTCCCCACTACCCCTTGTTGTATTTGTATAGACTAATCCTATCTTCTCTTCTCGAGGACTTGTTTAATTTTGGCCAATGAATCCCATGGGAGTGTGCTGACATTATACCATGGGTTTCTTAACTTGTTCCTATAGCTATAATTTTAGATTTTTCCTATAATTGTACCTTCTTTTCCTTAGCCTCCTTTTCTTTTTGTTTCTTTTTATCCTCTTCCTTCTCCTTTTCTTCTTCCTTCTTACTATATTCTTCTAGCTTCTTTTTATTTTCTTCCTCTTTGTTTCTTTCTTCTTCTTCCTTTTTTTCTTCTCCTCCTCTTTCTTTCTTTCTTCTTCCTCATTGTTCTTCTTCTCTTTCTTTCTTTCTTCTTCCTAATTGTTTCTCTCCTATTATATCTCTCTCTCTCTCATCTTCTTCCCTTTTATTATTTTCCTCTTCCTTCTTCTTTACTTCTTCTTCCTGTTCTTTCTTTTTCTTTTCTTCTTCCTACCTTTTCTTCTTATCTACTTCCTCCTTGTCCTTAAATTTTACCTCCTCCTTCTATTTATCTTATGCTTCTTTCCTTATTATTTCTTTTTATTTTCTTTTGTTTTCTTGTTCTTCGTTACTGTTTCTCATCCACCTCTCTTTTATCCTTTTCTTCTTATATCCTCTTGTATTCTACTTTCTATTTCCTTAATCTCTTATTCTTTTTCTTTCTTTTATTTTTCAATTAATCTTATCAGTTCATCTATTTCCTCAATGTGGTTTTTGTCTTTGATATATTTCTTCTTCTTCTTTTGTTTCAACTATCTAAGTTCGTTCCCAAGAGATTCTAATATGGTTTCTTCCTTGATGTCTACTTTGGCCTATATTTATTAGAATAATTCATGCGGAAGGAGGTGTAGTATGTCTTTTACTAGCAATGTAAATTTATTCATGTAATGGATGATAGCCTCGATATAGATACCTTAAATATTGTTGTACCCACTTCATACTAATGGGACACTTGTGAAATCCTAGTAGGAATTAAGCATGTTTTAGAGAACCTATAAGGAATGTGGGATAGTTGTGAATATTCCCGAGACTCAATATCTTCAGTAAAGTGCTGAGGATAGAGTTGGAATTGGAGAAGATGGAGATTCTTCTTCCTTGAATCTGATATGTGCACCGGTTCTTCCTCTAAGTCCTCTTCTTCTTCACTGATTTCTATCTCTTTCATAGTTTTATTTATGGCCATAGTTGTTATCACCGAATCACAACACCCTTATGTTTACACAAGTGCATATACTTGAGATCATGGTGTGATTGGATAACATGGGTACTATCTCCAAGTTGTGGGACTTACTACTTGAGATAGACCTCAAGAGAAAGTTGTTTCTTTCTCCTAAACTACATGCCAGAATCTACTCTAATGCAGGTAAGACTAACTTTCCTAATCTAACTTTCTAAGGGACTAAGGAGAGAGAATGCATGAAAATGAAATCCTACACTAAAGGGTGATACACCATAAAAGGCGGGTATGAGAGTAGTATTCCAATGTGTGAGATACGAAGTAAAGTGCACACTAGAAGGGGTGATGACAGGTTCTCTAAAATCTAGAAAAATTCATTTTACAACAACATTTCAATCATACAAAATGATAATAGATCCTAGAAGAGCATAAAAATAGACACAATATTCTTGTAATGAAGGTTGAAAGGGTAAAGTAGAGTGCAAACAAACATAGTGGGGAAGATGCATCCACAAACTTGTATTTCATTGCTTCATGATATGCATAATTCATGTATTACAAGATAAGGGCACGGATCGCCATGTAAGGAGTCCACTACAAGGTCTTGCAACACATTGGCTTCACAAATAAATTTTGACAGAGCTTTGCTACAACTAAAACTCTACCTCTCTTATAATGAGCTTAACACTCCAATTTATAGAAAAATGAGAAGAGAGAGAGAAGGGGAAAATGGAAATCCCAAAATCTATCCTTCAACCACTTGTAAGATGCATTAAATGGAGTGAAATGATTGTATGTTACTTGTAAAAGGCTCCCCATACTATCCCAGGTGCTGCAACAGAAAGAATGATGACCATGCCTCTTAATTGCACTCCCAACTACCAAATAAAACATTGTCATGAACTCGGCCACATTTTATGAAAAATATCCATATATTTCTCATCAAATACAAAATTTATTGATTTTCGTGTTTCGGGTTGAAGCCACAATTCCAATGGAACCAATTTCGTGAGAAATGTAAAAGTTATGACCTTTTGAGTGTGAGCAGACTATTTTGGAGTCCAGCGAGAATTTTCTACGTCATTTGACGGGAATGAGCATTAGTCGACTAGAGCTGAATATGCTTATTTTATTTAAATAAATCTACCCTCATTAAAATACGCTGTTCTCATACCGTAAAGTCCAATTTTATGAAAATCGAGCTCGAGTCAAAAGTTATGGCCGTTTGAAGTTTGGGAGGTCAAACTTTGACTTTCCTCTTTGTTGTGGCTATTTTGGCAAAATCGGGTCCAAGTTTCTGGATGTCCTAGACACATTCTTCCACATCAGCTAATTTAGGCTTCCTTATCCTGCGCATCCATCGTTGATCGGGCCATGAGGGTCGTTGACTTTCACATTTGTCGTATCCATGGTCCCTTTTGTGGCCTTTTACCTTTCCACACCCCACACGTCCCGACATCCCAATCGTCCCAACACATTTTTCCATGCCACTGTAATGCATTGACTTGTGAAAAATCAACCTATTCATGTCTCATGCATACTTTTTCCTAACTTTCCTAGACTCCATGGAACAAAAACTTCCGCATTTGCCAATTTTCACTGTCTCGGCCATTTTGGCTTTGCGCGTGCCGTGCGTCCTAACATCCCAACCGTCCCGCATGGACTACCCGACAAAAATTCTAATTTAGCTGATTCGTTTATATTTTGGCCCCAAAATTGGTACAATGAACCTTTATGCGACCCCCAACCTCCGGACACTGTGATGCATTTAAATAAGCCCACGACTTCATTTTTTGGATTTTTTCAATTTTTTGCTAACTTGTTAGATTTTTTCTTGGATGGGGGAGTTAGAGAGATACCAAAGGGACCCCAAAACATGATTTTGGGCCTTGAATCAATTCTACTTACTCGGATGAAGAATTTGGTACATGTTATCAAAATTACCTTGAGGGGTGAATTTTGGATAACAATAGTCTTTTGGCATTTTATTCACTGGTTACGGAGAATTTTTGTCATTCTTATCTCATATCTTATATGTTTTTAGGCATGTTATTCTTAATTCTCCTTGCCCACGCTCTTCTAGGTATTTCTTTCGAAATCCTCCCATTTTCCTCAATTAATTCTTTAGTATTGGGAGGTATTGGTTTGCTTCAGGATCCCTTTGCCAAGAAATTTTTTTGGGTAGAAAAATTGATGGGTATCTTTCTAATGCTCTAGGACTCTAGTTCCCTTTTCTTAGATGGTGTAGATCCATTTATTGTAAGTGAACTAAAACGAAATTTGTTGTTGGCCTATGAGGTCCGGGATCCTATTCTCGTATCATTTTTTTCATGGACATGCATATTCGGTTTTGGTTATCTTGCGAAGGGGCATGTTGTCCCACAACAAAGTTACATTAAACAAACCACTACACCCTATCCTCTTGTACTTTATCCTATCTAATCAAGGGATGTGGCACTCATGTGAAACTGTGAGATAATCTAACTTCTTTCAACTATAGACCTATCAATCATGCAATGTATCTAGGGACTTATGTTCATAAGCCTATTTGTATGGTCATTATGGTTCTTACAAACTATGGAGCAATTCAAATTTTTTTGGTTCACCTTTTCCTACTTGTCATTTCACCCACACCCATACTAATCATCATTTCCAAAACATTATACATACTTATCAACATCAAATCAAAACTAACCAAAACAAAACCATACCTATACCAATCACACAAGTTAACCAGTTACCCTTTTCACCTTTTTGGCTCAACATTCGATCTTGCCTATTCTTCTATCTTGTCTTATCATGACCATTTTCGTTACCCAACCAACCTATCGAGAAATAGTCTACCTTGTCTTACTAGGACCATTTTCCTTACCTAACCTACTTATCAGAAATCTTCTACCTTGTCTTACCAGGACCATTTTCCTTACCCAACCTACCTATCGAAATATTCTACCTTGTCTTACCAAGACCCCTTTTCCTTACCCAACCTACCTATCTAAAATATTATTCTTCCCTATCCTATGGGAGAAATATATTGACCTAAGTCTCCTTTTGTAAGGTTATGTAGCCAATACTTTGAATACATTGGGTCTTGAGAGGTTAGCTCAACCACCTTTTTCTACCATCTTTCAAATTTTTCAAACTATTTTCCCCTACTACCTAGTCTTTCTAATGTTTCCATAATGAAAATAACACTCGTAAATTAACCAAAACAACCCATAAAACCAAACCATTCCTATACATATAGTTTCCATGATATCAATAATTTGGAAATCAAACCAAACCATGTCTATCCATCTAGTTTCCATAACATCAATAACTTGGAAATTAAACAAAACCATGCCTATCATATAGTTTCCATAGCATCAATAACTTGGAAATTAAACCAAACCATGCCTATCCATCTAGTTTCCATAACATCAATAAATTGGAAATTAAACTAAACCATGCTTGTATATCTAGTTTTCATAACATCAATAACTTGAAAATGATACCAAACCATGCCTATACATCCAGTTTCCATAACATCAATAACTTGGAAATTAAAAAAACCATGCCCATATACCCGGTTTCCATAATGTCAATAACTTGAAAATTAAAGAAAACCATGCCTATAAATCTCATTTCCATAACATCAATAACTTAGAAATTAAACCAAACCATGCCTATCATCTAGTTTCCATAATATCAATACATTGGAAATTAAAAAAACCATAACATCAACCATGCCTACAACTAATTTCCATAATAACCATACAATGGAAATAAAACCAAACACAATAGATATAAGTGTCATCATCTATATACTGGAAAGTCTGTATGTCAATACAATGTATATACAAATATAAATAAGTATTTCAAAAACTCTCATGTACATCTCGCCTATTCGAACATAGGATGGTAAATATAAGTCAAAATCCAAAAATAAAAAACATATCAATATCTATGTCATCCCTAAGAGGGTTTAGGGCCTCTTCCATTCTCTCCTATCCCCTCACGACCACTATCTTCGTGAGATAGTCACCTCTTCTGGCCATGTCAATGAGACTAGTGGATCCCCGAACTACCATTACCACTCACGTCCAGAGTTGGACCTCTCGGTGGCTTCCTTCCAAGCTATGTAATTAGCATATCTGAAAAAAGGGATACTACTCTCGTAATCCGATCCTCATAATACTTGGTCTCACCGAAAACATATCTGTATTGATCCATTAATATCACTTGTGGTGGTGGCATCACTATATGTCTCTGTCCCTAAGGTGTGGACTTTGATCCTATGGTAGTAGTCCATGTACCTACACATGTGCTCCATCATGTACACTCGAGGTTAAGAAGTTGAAGCCATATGTCCCCAAGCACCAGCTTGTACCAAGTGCCTCTTCCAACTACATCTCGTAAAGTAGCCACCTTTGCATGTAACATGGAAACCTAGGCCTGCAATGCTACAACCTTCCTCTCATCTTTGGAATGTCCTCGCATTGTCAAGAACTATATCTATAGTGTGACAATATGTCCCTATAATATAGTGACCTAGGCCTATAAAGCCATCACCTTCCTTTACAACCTTTCCTCTCACTAATGAGTTTGGCCAAATCAGGTCAATCATGTATGGCTAGTGACGTCTAACCCTATACGGCCCACTCTTTACCCTATACCCTTGTGTACCCACATCATCTATTGTCTCATCGACTACCCGATCCTCAACTCCTCATGGATTTGTTAGCTATGAAGAGGTAGTGAAATCTCCACATTTTATTAGCGATATCATGGGAATGGTAGATGTACATCCTACTATAAGTAAAATTGACATCCAACCCACTCTATAGGTATGCACTCGTACTCCTTGCGATCTACTCCTCAATTCATCTAAGAAGTTATAAACCTTCCAACTCCTCCTCTATACCGGTAAACTCTGGATATGTGAGGTATGGTCTCAAAAAAATATCTACTAGGGAGAAATTGGCCGCACCTTTTTGATAATATGCGGTGTCACGAGTCACACCATCAACCCTTGCCTACTTTCCAACCCACACCCACCGCCTTTATATCCCGCCTGTATACGCCAACCTCTGTCAAATTTTTTTGTAGTCCAAGTGCGGGTAGGCACATAACATGCTCATATGCACACAAAAGTGTAACAAATATGTACAACATAGACCATATCTTTGTATCCTCATGTAGGCCCACAACTCCCTGTATAACTACACAAAGTATGTTGGTGCCCATGTAAAACAAATCTAGTCAAACAACATATCCTCTAGGACTCCCATCAAATCCCATGGAAACGTCCCACCCTCTTAGTCTTGGAGGGTGAAAAAGCGACGCCAACCATCATTAACACTTCCTATCGTGTATCTTGAGGGTACGCCACATATATCTCCCCTCGTAATAATTCTTGATGCTATGATATAACAACTCTACCATAGCTAGCCCAAACACCAACGTTATGTGATCGATCACATCCGATGACGAGACCTGTCTAATGGCTCCCACAACAATTAGTAACTACACAATCTTCGGTGTGACAATCATCTCTCCCGTCAATAAATGGAAAGTTTTAAGAATCGGATCCCATCTTTCGATCGTGAGCTACTATAGTGTTGTGATCCTTGGCAATCCACCCGTATCTCTTAATGACACCTAGCCCCACTTGCCTGCATATGCTCTCACCAAGATCCACACTCACCTAACCAATCAACTAATTACAAACTTGGGTCACAAAATCCACTCCTCCAACCACTAATCTTTCCCCAAATCAGTCTCCTAGTTCCATTTGTCACTTCCCTCACTACTATTCTCTCAAATCAACACTTTCTAACTCCACAAAATGTTCAAATTATCACTTCTTGGGGTGGATTTCTATTTTATATCACCTCTTTGCAATTGAAAATAGTCATGTCAAACCCTAGATGATCAAAATTGGTCACCCCTACCAAAGCATCGGTCACCCCCGCTTATCACCTCAAATGCCTCATTTGACCTAATTTTGTTCCAACTTGACTTTTGCAAGTTAGCCAAATTGCACTGTCCATCATCTCTACAGGGCTCACCCATAAGCCTCACCATCTTACCAACTCCCTACCCATAATGGGGGCATGTTAGCCCTTACCCATCACCTTACATATGACCCTACCTATATACCTTCGCCAACCTGACCTTCCCATATATTTTCCCCAATCAACCCGCCTATATGACAATAAAACTCTCTTACTCGCTCAACCGTGTGATAATGTCACCTCGTGTTGTTTAAGATATTGACCTTACCTTTCTGATTTCATAGCATTTATCTAGACTAGACAAAACCTTTTGGTGTTTTAAAAATGCTTATACCCATTATAGCACCTCACCTCATTGTGTTTCTAGGATCACATCCTACACCTTCGATACTGGACCACATCACCCTTGTTTAGATAAATGATCAAAATTTCACGAGTTAGAGTTTTTGTACTCTTTAGCCTTATGCCTTATTACATTCTAAGCATGTCATGTGTTTGATTTCCTTCACCTCATTGTCACCATTTCCTATACCTTCACATAACCCCATTTTCATCACCTACCACCTTATCAAACCCATCACCGATTTTGTATCCTACTACATTAATTCTTGGTTTGAGGGGGATCACCTCCACCCATATCTGGGGCAGCCACTTCTCATTTTTATCAGCGTCGCTCATTAGTATGAGCTACACAACAAAAAGGGGAAAATGTAAACACCCAAAATTGTGTTGCAACACTCTAGGCCCCCTTCAACTAACATACCCTCTTACCATGACCCCATCCTCACATTATTATAAATTGAATTACCCATATTAGGTTAATAAGTCCCTCACCCTCCACCTCATCTCTCCATCTCACTATGGACCAATTCCAAGCTCATTTATTAGCCTAGACTATGTCAGTTATTTCCTTAACTAACTATGACTTCTTCTAAACCCAACTATGAATTCTTCTACACTCTCCCACCTATTTCCCTCTTAATTAAAAGATAACCCAAAATTTGAGTCCTTAGCAAATCTTGGCGTACACCAAAAATGGAAAAAACATGATATTATAAGCAAATTGGACTATTTCTCCCTAATCGACGCCATTTATTACTCAATTGATACCGGTTAAGGAACCGCCATCGTTCCTTTAAATAAGGAGTTCCAACTCTTTCCTTGGGTTCTTATTTTAGTTGGATTTTGGGATTTCATTCACATTATGGCATTCAACCGAGCATCCAATGACTAAACACTTTAGCGAGAGATTCTAAGTTCTTTACCAAGAACCAACCTCTTACGTTATAACCTCAAATCATTCATAGGGAAGAACACAAGCTCCATTGTCATGGCACTTCGGATCCGCCTCACTTCTCCTACAAATTCCCACCAATCATTTCCATCTACTAATCTCTAAGTCTTAAGATAAGTATCTTAACCTTGTTTTCTAGTTATTATTTTGGTCTTAAATCTCTTATTCTCTTCTGTTGTATGGATCTTTTCTCACTCGAATACCATCTATCACCCATCTACCTAGTAACCTACCAAAATGCATCTTTCTACCTTTCCAATCACCCTTTCCGAGTCTTCCCCAAAATCCTAACACCCATCCTAATCCTTTTCACCACTGCTGTGTAATCAAAATGAACTATAAAAACCCTTTTCAACTTTGTCACCAATTTCCCCTACCAATATTGGTTACCTAATTGATCTTTGCTTAAACCATTACCGGTGTTGGTTCCCCAACCAACATTGGTCTCTCACCAGTCTGTAATTTCCTCAAACCAGCAAGCTAATTCACCTACCCAAAACCTCCCACAACTTCACCCAAACCTTCCTAATACCCTTTGTCACACCTACAGACCTTAACAACCAACCACCCTCTTTAGATTTAGTCTTGTATTCATTATTTATACTATATTTAATTTACGAAGTGCTAGTGTGAGATACCTAAATTAAAAAAATACTATAGGACTCTTGATTTCATGTTCTTATAAGAATTTAACTTGTTTTTAAACATGGATTTATAACCTTATAGGAAGTTCCTAATTCTCGGATCTAGCTTTCGCTAGCAATCCACCAAACAATATTTTTAATTCTTGTGTTCTTTTTAAGTAATCCTTCCCAAACAAAAAGAAGTTCTCTCGATCGGCCTAGTGTTCTATGGTGTGCAACCTCTTCAAAACCTCCTGGTATTCATCACATACCAAACCTCTTACCTGAAATGTTTTTCTTATACGTACACTTCTTATTGCTGAAACACAAGGTTTGGATTTGTTTTTTTAAAAACCACATCCTAGGGCCAAGATGATTTAACATACAAATTAATGAACTTCAATAGTTTCTCCAAGTCAACATTCCTTATCGTATTCAAGTAGTTCAAGGTATGTTTAATGGTCACATGTCCTTTATCGAGTATTTTTATGGAACCAATTTGCTCTTTTTTTTTTAGTTTCCATGCCAAGATGATGCTATCCAGGATCAATATTTTCCTTAGGTTCATTCGAGATGCTCTAGGTTTTATTTGGCTTTAAAAAATAATCAATACAATGTTGTACCTTCTCCTCTCCCTACATGTTTCCAATATTCAATGCTCATCTTTTAATTATATCATTTCCTCTCTGCTTGAAGGAAAGTATCCCCATCTCGCTATCCCCATCCATATCTTTTCATTATTATTTCCTAGTCGTATAAGTAGCATTTGTCCCTTGAAAACATCCTTCAATGGATTGAATTATTGGATAAATCTTCCAAAATCAAGCCCAACGTAAATATCAATATTACTTGGGATATGTTGACTAATGTAGTTTTATTTGTGAATATGTTTGGCTCTTGATATTTTTTCATATATGTCTTTCTCATGTACTATTTTTGGCCAAAAACAAACATCTGACCTCCTGCTACAATTTACAAATGGTCTATCCAAAGCACGTAAAAAATTTCCCAATACAAGATCTTCGGAAGCCAATAGTCACTACCTTCTCCTATTGTACTTTTCCCCTAATGATCAATATATGATTTTATTCCCTTTTCTAGAATTTCCATTTCTTTAAGTTCCTTAAAAGGTGCCAAAGGATGTTACCTTTCCGTCAAAATTGGTTCACCATTATCCTTTGTACACCATATATGGATAGAACGAGACCATTGTTTATCCTTTAATGTATCTTCTCCATCACCAAAGTGTGCCATCCACAACATGGAATGTGAACAACTTTGGTTTATTTATATGCACTATCTTATGGATTCCGTCTAAAAAGAATGTCTCCAAAAATTCCATGAAGTTGTATACTTCCTTAATAAGATAAGGATTGAATGTACTTGACCCTTGTTGGCATGTTCTATAAGAGGCCATGATATGTGGAAAATAAAATGTGTCTAGTTTATGTAATAATGTTGCTAATCTTCCTAAAAGTCCCATCTATATCCTCATGGGTGTGTCTCACTAGAAAGGAAGCTTACATACACAATGTTGAATACCCTTTTTCTTGTTAACATTTATATAAATGTAAATAATGTATGATTCTTGTTATCATTTGAAGCATTATCTAATTGTAAGTAGATAATTAATGGTTTATTTATGAAATAAGTATTCCCGCTAGCAACACTAACGATTTTGAATGGTCAAATATTTCCTTGTTCTTTTTATATTTTTCATGCATATCATTTTGTAATAATGCATCATACAATGGTTGTTTGGATGATCCAAAACAATAAAAATATTGATACTCATCAATTAAAGGTTCTTCAAGCTTCCGAGACACAAAGCTAATGATGTGCATATATATTTTACTCCTCATTTAACAAATAGCTGGCCAAAATGGCTAAAACCCTCTGTCTTATGTCCATGTGTGAGCACACGAGTCAAATTAACTGGTAGGTTCATAACATTACTTATTGAAATTGATTTTTACCCATGCTTGGTATGGAAGTTTTCATTTAATCCATTTTATCACATAAAATTCTCAAGAATCCATGAGGTTGTTCTTTTGATTGTAATCTCTGGAAATAATACACTACACAAAAAATTTGAATATATTCATTATTCCATGTTTGTTCCTCCTCAATATTTGCTAGTTCTTCTGCATGTGGTGGCTCTATGTTTGTTGAAAAATATGCACACTCATCACACTTGAAATAAATTATTGTTTGCAATAGAAACATTTGGAAAAAAAAATTCATTATGTTGTTGCAACTGATCAGCAACGCTGAGGAAGTTTAAAGAATTCAAGATCCTTATTGCATTTTTTTCACAGCATATTTTGGGTTTAGAGTGACGGAATAAACCTTTGGGGAAATTTTACTCCATCCTATCCTATAGAACAAGTCGATGTGGATAAATATTTGAATGTCCCTCAACAATTCTTTATATACATGAAATTTTTGCAATGTGTTTGATATTCGTTTCTCTTTTCTAGTGTTGTTATTCACTACAAGCCTAATTTTGTTTATCCATTCAGATTTATGTTTATATAAGGAACTCCTAGGGTACCCATATACTTTGTGTCCTGCATTATGACAAACATCCATCCCATCAAATATCATTTTATGTATCTCCATAGTTTTGTTACTAACATTGAAGATGGAATTTGTTGTTAATGTATCAAACACAATTTTTTTTTGTCAACTTAATTCAAGGCTCTAGTTATGCACCACAAATTTTGAATTCTAACTAGAGAAATAGATAATTTTTGGAGACAATTAGATTTACAGCAAATAAAATCTGCATTTTCCACTTCTTCCAAAAATATTGACCATTTTCTTTCCTCATCAAAATTTTGATTTGATGGATAGGGTTGAGGATATAATACTTCATATGTTTTACAACATTCTAAGATCTTTTTTATCACTCTATTGGATTGATTGTGATTAGTGGCATCATATGAAATTAGATAAACAAAGTGAAGTTTTTCACTCTTCTAATGCATCCCACATGATGAACTCAACCTCCTTTGGGAATTATTTGAATCTAATATCCATCCGAGAAACGTTTATGTTAGCCTATTCCCTACTAGACGATTTTATGAGATATCCTTCGAGATAGGAAGAATTTTTGCAAGGAGGCTTAAATACTCTATCAATATGCACACCGAAGCTATTGGCATCCAATCTATTAAAATGTACCATGTCTACTTCAACTAAATTTTTAATTGTCCCTCTACTAAAACTTTACACTCAATCAAGTAGTAATGGATTAATTTTGTAACATATCTCTTGAACTTCAAATTGTTTTGATCACTTTGTGTATAAGTTACGAGACCATCCAGATTCAGCACTTCCTTTTTTAATCATAACAAAACTTCTTGTTTCATTGAAAATCAAATGGTGTATTGGACAAACAATTTATTTATTAGGTTGTAGCAAACCTGAGCATTTTGAACACATATTTACCACATTCTCTGTCCATACAAAAATTCAAAGGACCTAGCCTCTCTCCATTAGTTTCTTGAACTTCTAGGACATGAGTTATATAACCCATGGCTATGCCATTGTCTCTCTTATAAGATTTGTATTTGAGTATGAAATTTTCGTGACAAAATATTATCTATCTTTAGGACATGTATTATGGGCACTTTTAGTTTCATCACTACAATCTCCATCAATCTCTGCATTGTAGTCCTCGAACCACTACAAATGTTTTCACTTTAGAATTTATGGGGAATGGATGAATCTGCATGTTTGGAAAATTCACTCTCTTCCCAAGAAATGTAGTATCCTTTATTCCTAACATCTGCAAAGGTTTCAAATTCATCAACTGAGAAAGGCAATTTTACTCTCCCATCCAATATTGTGTTAACAATGACAACAACAAATCCTCTTCCCAAATATTTATAATGTGGTGCCTTCCTACTTGGATATACTCTTCCCTCTATAACTTTAATTCCTTTTGAAAAAAAATTCACATAATCATCCTCTATAAATGCAAAAGCCCCTTACATTATAACAACATAAAATATGAAGTTTGCGAGTTGGTGTAAAATCTACTAAACCATTGCATAAAATAAATTTAAAATTATCATGTACGTACAACCATAAGGATATTGAATTCACATAGCACATGAGATGTGAAATTATTTAATTCATAAGGTTTGGAAATACTTTAAAATTATACATATAATTAAAATTGACGTGAATATATTTATAACATGATTTCCAAACTATGATCGAAATTGACTCATTTGAATTTAATTGATGAGAAATAAATAAATAGAAATTAATTAGAAACTTGATTGCTAACTTCTTCATCCAAATATCTTTTACAAGAATTCATCATACTTCCTATATTCACTGACTATGAGAATGGGAATTTGTCCATTTTTAACATTCTCATAAAATGATATAATTGTCATTCATTCTTTATGTTTCTGGTAGGATAATTTCTCTTTCCTTCTATATTTAGTTTATGAGAATGGGCGTATGCCCATTCTTGTCACAATGATAAAAATATTTTTTTGTATGAGAAATGGCATATCCCCATTCTCATCACAATGATAAAAATATTTCTTTGTATGAGAATTAGCATATTCCCATTTTCATCACAATAATAAAACTCTTTGTTTGTATTAGAATGGGTATATGCCTATTCTAACCATTCTAACTCAATAAAGCAATATTGAACTTAATAATTTTAATATCATTATAAATGATGTGAGGATGGGAATATGTGAATGAGCATATGCCCATTCAATACAACATAAAAATATTTGTTTGAATGAGAATAGAAATATGCCCATTTTGTCTATGTGTATTGCCTCAAGATAATACCTCTATTTTTGTTCTACGATTCTTATATTAGAATGAGCATATGCCCATTCAATATAAGATAAAAAATTTGTTTGTACGAGAATGGAGATATGCCCATTCTGTCTACGTGTATTGTCTCAAGATAATAATTTTGTTTTTTCAAAAGGAATAAAAACTAGTTTCTCTTAATGTTCTTCCAAGGTACTATCTCATTATTTAGAACATATAATGTTAACCTTTGATGTGATTACTATAATTTATATAGTTTTTATCAATTTCACAACCATATTATAGTATCAATGATTTTAACACAAACACGTATGAGAGATGTATTTATTTTCCAAGTACATTTAATATATTTAAAATGAAACTTGATAAATATTCAAGATACCTATTGAGGAATATTAAAAATATAACTAAAGGTTAAATGTGATGATAAATCCAAATAAGTAAAAAATTAGATATCATAAATTATGGTATTACTACCAAATAATAGGATTTTCCTTTGTAATAAATGAATAAATAATAATATATGTTTTGGATCGATCTCCCCCTCCCCTCTTTCTATTTAAGTCGACATTCTCATCTAGTGTTGAGGGAGTAGTTGAATAAAGTAAACGATTCAACATTTGAGTGATTTTGTGAAAACCATGTGTCATATATAGTTGCCTAACTACCCAACTCTCTAGTATCAATTAGTATCAATTAATTTCAAATGAAAAAAATAACTTGAAACATGGCTATGTTAATGTTTAAAAATACATTTTATTGTAAATGTACATAACTATATCATGACTACGATTAATTTTAAATTTATGTTTTGTTTTATCTGCAATAAACCTAAAACATGGCTATGATTTTTTTGAAAATTTAAATTTTATTTTAAGTGCAATTATTAAACCTAAAACATGGCTACGATATTGTTTAATATTTATATTTTTACCATGGCATAGTGAGACCATTAATTTGTAAATAAATTGTTTTCCACCATTATTTTTTATTAATTGAAAGTACTTGTGGTTTATTAATTGAAGGTACTTATTTTTCAAACATGTCTTTGACCACCCATTGGAGCGAAATTAGTGAAATTAATGGAAATTAATTCACACCACTCCATGGAAGTGTATAGATAATGACGATGGTTACTATTTTCGATGATGGAATAGGTCTTGGGAATTGCAATATTTATCACGGGTTAGATAAGCTATCTCTTTCTTGTTCATCCTTTTTGCTTTATTTTTCATTCAATTTCCACTTTTTTTCCTTCCACTTTGGGCTGCATGTTTCGTTAGACCATTTTTTCCTATGAATTAGTGGATTTAAAGAATATTTATGAGATATTGTTTGTCCTCTCTGCTAAAATTTTGTCGACCCTTACCACTTTCAGCTACATCAGTTTCTTAAGACTATTTTGGCATGTGACGCTTTAAGATTTGAAGAAAATTTGAGGCATGAATTATTCTAACTCTTCTCTATTGAATTATTATAAGATGAAGAGTATCATTTGGTTTTCTTTCCCTTATATTCCATTTTGGGTTTAAAGATAATGCCATTTTTTAATTTGGGTATTAAGAATATCACAAGTCAATGTTTTGAAATACATTCATAGTTTTTAATCAAATAATTTTTGCTAATACAAGGAGTTATCTATTATGCTTTTACCAAACTACCAAGTGGTCTTACCACCTGGGTGGTATTGATTTTTTAACGAGTGTGTAGGTGAGTTCTCGCAGGTCGAGAATGATTTATTATTAGAAGAAGACTTTACTTTTTACGGTGAATAAAAAATTTACTTCTTTTTAAATTGAAGATAAGTTTCAAGATACTTCTAACTCTTATCTCGCTGATTTATTATGAGATGAATAATATCATCCTACTTTGTTTCTCTTGAATTCTAATTTGGGTATAAGTATAATGTAATTTCTTTGATCTTTTGTATTATTGATATGTGTTTTAAGAATATCACTTCAATCTTTTGAAAGAATTGCATAGTATTATCCTCCATAGTTATAAAAGGATGCCACTAAATATGACTATTTGTTGCATGTTTTAGAGTTTGAAAAAGATCATTCCCTTAAAAAAATGTTATTGATTCAAAAAAACCACTTCCTATCCTTCATGCTCGACAGGGAGTTAACTATTTTATTATGACCAAAGTATAGTGTGGGGTTACCAAGGTAGGCAATGTTACTTAGTTTTTGAGTTGGGGTTCATAGAATCTCGAGGCCAAGATGGGCGGAGTGAGCTGCACGGGATGAGTTAAGTTGGTGACCTGACCTACCGAGCTTGGAGGGTAAGATGACTCACCGATCTTGGTAAGTGACTTGACATTCGAGATGGGTGGGAAAGATGATCTGCTTTGAGTTGGCGATTGTGGTCGCTGTTGAGCTAGCTTGATTGAGATGGGCCGGTGACCTGGACCTACCAAGTTGAGTGTGTGAGCTGACCTTCGAGATGGGCATGCTAGTTGAATTCCTAAGCAATGCTAGGGGATTGCCTCTTTGAGATTGTTGAGCTAGTTGACCTGCAAAATGGGTGGGTGAGGTTGATCTCTGAGCTGGTAGTGAGTTCACTTCGGATCTAAGCATATTAAACTTAATAATTGTCATATATGAATTGAAATTATTAATTTTAACGATTTATCTAATGAGAAAATTCTTATTCTCAAAATTGGAATCATAAAAGAAGAATAGAGATAAATTCTAGCTTGTTTTATAATGGACGCTTTCCCATTTTCGTGCCTTCATAGAGTTATTTAAAAATTAAGTTCAAGTATTCCTTCTATTACAATTATTAGAATTTGTATATGCCCATTCTCATACAAACAATGTTTTTTACCTTCCATTCAATGGTTAGGTATCCATACCTATAGAGGTATTAATAATTTTAAGTTCAAGGTATTGCTTGTATTAGAATGTTTAGAAGGAGCTTATGCCCATTTACATAAAAACAAACATTTATTTCTTGTATTGAATGGGAAAATGCCCATTGTCATATAGGAATCATATATGAAGAATATAGATAAAATTTAATTTATTTTAGAATGGGCGTTTCCCATTATCATATAGGAATCATGTAAGAAAAGTAGATCAAATTTACATTATTTTTAAAGTTCCCCATAGTAATAGCCTTTATAGGTATTAAAATAATTATGTTAAATCTTATATCGAATGAAAAACTTCTCAATCCCATATAGGAATCATAAAATAAGAATATAGATAAAATCTAATTCATTTTAAAATGGCAAGTTTCCCATTCTCACTACCATCATATAGTTTTTAAATTGATTAAGTTAAATAATTCTTGTAGTAGATTGACCATTTCTTTTCAATCTTATATGTTATTAATTCCCCCATTATTAATGATCAAGTTCAATATTTCTTGTATTGCAATGATTAGAATGGGCATATGCCCATTCTCATAAAAACAAACATTTTCCTCTTGAATAGGCAGATGCCCAGTCTCTTATAGGAATCATTGAAGAATAATAGAGATTAAATTTAATTTGGTTTTGAATGGAAATTTTTCTATTTGAATCATATATAGGAAAAATACAGATTTTTTTTTTTTTTTTTTAGAATGGGTAGTTCTTCATTATCACATTCTTCATATTTATTAAATTAATTAATAACTTTAATCGTCCATTGAACGAGAAAATGTGAGTTATCATATAGGATTCATTAAAGAAGAATAGAGATGGAATTGAATTATATTTAGAATGTCTAGTTTCCCATTATCACAACCTTCAAAGAGTTATTAAAATGATTAAGATCACTATTTCTTGTATTAAAATAAAAAGAATGGGAGAATGCCATGGAAACATCCTTTAACTAATTTCCTATAATTATGTCTATAGGGAAGGGATCAAGGTTTTTGTTTGCCTCGTAAAATAAGTTAAAGAGGTTGAAATTTATGTGTCATTGTAATGATTGAAAAAAATTCTTTGTAAGTATTGGGTATGAAGGAAGAGTAAGAAGTAATGAGGAGACATGTTAGAGGTTGGATGATATAAGTGCTTGCATTGGGTTTAGAAAGGACATTTGGTCTAGACAAGGGCTTGATAAAGTATGATCATTGGTTTTAGAATGGACAAGAAGGTTTTAAACTGGGTTGGTTTTATTTCCATTTTAATAGAGAAACAAAAAAATGGGTGGTGAACTGGTTCGTCTAGAACTTGATTCGACTAATGGGATTAGTAGAAGAGTTTGGATGATGCTAGAAAAGAAAGGTATGTCATATCTATTTCAAAGTTTTAAAGGCCACGAAGAAGCCCTGAGCAAGGATTTTGCTACTCATTAGAAGGATGGTCGGGCTAGTATCAGGGGTTTTTCTATAAAAACATCTATGGATTTTATTGCTATAGTGGTTGGGATGAACAACAAGGGGATGACGATTTACAAATAGAAGAAAAAAATGTGATGAGGAGATGGGAAATGTTTTGTGGGTAAAGAGAAACTAAGACATCACGATGTAGGTTTTAAGAGAGATTATTTACCCGGTCCTTTCAATGAAATCACCCTACACTTGATAAAATTTATCACCTTAGAGGGTAGGTACAAGGTAGTTTATACCCACCATTTCCTATATTAATTCATATCCACCATGATGGTATGCATTATAATTTACCATTCTTTCTCAATTGTTCCCTGAACAAATTAGTTAAGAATTTCAAAAAAAGACAGTTGAAAATACCTCTTCATCAGGGATTGATGATGGCCTTATTCCATTTAGGTTATACAAATTTCACCAAATATTAGAAGTTTAGGGGATTGTTGAATGATTATGTAAATCATGTTGAGGATGAGAAGTATATAGTGCGGCGAGATTATGTGGATTCCTCCTCTTCTCGGATCATATGACATAAAAGAGTCTTTTATGTAGTCGATAAACACTGTAGATTTTATTGGTAATATGGAGAGGGAGGATTTGGAGGACCTAGATGACTTTTGTAATATGGTTGAACGAATGAATAAATTGACGAAGAAAAATTGTATTGATCATCGCATCCGGTGTTTCTATGTCTAATATCAAATGGGAACCTTCCAAAAGAAAAGAAAAGTTGGAGTCTGATTGGAGTATGAAATTGAATAAAATTTACCTCAAAGTTTTGCAGCTAGAAAATAACGTTGACTCCCTCGATGAGTCTCAAGGCGTCCATGGTATGTACTTGTATGGAGTATATTGAGGCCTTGAAGAAAAATTATACTTATCAAAATTCCATTAGAGAGGAACTGTTTGGGATTAAAAATATGGTTATGGATATTTAGAGGAGGCTAGATCAACTGGAGAAGGGAAGAAAAATCACAGGCTTAAGCTTTACCTCAGTAACTCAGAGGAGGATGAGATAGTGAAGGATGATATGAGGGACATTATTGGCAAGGAAGAAAAAACTGTGGAATAAGAACTTTATATGAAAATTATAATTTAGAAACTATATTCTTATGCACAAAGTCAGATTCTTATAAAATGATAATATTGAAATAATTTTGTCGATCTTATGGGTGTCCTTTAAGTGGAAATATAAGTTAAATTTTGATAATAAAGTAAGACCTAGGTTTCTCAAGTAAAAGTAAAGTATGAGTGAATATGAGATAAGAAAAAAATATAATAATGAAGTAGCATTGCTGATGGTTTTGGGTGTTCATCATGTAGCAATCTGACTAAATACATGTTATATTTGCATTTAGTATTGAAAATATGTTACATTTTTTTATTGAATAGATGTTATATATATTTTTATAGAACGGAGTATGTCCTTTTTCATATAGAAAACATGGAGGAAGAATATGTCACTTAATATATGAAAATGGTAAAAAAAAAGCGTATTATAAAAATGGTTGTAATGAGTAGAGGCCCAGTCTCATATAGGAAATGTAGAATAAGACTAGATGTTTAGAAGAGGCATATGGCTATTGTCATATAAGAATCATAGAAGGATAATAAAGACACAATTTACTATATTTTTAGAATGAAAATATGTTCATTCTCACAACATTACTTTATTTTAAAATAGGAAGTTGTGTATTTTCATAACCCTTATAGATAGAAAATATTACTAGTGAAAGAAGCTTTACAATGGGAAAAAGGCCATTCTCATACAAACATATAATTTTTGTTTTTGTCATTATTAATAATTGTATTATACTAGATGGACTATCCTGGAAAAGCCAAGTGATGCACCCCATACCATCGAGAAGGATAAAGGCTCATGTAGTTCTCATCATACAATATATTTATATGATTGTAAAAAATTTTAGAATGGGTTGTGAGAATGGGAAGTGTGTTTGTAAAGGTAATATTGAATGTAAGCATGTTAATACCTCTCATAGGATTCATAGAAATGTTTTAAAAAATGTAAATTTTAATAATGTTATTCTTCTTTGATTCACAAATGAGATTAGGAGTCTACCCATTCTATATCCAATTACCACGTATTTTTGTGCACCGATATCTACTAGTGGAAAACATACCTACATTATATGCTAAAAAGTCAAGCTATATATTCAGATGAACCTATAAATACAAGACCAAAATGTTTGTTTGATTGAGAGTTGGCATACACCCATTCTAAACATTCTAATTCAAGTAATATAATTTGAACTTAATACAAGCCACTATATGGCACAAAGGTGATATTATTAGAGTTGTATTTTTGTTCTTATTTTATGATTCCAATTATGAGAATGGGTATTTTCTCATTAGATATATCATTTAACTAACATCGAAAATAGTAACCACCGTCAATATATCTACAGCTTTCATAGAGTGGTGTGAATTAATTTCCCTTAATTTTTCAAATTTCCTCCAATGGGAGATCGAAGACATGCTTGAAAAAAATTACCTTCAATTAATAAAAGGTGGTAAACAATTTATTTGCAAATTAATGGTCTCACTATGCCATGGTAAAAAAAATAAATATAAATATTAAACAATATCGTAGCCATGTTTTAGGTATATGATTCCTATATGACAATTGCCATCTACCCATTCAAAAAAGAAATATTGAAATTGAACATTTAATACCTCTATAGAAATGGATACATAACCATTCGATGGAAGAATAAAAAGTTTTTTTGTATGAGAATGGGCGTATGCCAATTCTAATCATTGTAATACAAGCAATATTGAACTTATTCTTTTCAATAACTCTATGAAGGTTGTGAGAATGGGCACCTATCCATTATAAAACAAGATAAATTTTATCTTTGTTCTTCTTTTATGGTGCCTATATGAGAACGGGAATTTTCTCATTTCGTTAAAGTATTTCGTCTTGTGAAGCACAATATTTTAAGAATTTTTTTGATATATTGTTTGATCTCTGTTCTTCCTTTCCACATTGGGCTCCTCTATTTCGTTAGACCACTTCCTTGCATGTGATCTATTTTATTGTTGATTGTTTATACTTTTTATTTTGGGTTCTCTCTTTCATTGGACTGTTTTGGCTTGTGAAGAAAAAGTTATCAAGTAAATTTCTGAGAAACACCAATCCATTCACATGCATGAATTTATCTAACTCTTCTCTGTTGATTTATTCTGAGATGAAGAATATCATATGGTTTTCTTTCCCTTGCATGGTGGATAATTTTTCCATTGTGAAATTTTTATTTTTGTCTCTAATATTATTCTATGGCTCCTATATGAGAATGGGCATATGCCCATTGTATGTGCCCACTCTTACATAGGAATCATAACATAATAATAGATAAAAAAATTATTTCACAATTTTAGAATGTAGTGAATTCTATATATTTTCTTCTATGATCCTTATATGAGAATGGTCATATGCCAATTCTCATATAGGAATCATAACGAGAACAATAAAAAATTAAATTTCATCTATATTAATTCTTGTGATTTATTCGGAGATGAATAATATCATCGAGTTATTTTTCCTTACATGGTAGTGAACTAGCCATTATAGGAAAAAGTAAAGTTTATTTATATTCTTCTATGATTCATATATGAGAAAGGGAATATGCCCATTCACATATATGAAGATTTATTGAAACAAATCTTTTTGAGAGCTATATATAAAGGCTACAATAATGGGTAATTTTCCATTCTGAAGAAAATTAAATTGTATCTCTAGTCATTCTTGTGATGATGTATGGTTTTTTTATGTCAAATATTGAGTGTGAAATGATCGTATTTAATGGAAATTTCTATAATTATTAGATGCTACACTGTTACCTTGTTTTCTATATTGATAATTGTGATGATGAATGATTTTTTTCTTGCTTATCGAGAATGGGCATATGACCATTATAAAACTAATTGTATTATAATGTTTAGAATGTCTATATGCCATTTATGATAGGAATAATAAAACTTACATTGTTTTATGTGTGCACCCATTCTCACATCTTGTTAAAAGAGTTATGAAATTTATGTAAGTTTTTACATTTTCTTTTATTGAATGGGAAGCTGCCCCTTCTCATTTAGGAATCACAAAGAATTTCTTGGGTAGATAGGTATAATAGAAGAAGAATAAGAAGAGTATAGATTAAACAATCTCACAATTTTTAAATAGTTATATATTTGAATAATAGGAGCAATATCATAAAATCAGCATTGCTTGTATTACAATGTTTAGAATGGACATATGCCCATTCTCATGAAAACAAAATTGTTTCTTATTGTATTGAATGGGCATCACATTTTTAATCCTATATTTTCATATAGGATTCCCATGGGCATATGCACATTTTAAAACAAGAAAATATGTTTTGTCTTGTATCAAATGGGAAGATGCCCCCTCACATCTGTTAAATACGTATTAAAGAGTGGGCGATTGAGAATTTCTTCCTTGTATTCAATATTAGAACACGTTAAAATGGCATATGCATATTCTCTTTAATATTTATTTTAGAATGGGAATTTTCCTATTCTCATAAGGGAATCATTTTAAAAATGTCAATTATTGTAAAATGAATTACGAGATAACATTAGAATATGAAGAATGGGCATATGCCTATTCAATTTAATAGGATTCATAAGAGAAATTCTATTATTGTTCACAAAGATATGTGAATAACTATAATAAAGAGAATAGAGATAACGTTTACTTTTTTAGCATGGGAACTTACCCAATATCGCCGAATTTGTAGGTGTATCAATTTCAACGTATCAAATCGTAATGATTACTTTGATTCCCGCATATAATACGAAAAGAACAAACTTTATGAATGTCAGGTTCAATGAACTAACATAAATTTCGAACTCGTAATCATGTTGGATTATTATTAAGTGAAGATTATAAAATGGTTAAATATAATTTTTATCTACATAGTACATAATATCGATGAACATGGTAGTAATGCAATATCTCTGGGAAAACAAATTTTACTACCTAATTTTATAATCATATAGACAACTACAAATCTTCCCTTTATAAACATTATAATAAACATTCTAAACATTATAAAGCAATCTCTCTTGGTAAAGGGATTTGGACACAAAGAAGGTATTTAATTTGATGAGATTTTTTCTCCTATTGTTAAGACGACTTTTATTGGTATTGTTCTAAGTTTGGTTTCAGCGAAGATTCTCATTTAGAACAACTTGATGTTAAGAAGAGTTTTATTCATGGTGATTTGGAGGAAGATATTTATATGCAAATACCTATTGCTTGGTTATGAAGTCAAGGGTAAGGAGAAACTTGTGTATAGATTGAAAAAGAGCCTATATGGTCTCAAGAAAGCTCAAAGGAAATGGTATTTGAGATTTGACTGCTTTATGCATGAGCATGGCTATATGAGATGTGAATATAACCATTGTGTTTATTTTGAGAAGCTTGAAAATGGGAGCTATGTTATTTTGTTACTATATTTGGATGATATGCTAATTGCAAGATCTATTATGCAGGAAAATGGTAAACTTAAAGAACTTTGTTAGTTCACACATCTGCAATGAAGGATTTTTGAGCTGCAAAGAAAATCCTTGGCATGAAAATTCACCAAGACAAAAAAACAAGAAGTTGTATTTGTCTCGGAGGCTTATATCAATAAGGTGTTGGAAAGTTTTAACATGCATGATTCAAAACCTGTTAGTACACCTATCTCTTGACACTTCAAATTGAGAAAATATCGTGTCCTTCATCACACAAGGCTATGCTTCAAGAGTAGTAGGAAGTTATATGTATGCCATGGTTTGTACTCGACCAGGACATTGCATAAAAATGAGAGTTATGAGAAGGTTTATGGCTAATCTAGTTAAAGAACATTAGAAAGTTTTCCAATGGATTTTCGATATTTGAAAGGGACATTTTGCATGGAGTTATGTTATGAAGGGCTAGATACTTCATTATGTGGCTATGTTGATTCAAATATGGCTGGATATTTTGATGGCAGGATAGGAGCACCATTGGGATATGTTTTCACGGTAGGTGTAATTAGCTAGCTAGATTTCTAGATTGGAGAAGGTTGTGGCTTTTTCTACTACAAAGTCGAGCATGTTACAACTACAAAGCTAGAAATGATATGATATGGATGAGTAGGTTCATGGAAGAGTTGGGTAAGGAGCAAGAGGATTACAAATTATATAGTGATAGTCAGAGTGTGATCCATCTAGAAAATAACTCATCATTTCATTCAAGAATGAAACACATTCAATTGATGTATCACTTCATATGGTAGGTGTTGGTGGATGGGCAGCTAAAGTTAGTGAAAATCAATATGGATGAGAACCCCTGTGGATATGCTAACTAATCCACCGGTAAAGGATAAGATAGATCTTCACTCCAGCTTATTGGTCTTTTACTTTGAGACTTGAAGAGGAATAAATAGACCAAAGAAAAGGATCTAAGGATGGTGATGTACAATACAAGGTGTAGAAATTGATATCCAAGTGGGAGATTGTTGAGTGTGGAGCTAAATTGCTTCATCGAAAGATTATTTTACATGTTGTTAGATTTGACAAAGTGACCGTAATCGGTCAAGAAGTGACCCGAAATTGGTTAATTATCAACCAAGATGGGTCGAGAAGTGACCGGCATCGATCATACACTAATTTACATCGGCCAACCTATGCAACGGTGCTTTGTTTTTGGCCAAGAATTAGAATAAATATTTTTCTTTAAAGATTATTTCTTGATTGTAAAATCATAGTTAGATTCCTATAGAGATATATATGCATTTATGCATTGTATGAGGGTAAGAGAGAGAAAATAACCATTATTTTTCATGTTATTTTTCTCTGTGAGCAAGAAAGAGTTCTTGAGTGAGGGAAAAATTTTAATATCCTTTGAGTGGTTGGAAGACAATAAATATTCATTTTGTTTCCTCTCAAAAGTACTTGAATAATAATTTTACCCATTTCTTGGTGGACTTAGCCCATACTCGGGTAAACCACATTAAATCACAGTGTTATCTTTCTCTTGTTTATTTCCACATTCATTGATTGTATGCTTTATCTGATTTTATATTTTTACAACACTATTAAATGGTTGAACCCCTACAATATTGAACTTAATCATTTTAATACCAATCATATAGGAAACATAAAGCAAGAATATATTATTCACGTTATGTAGTTTGCCTTCTATTGTTTTCTCCATATATATATATATATATAGTGGTTGATTTGATCTTTTGAGATGGGTGTCAATGTTTATGTAAGTATAGAGTAGGGTATCGAGGAAATGTTAAGTTTTCTAATACTACCACCATACTGAGTGATTAAGTTCTTGTAATTTTAAATCCAATTTTATTATTAAGTACAAATAACAACAACATATAGATGGACATAATAACAGTGGAAGCAAAGAAGGGAGGGAGCGAGCGATGGAGGGATAATCAGTGTTGTTTCTATTGTACTTGCTGTAGAATGTCTATGTTCTAGGTTTGTCATGGCTTGAAAGGGATGATTTCTGACTTAAATCGGACGGTTGATAAGCCACAAGTAGAGAAATATTTCATGTTGGGATCCACACCTTTAGCCTGGAATAAGATTCTTCAAAACCCCACCAGAAATGTGGGTCCACAATCTCCAGAAAAGATACAGTTCATGTGGGAGAAGGAAAATGAAGGGGTTACCTATCTTAAGGTGCCAGATGGTTTCTTGCATAGGGCTTTGGACAAATAAAATCTCTCCCTAGTTGGTAAGTTTCTAGGCTCTAGACCTAACATTGATGTCATTAGAAAATGGGCCTTTAGAAAGTGGAAACCAAAAGGGGATCTGAGCATTACCATTATGTCACGGTGTTTTTTTCTAGAAAAATTTAATCAAAAGACCGATTTGGAATCAAGTGCTTCGGAAGGATAGTGGTTTTGGGTAATATGGGCCTTTTTTTGAAAAGATGGTATCTTGGGTTTGATCCAAACATCGAGAACATAAACACCATTCTAGTCTAGTGTAGACTCCTAGGACTACCTCTGTAATTTTGGGACGATGAGATTCTATTAAATATTGTTAAATCCCTTGGTGATCTGATTTGGCTTGATGGCCCCACAAGGAACGGATCCAAAAAAGGTTTTTCTAGATTTTGTATTTCTTCTGAAATGGAGCAGGAGTTACCGGAACATATTATTTTACAATCTAAGTATGGCATATGGCATCAAAATATCGAATATGAAACCTTTCATTTGAGATGTAATCAATGCCATCATATAGGGAATTTCACTAGAAAATGCCCTAATAAGGAGATCTCCCAAGAGGATAAAAAAGAAAGAATGAAAACTCAAGGAGATTCATTTCTGCAAAGATAAGAAGATGGGATGATAGATATGGAACTGAACATAGCCAAAGGGAAGAAAAATACCTTAACCAACCTGAGAGGAACTATAAGAAGAAAGAAAAAAGGGGTTCATAACTCCAATCAGAAACCTCTAGTCTTATAGGAAGCTTTGGCATCCAAAAAATCCAGCGGTAGTTTCACTCAGTACCCACAACCACCAAAGAATATTTAGATATGCAAAATCTAGTAAAGGTGGTTTTGGAGGTTGACGAACAAAAGGGAACAGTAAAAGTAAATATTCTTTCTAAGGATCTAGCTCAGTTTGTGGAAACTTAGAATGAAACTAAGGCAGCTGAGATAGATCAACCGGTTCCTTTGTTCAACATTGAGGAAATTTTGGATGAGGAAAAAGAAAGCATGGAACCAGAAGAATCATTACAGAAAATTTCTCCGTGGGAAAACAGTAAAATTTCACCTAAAAGTGGGAACCCCCTATCTAGCAACAAATCAACAAATTTACAACCTGTTGACAATAAACAAGGAGAGAAAGAGGAGGGGGAAGTAACACCACTCAGATAAAAAATTCTCTATGAGGAAGACTTGGAGATAACTATTTGATTTACAGAGGTCATCTCTAAGAAAAAGAAGAGAATGAAAGGATTTGAAAAGATCCTATATTTTCTCTATCATAACAAAAAAAATAGAAAAATTGACAACTGGGAACTTCAACATCCGTAACTACTAGATTGTCTACTAGAAGAATAGTAGATTTTGGAAGCATCTCTAAAAGAGGAAGACCCTCAAAGAAGGCCCTCAGAACCAAGAGAACAGAGGAAGACATTTCATATGGCACTCAACGACAATCGAACCATCAGGCAATCCCAACACCTATATCGTTTGAATGAAGATCATCTCATGGAACATTAGAGGGTTAAATGGAAACTCTAATAAAAGAATAATCAAGGAGTTATGGGATTCTAGTGGAGCTAGCATTTTTACTTCTGCAGAAACTAAGATGAATGCTAAGGTTCTTGAAATTAGTAAAAAGAATTTATGGCAAAATTCTCGACATGGCTATAGTGGATTCTCGTGGTGCCTCAGAGGCTCTGCTACATTTTGGGATAAAAGGACAAGATACTTTGGTATGATTATTTCTGAAACCAATAACCATCTTGCTATTAAATTTCATGTGATGGATCCTTTCTAATATATATGCCCCTAATATAGTTATTGGGAGGCGAAACTATGGACTGATCTTAAGACTTTTAGAAGTCAATATAATACTTTCAACCGGCTTATTTTGGGAGACTTCAATTCTCCTTTAAACCTGTGAAAGACAAGGAGGAAAATTTAGTTTTTCCACAGCATGGATGAATTTGCATATTTTGTTGCTGACCTTAATGTCATGGATGTGGATATTCATGGCAATCACCACCTGAACTAACAAAGGTTGGGGAAAGACTTAATTCAAGTCAGATTGATAGAGATCTTTTCTCTCGCTAGTTGGATCCTTAATCGATTTCCATCTTACTTCCCTACCTGGCAATGGGTCGACCATAATCTGGTTGCTTTAAAACTCTTCAATTGACTAAGCCCACCAAGATTTCCTTCAAATTTGAAAAGATGTGGATGGAACATGATGATATCCATGATAGGATTAAGGAATGGTGGATTTGGGATGGTGAGGGCAATCGCTGAGTTTAGGCTTATTCAAAAACTTAAAAATGTCAAAAAACAAGTTAAAATCGAACAAAAAGTTTTGGGAATGTGTTTGAAAAAAAAAGGAATTAAAGAAAAAACTCCAAGATTTGTAAATTAAGATGAATTCAAAGGGGAGATCTCTTGAAGATCAATCAAGTGGAAAACAATATTCTTTTAGAGCTTATACGGTCTATAGTAGAAGAAGAATCCCTATGGAGACTCAAATCCAAGACTATTTGGCTTAAAGAAGGAGAAAAAATATGAAATTCTTCCATATGACCACCCTAAAGCATAGAGCCTGCAATAGGATAATGGAAGTTGCTAAAGGAAATGGCACTGTATAAAAGACCCAAGGAGCATCAAAGAGGAAGCTCTCAAATTTTACGAAAAATTGCTTAATGAGAAGAATATCATTAATGATGAGGCAGTCTCTTTCATGTTGGAGGCTATCCCCCAAGACAAAATTGAAGAGCAGAGATTTAAAGACATCACTAAAATTGTCACATTGGAAGAACTTCAAAAAGTTGTGTTCACTCTAGAAGGGGATAAGGCACCGGTCCGGATGGTTTCTCAGTCAACTTTTTTCAGAAGTTTTTGGGAAATCTATTCGGATGATCTTCTCAGGGTGGTGAATGAATTCTATAGAACTGGTGATATTTTGAAAGAGCTAAACAACACCCACATTGTGCTTGCTCCAAAAAAATGGATGCTAAGGATTTCAAAGACTTCAAACCCATCAGTCTGGTGAATGTTATTTATATAATTTTTACCAAGATCATTGCTACCAGACTTCAGTTCATTCTGAATGATTTAATATCAAAATAACAGAGTGGTTTCATTAAAGGCAGGATTATCCAGGATGGAGTGATCATGGTTCATGAGACCATTCACTCTATGGATAATAATAAAAAGCTAACATGGTCCTTAAACTTGATATGAATAAAGCCTTTGATAAAGTCTCCTGGGCCTTTCTTGACAAGGTTCTGACAAAATTTGGTTTTCTAACTAAATTCAGAAAAATTATCAAGGCATACATCACTACGGCAAGATTCTCAGTGGTAGTAAATGGAGATCCGGTGGGATTTTTTACTAGCAGTAGAGGGCTAAGGCAAGGAGATCCCATATCCCCTTTGCTCTTCATTATTATGGCTGATAGTCTCAGCAGAACAATTGATAAAGCAGTCACAGATGGTCTTCTTAAAGGATCTAAGCCCACTTCCACTAACCAAGCAGCTTCTCATCAGCAATTCGTGGATGATACAATCCTTCTTTTAATGGCTTCAATCCTTGAAGCTAAGGCAACAAATTCCATTCTAAAATTATATGAATCTACTTCTGGGCAAGAGATTAATTTTGATAAAATCTCAATTTTCTTTTTTAACACCCCTGGGAAAGACAACTTAGAATTGCTAAAATTTTGGGATGTAAAATCAATTCACTCCCCACTACTTATTTGGGGCTCCCCCTTGGTACTAAAAAAGTATCAACCAAAGTCTGGAATGACCTGTTGGAAAGATTCCAAAAGAAAATGGCTGGGTGGAAAGGAGCCATTCTGTCAAGTGTTGGTAAGTGTCTTGCTCATAAAAAGCACTCTTCAGAATCTACCTATATATATCATGTCTCTCTATAATATCCCTTCTATCTTCAGAGAAAAAATTGAGAGGATTCAGAAGCACTTTTTATGGCAGGGAATGGAGGATAAATTCAAATATCACTTGGTAGCTTGGGACCAAGTATGCACTCCCAAAAAAATTAGGGGCTTGGGTATAAAAGACATCAAAAAAATGAATGGGGCTCTAATTGCAAAAATGGGCTAGAGAATGCTCTCAAAGAAACAACCTTGGATTGAACTAATTAAGGCCAAATACCTTAATCAACAAGCAGCCATTTATTTTCTTCAGGAAGAGCATCTTCCTTATGGATCCATTTTCTGGAATAATTTAGTTCAGATTAGGAATTTCATCAAACAAGGAAGTAAATGGAAAGTGGGGAATGGTAGAGATATAAATTTTTGGGGGATAACTGGTCTAACTGTAGTCTTATTGAAAGATTTGGAGCAGTCAAAGATAGCCTTGAACAAAAGTATGGTACTAGAATCATGGATTACATAGACAGGATGTTAATAAGAAGAAATGGAAAAACTCTCTGGGGAAAGAGATGATCTGAACCACATGATGTCCTCTTTGCAAGATCATTTGGACCTTATCCCCTTAAGTCAGCTAGATGTTAAGGATGAATTGGTCTGGAACAACTCTATTGATGGAGAGTACTCAGTTAAATATGGATATAATTATTTCTTTGAAACTGTTCGAGCAAGTTCAATCGAGCAAGATTTGGATGGCTGAGCTTACACCTAAAATCAATTTTTTCTTTTGGCTTGCTCTCAGAGGCAGAATTCTCACCAATGACAACCTGATAAGAAAAGGTTTCATAATGCCAAATAGATGTCACCTTTGTAAAAATAATTTGAGGATATCAAGCACCTATTAGTCCATCAGAGTATGCCACTAAAATCTAGAGTTTTGCCTTTTCTAAATTCAAAGTTTCCTGGGCTGTGCCAAAGGATTTCATCCAGTTTTGGACCCAATGGAACCCTCCTTTTAAACACTATGTTGTGAGAAGACTCTGGAAACTGGTAATGCCCCATATTATTTGGAGGATATGGAAAGATAGAAATGACATCATTTTTAGAAATATTAAACAACATTGCAAGATCAGCTTTGTTAAGATTACTAATGTTGTCAAAGAGAACATTGAAAGATTCAAACCTCCCAAGAACAAGAATTATCCTAAAATGAAGAGCATATTTTGTCCAACTGGAAGATTGGAGTTGATAATATTCAGAATAGCATCATTTCCAACATTGATAGGTCTTTGATACATTGGAACCCTCCTGATCTCAACTGGCACAAGCTGAACTTTGATGGGGCTTCTAAGGGTAATCCTAGGATTGTTGCAGGGGGAGGAGTGATTCGAGACCATAGAGGCAGTCTGATTGCTACATATGCTAGAAAAATGGGGATACAAACTAACCATTATGTTGAAGCCTTGGCTGCTCTATGGGGGCTTAGAATTTCTCAGACACATAACATTCAGAATATTATTCTAGAAGGAGACTCACTAAACATCATTAATCATCTAAATCAGTCTTCACCTCCTAGCTGGAATATTAAGGATTTCATCATGGAATCTATAAGCATTTGTCAAACCTTCAAAAATATTTGAATCAAGCATACATACCAGGAGGGAAATAAGGTTGTTGATGCATTGGCTAATCATGGCATAAATAATAATCTAATTATTTGGGATAATGTTAATCACATCCCTGAGAAGGTACAAAGCAACATTAAAGCGGATATTTATGGGCACTCAAGTATGGAGTAAGGATAATGATAAATTGAAGTGGGCTTTAGAGGGGATAAAAGATCGCACTTGCGAAATATCATGTAAGCTATGGCCACATTAACTTTCATTACTCCCAACAAGTGGGCAGAACTCTTAAAATCTGGGAACAGTAGAAAGATAACTACATTTCAAACAATAGTTCAAACAAGGGTTTTGAGGACAAGATTTGTAGTAATTTCAGAGAGGAAAAAATGGGAGGAGCCCCATGCCAGTTAGAACCCAGCAGTGACCCGAGAATGGAAGAGCAACAAGGAGATATGGAACCTCCTCAAGAAGGGCGGAATCACAAACTTCATTGATCAAATTTAGGGACACGATCAGAGCATTTCGGTCCAGTTCACTATGGATTGGAAAGATCGAAAAGTGGAGTATGGAGGACATAAAATCACTGTTAATGAAGAGCTAATAGCTGAAGCTACAGCCTGGAGATGGATGGCTTCCATTTCTTCAATAAGAGGATCGACAAAAATGTTGAGGAGAAGAAGTTTTCTACTGATAACGAGGAGCTGGTTTTTGTTACTGCGGGATTGAGGGTAAGTTCTATCCCCTCACCCTTTGATGAAATCACCCGAATGATGGTCCGGTATATCTCTTTGGAAGGGAGATATGTTACAGTTCCTATTAAGCACCTGGTGTTCCTAAACCATTTCCATAGGCAAATCACTATCTACTTCCCACATTATCTTTTGAACTCCCTCGAACGCTCCATCTTGGATTTCCAGAAGCATTCCCAGCTATTCCCCTACATCAAGGCCTTATCCTTTTACTACACAAGCTCTATGTTTCCAAATACCCTAGTCTCCCATCATCCCCAACACTGTTCCACTCTTTCCTACCACCACTACCCCCACCCCCATCCCTTCCACCACGACCAAGCCTAAAACAAAGAACCATAAGAAGCCCAAATTGAACACCCCTGTTTTGGGCAGAGTTCTTCATAGCAATTAGGATTTAGAAGATGTCCAAAACTTATTGCACATCAGTAGTGCAGGCCAAGAAGAGACCTTACAAAAAGAGGGAAAAAGTACTTCCCAAAGGCTGGAAGCTTTGGAAAATGAAATGATGCAACTGAAAGAAGAAGTGCAGCATTTGGCCAATCAAAAAGGCAAAAGGAAGATGGATAAGGATACTGACCTTGAAATAAGCAAGTTGAGGACATCTACAAAAAGCTAAACTCCTTGGACAATCATCTGGGGAGAGCAAAGGATCACCATGATCACAACATGGAAATTTTTAATGCAATCAGTGATTTCCTTGAACAACATGTTCGTAGCGTTTCTGTGCTTAGTGAGATCCCAGACACTCTTTGGGGAACGGACAAGGAAAGTAGTCAAACCATAGAAAATTTGGATGCTAAGGACCCCATGCACATGACAATGGTGGCTCTTTTCACCTTGCTATAATCTATTAGCTACCAAGAAGTAAAGGAGGTCTTTGTTGCAGATGTTGCTTTTCATCATACTTTTTACTATTTTTGGTTTTTTTATTTTTGTTGCACAATGCACGCTCTGTTTTACTTTTCTTTAGTAACTCTCTTTCGGTTACTGTTGGCTTTAACACCTATTCTAGATGTTGATCCTTTTTGTGGAACCTCTTCATGTTTTATCTGGCTTTTAGGCCCTCTATGTAAACAGGGTATAGTCCCTTCAAAACTATTTACCAATAATAAAAAAACATATTCATGATTATTATTAAGTCTAGATAGTGTTTCTTAATTAATTCCTCACATTCCATAAACTCTACAACCTCATGTTAATCATCAAAATGTAGCATCGAAACACTATCTTTACCGAGATATTGATTACAAACACATAACTATTCACACAGACAAAGGTCATCTTTGGAGCTTCTTGGAGTTTTTATTCATAATATTTAGCAAATAATGATCAAATATACCGTGCCTCACCATTCTAATATGATTTGGGATCTATACTTACAATATATATCCTCCTCATTCACATATACCAACCTCTTGATCAAATATCTCACCAAAATCACAAGTTAGAATGCATTACACACTCAAAATTGTTGTTACAAGATTGTATAAGTTGTTCAAACTTAAAACCTTACACTATTCTATTGTAGTATCACAATAAAAATACATCAAATACTAAAAATTTGATCAAAAACATGTTCAATTTGTTTGTAACCATGCACCAAAACATTTTGCAACATGTTTTATCCTCACAATGTTATTAACATTAACATTTATATATGTTCACAAGTCCATTATTTTAATCTTTTAAGATCCTCGTTCTCATGAATAGCTCTTGACTCAGCACTAATATTTGGCTAGGACTCCAAGCCCTATAGTCCTAAACACACACATTATGATTAGATGTTACTTAAGAATAGGAATCTTCCCATTCAAGATAAAAAAATATTCCATGAGGATGGGAATAAGTCCATACTAAAATAGAGAAATATTTAACTTAAGCATTTTAATACCTCTGAAAAGGATGTGATAATGGGAAGATTCCCATTATAGAACAAAATTAATTTTTCTTGTGAGTATGGGCATCTACCTATTCCATTCAAGAGAAAAACATTTTTTTACGTGATAATGGGTATATGCCCATTCTAAAGATTCTAATAAAAGAAATATTAAACTTAATCATTTTAATACATTTGTAATGGGTTACTTCCCATTCTAAAGTAAATTTAAGTTTGTTTGAGTATGGGCATCTACCCATTCAATACAAGTACAAAGGCTATGAGAATTCACAAATTCCCATTCTAAAACAAAGTGAATTTCATCTCTACTCTTCTTCTGTGATACCTATATGAGAATGAGAATCTGCCAATTGAATAAAAAGAAAAAATGTTTGTTTGTATGAGAATGGGAATATTCCCATTGTAAACATTCAACTACAAGCAATACTGAACTTAATCATTTTAATACATCTAAATATTCTTATTCATATTTAATTTTATCCATGTTCATATTGTATGATAGCTATATGAGAATGGGCATATGCCCAAGCAATATTGAACATAATCATTTTAATAAATATATAACATCTATGAGAATGGGAACTTCCCATTCTAAAATAAAGAAAAATTTTACTCTATTATTCTTGTTTACATATATTCTATAATGAAAAAAATTTAGGAGCAAACTATAAGAAAAAAATACATCTTAATATTAGAACAAAGTAAACATTGTTAAGAATTGATAGATGTTTATTCACATTTACATAAAAGATACTATAATAAAAGAACATTGAAATCGTAGAGGCTATCTACTTATAGGTGTAGTTAGATATTTATAATATTATTGAAGCATGATCTCCTGCTTAGGATTCTCCACTAAAAAGATAAGTGAGGTCCTCTTTGTATTATGTGCTACCTTTATTGCATTTGTCCCACCATATAATATTAATACAGGGATGCATTAGAGTTGCATCTCTCAATCATGTGCTCCCAAAAATGCACAGATCTCTCATATTTGAAAGGATGTTCAAGGATAACAACTCCAATTTAATTTTTTTGATAATATATAAGGGATCTAAATGTTGTTAATCGAGATCCACTATCACATCTTCCTCATCCATATCATTTGAATTATGAACATTATACATGGAAAAAATCACTGACATCCCTTGAAACTCATGTTCTGCATTCATAATTTTGTAAAATCATTTTGGAATTATTTTTATTTTTATTACTTTTTCCATGTAAATTCTTACATGAAGTATTAAATAAGTAAACTTGTACTATTACAAGTAGAAAGAAGCAGACACAAATCATTTTACTTGCACACAATGACTATTACAAGATCAATAATATAATTTTATGAGATAGTACTCACAACATTACAAAAATCAGAAATTACAAATTATAAACTGAGTGGAGGAAAATGGAAGTCCAAACCTTTCAATGTACTAAGAAAAAAAGGATAAGAACATTGATAAGTGAATTAATTTGTATCTTTCATCCTTGGTTGAGAATTTGTATTAGCCACACAGATTTGACGCATATAGTTTTAGTAGTTCAATAGCATTTTTTGAATAGTTTGGCAAATTTACTTGACTCCCTTGCCTTGATGGAGTAACTTTCTATTTTGTTTTTTTTCTTTTGATCTCTAAGCTCTTGACATAGTTTAGAAAAATGGGTCTCATGCATGCCAAATGTTTTAATAACATTTCATTGAGTGCATCCCATAAGAGAAACATCTACTAGAACTCTTGTCTCAAATAAGACATAACTTTGGCTCGTGTTTCTTTGTTCTCCTTTACTCTTTTGTAGTAATATTTTAGACCCATTGCATTAACACCATACTCTTCTCTGAACCAAACTTCACCACTAATGCATTTATCAATAGTGAAATATAATTAATCATTTTTCCCACCTTTTGAGCCTATGAATAATCCTAATGTAAGAATAACTAACGAATTTGGCTTGAAATATGGGTATGTAGTTTTTTTTGGCCAATAAGGCAACCCACCATTGGTATACATATCATAATCTAAAACCCACTTATCTCAAATTTCATCTGGGAGTAGAAGAAATGAAAGTTTATCATTCAAACTATCCAATTTTACCTTCTAAAAATAAGAAAAAAATTCCTTTCGAATGTTTGTATGTGAACATTAAAATAAATTTTATTAGTTTAACATTCTATAAGAAATAATTTAAGTTAATTTCTATGTGCAAAAACTTAGTACAATTTATAAATACCTTCCATCTTTTTGAATTTTCATGACCAGAACCAGAACGTTGTGGTCTCTTTTTTAAGATCCACCTTGACCTGGATTTGTATAGTTGGTCAATAAATATTGTTTTAACCCATGTTTTGTTTGCCATATTCTTCTTCTTGCAAATATTGATTATTTGTTTTGTTGTTTCTTTGGAAGACAAAATACGAGTAGACTTTGTTTGATTCTATCATGAATAGATGAAAAATCAAGATTTGCAAGGATTTTTTTTTGGGCTTCAATTGTATTTTTCCCATCAATAATATAGAATTGAGTTTCATTGTCATGAATTTCATGCTCAAACTCCATGTTAAAAATAACACTAGTAGTTTTTTTGAAAGGAAACAAAATTACATCCTCCAAGAGGTACATGGTTGCATAACATAGAGTGGACAAGGAGACTGACACTTGCTAAATCAAGTGATCTGTATTGGTATTTTGAAGGAGCTACATGGAAATGACCAATATCAATTTTGAATGACTTTTCATCAAATAAAAAAATTTGAATCTCTTCAAATAGTGTAGATTCACTTTTTTAAATTTAGTTTGTGCTTGTTTTAATAATAATTTTTCTTTTGTATATCCCTTCACCTCTTGAAAGTGTGATTCTGAAGTGTCTTTTTCCAGCTTATATAATTTTTACTTCTAAGCATGGTAAACATTTTGGAATGTAATTTTCATTCGCCCAATTCCTTATCCATATTCATGTGGTTGGAAACAAATGAAGTAAATGCATACTAATAAATTTTTATGAATATAGTGGAAATTCCTACACAAATAGCTTGACTATTTTGTACACCACTTTTGTCCCCTTCAGTGTATGGCTCAATTTTCCAACCATAACTATAACATGAATCTTTGAGGTTTTTTTGTTAGCTTTACATGCCATTTTTTAAAGAGAAACCTATGATTCCATTCTATGTATTGATCATGTTAAGGTTGTGTTTCCCACTTCTCCCACTTGAAAAGATACAAGAGTATCTCATTATACACTTTATGCTCATAAGAATGCCCATTTGTGTGTGTTGGTCTCCCAAGGAATGAAACAACCACAGATCATTGTAATAATTATCAAGAGTGTGAACTTCAATGAACCATTCTTCATCCCTTCTTTCCCAGTCATTTGCACCATCAAAAAATGGAATTTCCTTGTACGAGGTAGTGGTAATAAGATCCATTTTTTCTTGTTACCTTTTCTTAGTGTAATTATATCAAAATATTTATAGTCTTAACAAGTTGTGATAATGTGCAACTTCCCATTCTAAAACAAAATAAATTGAAACTCTATTCTTTTTCTATGATTGCATGTAACCATGATAAAATTGTTTGTTTGTGTTGAATGGGTAGATTGTCATTCTCATGTAAGAATTAATAATTGAAGAAGAAAGGAGTTATAATGTATTGTGTTTTAGAATGTTTTAACAATGTATTCAATGAACAGATGTCCATTCTCATATAAGAATTAATAATAGAAGGAAGGATTTCATTTATCTTACTTTTAATTTGTCTATTTATGTTACTTTTACCCTATCCAATTTTCAAGTTTAAAAGTTTCAACAATATTTGAAGAAAACTTTTATGCTTCTTTTACTCTCTCAACTTTAAATGAGCAGATGCCCATTCTCATATATAACTAATAGAAGAAGAATATATTGTTCATCCTTTCCACTTTAAATGGGAATATTCCCATTCTCATATATAACTAATAGAGATAAATTTAAGTTCAACATATTATATTTACTTTCTTTTAATATGGGAAGTTACTTTGTTTTAGAATGAGATGTTGTATATTGTGACATCTTTTATAGAAGTTGTGCACTGTGACATCCTTTATAGATAGAGAATATTGCTTGCATAAGAATGTTTATAATGGGAACGAGCCCATTATCATAAAAATAAACATTATTTTTTTGTAATTATTAATAATTATATTATACTAGCTGAACTATCCTTGGTAGAGCCAAGTGCTACACTACATACTTACTTTTAACATGGGAATATAATTTTTTTTAGAATGGGAATTTTTACATTGTGACATCCTTTATAGTAGTTATGCATGTTTATAATGGGAAAAAGCCAATTCTCATAAAAAAATGTTTTGTAATTATTATTATACTCGCTAGACTATCCCCGCATAACCAAGTGTTGTACTACATACCCCCAAGAAGGGATCAGGGCCTTATGTAGTTCTCATCTTACTCTCTCTCTCTCTCTCTCTCTCTCTCTCTCTCTCTCTATATATATATATATATATATATAATCTCATGTAGTATTTTTAATGTGACTAATAGATGAAAATAGAAGAAAATAATTTTTTTAGACAAAGTGGACAGATAAAATTTACTTTGAACATTGCTAGTACAAGGAAATTGTAGACACCTAAAATTAGCACCGTTAATCCCCATGTCCACGTCCGATAGCACCCCTTCAACATCACATCACTATCATATCATATATTAAACCCTTATCCTTAACTCTTATTTCTCCCCCTAATATTTACTCCCTATAAATATTATCCTACACTAATAAATAGTATTTTACCCCTTCCTAAACCACCCAAACCACTTACAAACCAAAATTAAATGAAGACAAAAAAGAACTTCCCAACCAAATTAAATGAAGATAAAAAAATAAAAATTTCCCAACCATTTTACAACCTCTCACCCAAGTATCTCCATTCCCACATGAAATAAAAAATCAAAATGACTCGGTTCGAGTTGGTTTTAACCAAATTTCACAATCATTGGTGATCCTCTCAAATCGTAAGTGATTTTCCCCGATCCTCGGCAATCCTATTTAAACAAGTTTCAAACACCCTTTCAGATTGTTGGTTCATGTTTGTTGCTCCTAAGATTAGATATTACATTGTAAGAGAGTCTTTTCAAGGATTTTGATGATACAACAAACAAAGCTCAAGCCTTCCACAAGATATCCGAACTTCTTCATCAATTTTCAATCATCGTTCAATGTTAGAAATCAACAACAATAATCTTCATCTCTGCGAATATTCTTGTCTCTGGTCATACCTTCTTTTGGTCTTCATCCATTACTTTATACAAGGTAAGTGGTTTCCCTTGCTTCATTATCTTATTATGCATCATTTACAAGCTTAAATCAAACTTTTTAGCATCCCTTTTGAGTTCTATTTCCATCCATTATTGGCCTATACATTTTCATAATGATCACTTCCAAGAATGTTGATGATCCCCTAGGATCACTGACGATTCCCTAGAATCACTGACAATTCCCTCAAATCATTGACGATTCCCTCGAATCACCGATGATCCCCTAGAATTCCTAACAATTCCTATAGAAAAGGCCTTTTACCCCCGAGATTGATCTTCATACATCCAAATCCCATCATTTATTATCACACTACCTTTGCAGTGTCCATTCAATCCTATTCTACTTCTTTGAGCCATTAGTTTATTAGCTATCCTAAATCCAATATATTGGTTATCTTGCCTTTGTAAGCATATCTCCATCCGTATCCTTATTCTTTTGAGCCATTTTATGATCCCTAGACTCGTTTAGATCAAGTATCACCAAATTATCATACTTTCATATACCCGTGGATTGTGTCAAGACCTTTTCCTTTACATTGTTGGTTATATTGTCTATTTTATCATTTTATCTCATCATTAGCAGATTGGTTTATGAATTGATTAAAATCCTTGTAAGGAATTCCTTTGAATTTTTGGGACTAGCCTTTTCCTTGAAATACACCATATATCTATCTAATCCTAATTTTTCTCGAGTGTTTGTGTATTGCAGGTATCTTATCCCATTGGAAAGAAGAAGTTGTGCATATGCGTGGATCCATCAACTATGATCATCCATCAATATCAACCTTCATCATCATAGGTATCGGTAAACCCCGATGTCTTTGGAAGTCTATTTTTTTGTTATTTCATGTTATTAAGTTAAAGTTGGAAAATAAAAACCCTCTAGTACAAATGTGGAATACGATAGTCCGAATTAAATGCCTCTTAAGGAAATAGAAAATATTAATATATATCATCCATCCGTAGTGTTCATGATAATGGCATATTTTATAAGGATATCCTATGATCTATTAAATCTTTAAGAAAATATTTTCAACTAAGAGTTCAACCTATTAACATTGAGATCAAATCATTTAAGAATGAGATGGCACATTTTTAGAATCTTCCACATATTCCTACACCTATGCATATTATTATTCCCCCTCACTCTATGGTTCAAAATTCTAATGTTATTAATGATTCATCTTCTACTCTCTCGGATAAGTCAATGTGATGTGTTATGGTAATACTTCCTACCATATTACACCTAGGCATAAATATCCCATGAGGAATCCTCTTATTACGAAGAAAAAAATATTACGCTTTTAAAAATATTTGGATCATCTATATGAAATTTTTCTTACTCCACTTGATAATTTTTAGATTTAATTTCAATCTAATGATAACCCCCTCATCATCAGATTGAGTGATACAAATGTCTCTATTTTTGTAAATTACACTTTATTAAAGAATATCATGAAAATTCTTGTTACATACTAAATTAGAAAATTATGGTTCATGAAGAAAAATAAATTTTAAATTTTGAAACGAGATACTCTAATAAATACCCTTCTCCCTCTCTTATGCACCGATTTGCAGAAGTTACAATCTCCCATGATGGTCCCCTTTAGGAATATTACAATTTCATCATCTTATTAATGAGAGATATCTCTCGAATGGAGCTCCTTCTAATAAACCACAAAAATGGATATATTCAAATGCATGGAAAAAGGAATAAAATTTTAATAGAAGATAATAGATTTATTAATACCTCTTAATCAGTATTACTAATAAATCAATATCTAACCAATTAATACATGATAGATCATAATAAATACTATATATTTAGATTTTGGAGTGACCAGAATCCTCTATTTTGTTATTTTAACCATAAAAATGTATTTTTGAACTTAGTCATGTCACTCTATTAATAGTCACATGGTATTCACTAGTGTCAAATCCCTTCTCTAATACATGGGGACATATGAGGAAATACCTCCTTTATTAATAATAGTTTTCCTCCCAATATATATGCTCATGTATAATTTGGTGAAGGTAATATCTCTATCTGAGCTCTCTTGAAACCTCCTATGAAGAGTATGAATAAAACCATCCCTTTTCCCTTCGATGGATCCTAGAAAGGATGTTTTGATGCTCTTGAATAACATTTGGATGAAACTCGTGGTGGTGATAGCTAATGCTTAGTGTTTGGTCCTTTATTATGATCACATAACTTTATATTTATATGATTCCCTTGCTTGAATTTTGTAATTAACCCCAAAAGTATTACTACCAAAAATATAAGATGCTCAAATGGATAGAAAGGACCCAAAAGTGTGAAAAATTTACAAAATGGTGAGGGGAACCAAGGGATGATGAGGACACCGTGCTGGCATCCCTGGCTAGGCGTTAGTGTCCACGATGATAAATTCCAAAGTATAAAGAAAAAGACTGAGAAAGTAAGGGTGCAAGACCAAAATTGGAAATATAAAGAAACAAAAGGTGGCTAAAGACACGAGTTAATTATTACTTTTCTTACTTAGGAATAATATGAATAGTAGTATGAAATTGGGACTAAATAAATACCCAAAGTGTGTGATTTTGTGTCTACACTCGCCCCCAATTTATGTTACCGAGCAAAAAATATCAATAACATAAAGTAGATAGAGATGCGTACTTGATAACCATGTAAATTCTTGTAGAGAGCACATGCCAAGGGACATGAGAAAGTGTGGAGTGATAAAAGTATGAAGCATGGATACTAAGGATGAGGAAGTGCAAAAAGTGATGAGATGACAAACTTAGGGTGGAAACACATGTTGTAGATGTTCCAAATGTGCATGTTGTTGATGTTGATGTTGTTGTTTTTGATATTGTGAAATGATGTTGACCGCTACTTCCCATACAAAAATATTTGTAAAAGAGAAGATGCAAAGGTAGTAAAATGCATGTATATGATCGTAATATGTAAAAAGTGTGTAGGGAAAGTATGTAAAATATGAAAATGTGAAAAACAAACATGTGCACCTGATCCATGATGAGGAAAAGAGTGTAGAAAGGATCCTAAAGATGTTGTAGATGAATGAGTTTTTGGGTGATCTCATGCCAATGATATGGAAGAATTGTAGGGAAAAAAGTTTGGTGTTATCCTCCAACCTTTAACCACTTCCCACAATGTAGAACACCACTGCAGATGGTGTGTATAAATGTAAGTGCTAAGGACCATGTGCCCTATAAAATCCGTTATGTGGAGTTCTCAGACTTTATTGAACTAGTAATTACTGTATAATTTCTCCTGGTTATGGACATCCAAGAAGGGCCACTTTGTACTAAGGACCCAAGTTTGATTATGAGCCCTGTAAACTGAAAATTATGTTGTACCAATACCATGTTGTGTTGTGTATAACATTGTATAGGGTGACTGATTCACCCAAATTATGCCTCCTTCATTTTGGGTGCATGCGATGTTGCTTTGAAGGAGTATGTGGCCAAAAATAGACATACAACTATGTTGAAACTATGTCGCAAATGACGGGAGGCGAGAATGTGTTAGGTAGAAACTATTACACATGCTAAAAAAGTGGATAGAAACAATTGTTAGTATAAGAAAATAAAAGCACACATGTAGAAGAGAAATGTAAGTTTCTAATGCAGACAATGTGTAAGCTAAGATGTAAGAAGATATTGTAAACACCCAAGAAGAAAATGTATACCATGGAAAGTGGGTTACAAACATGGGCCATCACTCACGATGTCACAATACAATCAAGGCATATGGATCCTAAAGCATACAACGCACACACAAGAAAAATTTCAAATCCCACAAACAAGTGGAAAACAATGACAAGAAATGTAACATACAACCATGGTGATAAATAGACCTACAAAAAGAATGTTGCACAATAAGCACCCATTCACATGTTAGAAAGATAACTTAACAAGTATGCCAAAGCATTTATAATCTAATAAAGTAGTGTATTATGAAACAAAATGAAACAATAACACATGTAGTGTACAAAAGTGGATTCCCTCGGGAGCCACCGTGGGATTGGTAATAGGTATTACACCAACCATCTATGTTGTGTGTATAGATCTGTATATTTTGTGATCAAAAATAAAAGGAAAGTGAACACACATGTGTATATGATAAAGATAATGAAATACAAAAATGTATCTATAATGTGTAGTAAAGTGTGTATGAAATAAGTAGATGTAAGCAAGAGTAAATGTAACCAAGATATGAAGTATTCCATGGATGAGACATAATGGAATGTAATGTGAATGATAGGAGTAGTTTTCCCCTCAAGTGGATGTGTATGTAAGAAATTAGGTTCATTTATTTATGCCCTCTCAAAGCATCAAGAATGAATTGTAAATGAGAGTACGTCATCAGAAATGGTTGGAATTATGTGTTTTAGAAAGATATGATTGTCAAGGTGCATATGGTAGAGTGTAAATGCATTACTAAATGAGATATTTGATTAAAAACATGAGTGCGAGGAGGTCCATTTGAGATGTATACCCTCGTGATTCAAGTATGGAATGTGTAACTAGTGTGTCATATGGTAGTGTGTCGTATTGGTTGCATAAGAGATATGTTGATTATGGAATATGCATTGTTGAATGTCTATGAAAGAGATTGATAAGTCAAGTTTTTAATTTGTATCACTTATTGTGTAATATTTCATGTTGATTGTGTGTGAAAAGGATTGAATGTGTGATTTGTATTGATTTCACGTGGAGAGAACGATGTTGTGAATGTTTCGACTATAGAGTAGGTTATGTAAGACAAATATTTCATGAGATTTCTAAATGTGTAGTGCATTGTATACCCGTAGATTATATAAGCTGTTTGTGTCGATTACACATGAGGGAGATATATGATGTAATTTAAGATATGGGTATCATGAAAGTGCGGTGCATGTTGCATTGAATGTGTGTAGTAAGAAGAGTATATCCCAAATGTGTTGATTGTGTTGTGTATTGCTAGATATGCAAGGAGATTATGTATGTCAAGTGTGTGTACTTGTGTTAGGTTCATGTGTATAATATTCCATCAAGAGTCAAGTGTGAACCGTAGCACAAGAGTACGTCATGAGGAAATGATGATACAAATTTGTATCAATATGTGTGCATTATGTTTAAATATCTAAATGTGATGTGATGAGAAAATGAAATGGGTGTCAATGCAAGAGAGGAGGGTAAGGTGAGAAAATCACCTACCAAAGGAAGTGGGTGGGGAGTATTGGAAGCATGTGACATGTAAGTAGTATGAGTGAACCAAACTAAATTTCAGATGTGGTGGTGCCAATGCTCGGCTGATATAGTGGTGGGAAGCATAGATGTCAACACTGAGGAATCCAATGTGTAATAGGAGAATGACGCCATAGATGAGATGGTGTAGCATTGAATGGATGAATAAGGACTTGAGGAGAAGGTGTAAGATACATAGACCACTTACAAGTGCGAGGGTCAAAGGAAATGAAACCCTTGTCTTCTAATTGTAGTAATCAATCATAAAGGGCACTACAATCATTGTCACAATGGCCATTGATGTGATGATAATTACAATATGGTCTATCATGTTTCCATTAAAAGTGATGAGGTGAATGATGTTGATTAGTGGGTAATCAACTCATGTGATTATCAAGAAAAGCACACAACACATCATGAGGCCTAGCGTTATGAGAAAAGTGTGACAGCCTCCTTTGGAGGATGGAGATGCCCTATGTGATACAGAAATTAATGTGCCTTACGAGGTGGAGGAGATGGAGACGTACGAGGACACTCAATAGATGGAAGATGAGAAGATCTAGATGATGTAGTAGTAGGAGAAAGAGGAGGAGGATCTATTACATGTGCATAAATGAGATCATGTTATAAATCAATGACCTTACAATGTAAGAGTGTGAATGATTTGCATGTATCATATTGCAAATGGTGTTTTAAAGGAGGGATCAAGCCATGACAAAAGATGAATTACTTTTCTAATTCAATAAGATGTAAAATGTACTCCATAATGGGATTTTTATTTCCTTGATACAAGCTAGATAAACAATCATATGTGAATTTAGGACCATTGTTAAGCATAATGTGTTGAAGGAAGGACTATTCAATCTCATGATAGGTACCGACAAATCTATAGGGTAGATGTGTGTACTATTGAAGAGATTCATTAGTAAGCCTATGGCGAAAAGCTTTGAGAAAGAATCAATCACTAGAGTAGGGAGCCATAGATAGATGATAATGTTTCGAGATGTAAATATGGATTTCCAAGTACCATCAAATCATGAAATCTATGGGTTCACCAAAATGATTAACCTAAAATTCAAATTTATATGACCCTAATTTGAATGCTATTGTAGTAAAGAATAAGCGAAAGAATGAAGTACATAAATAAACCCAAATAAAACTAAGAAATAAATTATGAAACCCTAATTAAAAGGAGGAGAAAAAGGTACTTAGTTGATTCACAATAAAATATTGTGTCTTGAAGTGTTGACTAGGTGAGCTAAAACACAGGAGTGTCATACAGAGACCCAAAAAAATAGATCTCGGAGGAGACAGATATACATGGGCACCCGAAAAGGGTAAGAGTTCCCATAAGCACTACGGACTAGAAACATGTGTCTATGTCCTTGAAAATGCTCAAAAATCATCTTTTAAGTGTCGTAAGTTGTTAGATTTTTATCGCTATGAGGTTGCACAATGATCTTTTTGCTCGCTAGAAACCTACTTTGAAGTGTATGTAGAAAACTAGTCCTTGTCCCTTGTGATGGATTCTATAATATATGGTTTCATGCTCTTGAATAGCCTTTGGATGCAAACTTAGGTGGCGATAGCTAATGCTTAGTGATTGGTCCTTTATTATGATCACATAACTCTATATTTATATGACTCCCTTCCTTGAATTTCATAATTACCCCGAAAAATGATGACTACCAAAAAGATAAGATGCTTTGAAATGGCTAGAAAGGACCCAAAAAGTGTCAAAAAGTAGAAAAGGGTTAGGGGTACCTAGAGGGGATGAGGTTTCTGGTGTCTAGGATTATAAATGCTAAAGTATAAAGAGACATACTAACCAAGGGTGAAAAAACAAAAGTGGAAATAGAAAGCAACAAAAGGTGGCCAAAGACAAGGGTTAATTAGTATTTTTCTTACTTAGGAATCATATGAATGGTAGTATTCAATCAAGACTAAATAGATACCCGAAGTGAGTGATTTTTGTCTACATTGGATATCATTCCAAAACACTATATCCACCATATACCATACAAACATAAATACCCATAATACGTTATATCATATTATCCTTTTATTATAGCATACTTGAGGATCCTATCTCCTTCACCTTATGGCATTTTATAGCCTCCTCATTAGGCTCTTATCTGGTAGATATTTTTCTACACCCCTTTCCATTACATAGTTATTTTCATAAATGCACAAACAATCAAATAATCACATAATACATAAAACAATAATATATTAAAAATATACAAAATTATGATGTATTTATGACTTGATTTATCTAGATTTTCACTTTGCATATGTTTTTTTGTTATATTGGTTTGATCGATATCATATTTTTATATATACTCTCTATACACATGTTTATGATGTATATTGAGCTTGATGTAGAAAAATAAAGAGATTAATACATGATCAAATATGTTTGCATGGTATTTTCCCTATGATGTTGATCATTTTGAGACATAGCATATACTCTATAGGTCCTTTTTTCATTATAGTTACATTATAATTTAATCATTACTCTTGATTACATTTATTGTGTATATGTTATATTTTGGACTAATAGAACTATCACATATACTTCGTAATGATAATTTACTTTGATCTATGTGATATTTTGCCACTTTATTTTATACTTTATTAGTACATTTCTTTCTTAATTGAATGTTTGACTACTTTGTATGTATCATGAGTACATTGCTTGTCCCATAACACCATGGGTTCTGTATGGCTTTGGATTTACACCTCTTTTTTATGTATAGTTACTCCTTCATATGTATCTAATGTTTTTTTATTATTTTTGTAGTATGACACCATGTTCTTTCATGCACCAATGTGACTATTTTAGATACATTGATTTTTTTATTAGATTGATTATTTATTTATTTTTGCATTTATTTCTCTATCTTTAATATGATTAGTATTACTACTCTTACTTGTTGCATTAATTTTACTAATCTTACTTGTTGCATGTTGTATATTGTTATTACTAATATGTCTTATTGTGTGTTGCATATTTATTTCCTTGTATGAATTTTTTTTTACCATACATAAACCCTTTTACAAAAATAAAATAAAAATAGTCACGAACATTAGAAACATCTATGTGATCTAATAAATATTATCAATGTTACGCCCTTAATCCTATATCTTGCATTAGATGTGTAGGTCGACTTATGGCTATCGTACCTTCTTATCATATTATATCTATTTCATATGTGTTATAATATCATTAGTGGGTCTTCTTTATTGATGGTCATAACATATCAATAGTATATATAGGTGTTAGAATGTAGTAGTTAATCATCATATTAAACACATGGGTTTCGTTTTATGGTTTTGATATTGTCACCTCGAAGTGGATAAGTTATTCTACTTGAATATTGTGATCATTTCTATACATTCAGTGTTATTTGGTATTCTATTTGTGCTGATATTCATATCTATTCGAGTAATTTCATTACAAGTCATATCGTAACTTGATCTCATTTCTAGAATCACACGTCAAAACCATAATTGTGAAGACTCATCTATATCTTCAAATAAGTAGTAAAGTTTTTGTAATTTTTTTGTGTGGTGAAATTATTCAAGTAATATCCTCTCCAAATTTTAAGATATTTGGTTTTTTTTTTTGAAAAAAATTCTATCAATCTTAGGGTGTTTCATAAATTTTCTCTATCAACTATAAATTGTGGAATTTTTTCACATTATTTACATTTTTAGAAAGAGGATAAAAACTTAGTTTGACCTTGTTATTTTAATTTTTTCATATTTGGTTGAGTTCCTCCCAAAACGTGTCCCAAACCAAAATTTATACCTTGATCCCTAAATCCTGTTATTTTGGGGTATCAAGGCAAGTCCTTCCACAAGAGGTAAAAAGAATCTTGTCAAAATGGGTAAAACTCCAGACAAGGATGAGATAACATTTGAGGAGTTAGAGTCATAAGTGATTATTATCATATCATCGGGGCTAGCTTTTATTTTGATAGACCATAAGGTAAGCCAACTTGAGTATGATCAATGAATCATGCGATCTGAGATGGCCAAAAATAAGATGTATAAAATCTCGGTTAGTGATAGGATGATTTCATGTAACAAATAAATATAAATACGAAGTGTCATCATCTTCTTCCCACTCATCCACAACTTAATCATACTCATATCAATTAATATAAATATTTAGGTCAAAGTAATGGAAAAACTAGTTAGGATGGATCATCGAGCTTGCACAATACAAAGACAAATACTCACTACTCCCGAACATGATGCCAAAAGTGGAAATGAGTAAGTTTTATGGAAAGGATTCACTCAATCGGATTAACGTAATGTAGAACTTATTTGATCTACATCAGATCCCATCGGCATCAAAGGTGACCATGACATCCATGTATCTTGAACTTGGCCAATTCAATTGGTATAGATGGTTATATGCTAAAAGGTAGATGAATGGTCTTAGCGTCATTCGAAATTGTTTACCAAAGAAGTGAAATTTCACTATAGCTCCAGTGTGTCAAATAATTACTTCAGACAATTAACAAAGCTACAAAAATTATATTAGCTAATGATTATGTTCATCAGCTCCAAAACCTATCATTGTGTGTGGAGAATATTAATAAAGGGAATCTAAATGGCCTATTTCAAGGGGCTCTTAACGACCACATTGAGCGTGAGGTGCATATGTACATAGGGTAGAGGAAAATTTCCATTTAATAGAGGTAGACTTTCCTAACATCAAAGACCATAGCTCACCAAAAACATCATTCCCTTAGCCAATTTGACTAACACCTCAATAAATTGAAGAAAAGGGAGAAAAGGGTTATGCTTTTAATGGTGAAAAGAAATATGGATTGGGATGTAAATATGTTGAAAATAAGTTCTACATTGAGCAAACCAATGAAGAATAAGAGAAGGAATAATATAAAGAGGTAGATTTCATTGTTTAGACAAAGGAGTTAGGAGATCCCCAACCAATGATCTCATGCCATGCCATTTCAGAATTATCACCCACGAAACCCTAAAAATCGTTCGATTCTTCAAAAATAGAGGGTATCATTATTAATTGAATCGGTAAGTACTATCTTCATCAATCATAATTTAGTGGTATGCTTGAACTATTTTTTTATCCAGCTCCCCCGAATGTTGAGTAATGATTATTGATTTAGGTATTTTTAATCTGTTCTCGAACATTCCATAAGATTAAACTCACCATGGGATATAAATTTCTAAATATCCCTATGTATGCCATTTCCATGGGAGGAGAAGACATTGTGTTAGGATTTTAATGGCCCACACTTAGGAACCATTGAGATCTACATCCAAGAATAATTCATTAATTTTCACTCGTAAGGGAGGGCTTTTAGACTAAAAAAATTAAAATAAAACACCCCATAATTGGTGAGATCTCATAAGATCCAAAATTTTAGAGGGGTTCATGGAATAACTATTTTCATTGGAGGAACATCACCAAATGCAATTATAACATTAGATGTATAGGCAATTATAAATGAGAACTTAGTTTTTATTTGAGATATGTCAAAGGTTTTCTCAAATAAGATACCATGATCATGCCATCCAACTAGTACTGTGGAGCGAACCACCCAATATTAGAACATATAGGGATCCATATGTGTAAAATAATGAGATTGAGAAGATAGTACAAGAGATTGATTTTCTTATATTTCCATAGTATGACATAGTGTATATTATATTTGGAGAACTATGTGAGAATTTATTAAGTACAAGAGATGTTAGAAGTGGAATTATATGTCATTTTCAGAGTTCTTATTCTTCTCCAAGAGTAGATCGCATTAAAAATATGTCAATATGCACGTGTCCTTACTATAGGGAAATAAATAAGTACATAGTCAAAGATAAGTTTGATATTCCTATAATTGATTTTTTATTGGGTGAGTTGCATGGAGTTGTTTACTTTATAAAACTTGATCTTCATTCCGATATCATCAAATAATAATTGGGGTGAGGATGTTCATAAAATAGCCTTCCGTAAAACATGAAGGCCATTATCAATTCTTAATAATTCCTTTTGAACTCAAAATTGAACCCTCTACAAATCAAAGTTTGATTAATTTTATATTTTATTCATTCTTTCATAATTTTGTTTTAGTTTTCTTTGATGATATACTAATGTATAATAGAACATGGGAAGAACGCTTGCATGATATAAATAAAGACTCGAGACTCTTGAACAACATCACTTTATGAAAACCCTTTAAGTGTTCTTTTTCGGAGTCAATGAGGTTGAATATTTAGGTCACATCATCTCTTATAAAGGTGTTGAAGTGTATCCTAATAAGATAAAGGCCATGTTTGAGTGGAAGGTTCCAAAACCCTATAGAATCTCGGTTGATTTTTTTGGCTTACAGTTATTATCATAGATTTTTAAGGAAATATAGTAACATATCATAACCATTTGCTAAATTTATTGAAAAGGGACTCTTTCCATTGAAATGATGAAGCTACCAAATCATTTGAGTATCTAAAGGAAGCTATGTGCACCACTCTTATTCTAGCTACTCTATATTTTTTGAAAACATTCATTCTTGAATGTGATGCTTCAAGGTATGGTATGGGGTAGTACTCATGTTATAAAGTCATCATATTTCCTTTGAGATTCATCAATTCAAGGATAAGAATATGCCAAAACTAATTTATGAGAAGGAAATTCTAGCCATAATTCATGGAGTAAAGAAATGGAGACCATATCTAATGGGAATACATTTCAAAGTAAAGAGAGATCATGATAATTTGAAATACTTACTAGACCAATGTTTATCATCTAAAGAACAAAAAAATGGATCTAAAAATTTTGTGGTATGATTTTGAGATAATATATATTAAAGGGTAAGAGAATGTAGTTTTTTATGCTCTATATCCAAAGGATGAGTCAACCAAGGCATTTTTGTGTGTCATATCCATATTACAGAATGTTCGGTCCAGAGGCAATGTCTAAATGGTGAGATGAATCAAGTATAAAAATATCATTTAGAATCTCCAACATTATCAAATCATGTAAATAACATTGTATGAAAAGGGGTACTTTATGGTACAAGGATAAATTATACATATATAAGAAATTAACCCTAAAAATAGGGTTCTATTTAAGCTCCATGCTTTTCTAATAGGAGGCATCTGATATCTTTAAGACTTGTTAGTTAATCAAGAAATATTTCTTCCGAGAAGGGCTAAAAGGGGATACCCAAAAATTTGTGGTAGAATGAATGGTTTTTCATAAAAATAAGGATGAAAATATTAAGTATTTGGGTACTTTACACCCTATTTATTCCTAGCCGAGAGGTGAGAAGAGGTTTCCATGGACTTCATCATAGGATTGCCTAAATCAAAAGGAAAAAATGTAATCATGGTTGTAGTGGATATACTCACCAAATATTCCCATTTTTGTCTCTCATCCCACCCATTTTTCACAAGTACACTAGTATCATCTTTCATGGATACAATTTAGAAGCTACATGGGACATCAAATAATATAGTAAGTGATTGAGACCTTATATTTACTAGTAATTTTTGACTAATTATTTTTCATGTTTGGGTACTCACCTAACTCATAGCTCTTTTTATCATCCCCACCATTATGGTAAAAGTGAGGCGGTAAAAAGTTCTTGGAACGATATCTTTGTTTCTCTACCTCACACAAGTAAGAAAGATGGGTCTAATGGCTGCCACTTATAAAATGGTGGTATAAGACTTATCTACATACTTAATCTAAAATGTCTTATTTTTTGGAGTTATATGGGTACCATCAACCATCAACCACATCATCCTTGACAGTCCTACCAAAGGTTAGAGTAGTTGAAGAGCACATTCATCACTAGAAAGATGTAATTTCTAGTCTCAAAGAGAACTTGACCATGACACAAAATCACATGAAGTAGTAGGCTGATCAACATCGTAGTGAAAGATATTTTGAAGTTGGTTATTGGGTTTTTGTGTGTTTAAAACCATTTAAGATATTTTATTTGAAACAAAAAAGGAAGGATAATAAGATTTCACATAAGTATTATGGCCCTTATTGTTGACCGTAACTCTCAACAATAGCATGAGGGTTAAGAAGTTCACCCTTTTGTTAAGGATGTGCAAGGAAATATAAAATAGATTCAAAAATTTGGACATAAATAATGTAATGTAACAAATTTTATGCTTTGAATAAACCCTCAGTCTTTATTCATATCTCAATATAAATTACATTAGTCTCATACACACTTCATATATTTCATAAGCTTGTATCTCTCTTCCTTTGATTCTCTCTATATTCTTTCTTTATTTAATACATTACATACACTCTTTATATTATACCCTTTACATATATCCATTTTTATTAAGTAAAATAAATATCAATTCTTACAAAATTATCCAAAAGACACTTTTTTTGGATGTGACTCTGTCATCTTACTCAACACTCTAACTAATCTTCTTCATTCCACATATCTGGATAGGATTTCATAGATTTATCACGCGTTAGGTGGCTTTTCATTCTTCTCGTGGATATCTTCAGTCTTCGGTGGCTTTTCTCTTCTTTACGCAACTTCTTCCTCCATCTCATGGGTGTTTCCTTATCTTCGTAGGTTGTTCCAAAATTTATGAAGAACCTTATCAACATCATCCCCAAACTTCAAATGTTTTCTCCTCCTCGAGCCAACCCAAAAATATTAAGAGCCCTATCTTCTTAATAAAATTTTGTAGTATGATTATACTTTATCTTCCCAATTGTACTTTGGAAAACCAAAGCATCAACTTACCAAAAATTAGATGTCCGGCGTAAGGAAATGTTGCCCGCTTGACTCACCCAACTAGATTTATGGGACACACGTGGTTTCCCCAAAAAAATTTTATCTATTTTCTCCTTATGTGGTGGCTTGTGGAATGCACTTGGCATAATTATAAAATTATTATTTTCAAATTGGTACTACTGATCTAAGATATTTTTTATACCTAGAGCATGTGTATTATCTTGAGCTGGGTGAATAGTATCTATAGATGGATGATTTATTTGAAGTTGGACAAATATTTTCTTGGAATCTCCTAACTCTTGTTGCATGTGTACTAGTTTTATGTCCATTATCGAGTTGTATTCTTACATATCTAATATCTTCTCCACCCATTATTGGTATTTTGCATGATATTCTTCTCGTGAGTTAAGCAATATTTTTAATAAGATCCATCAATATTTGTAGTGATATCATACTCAAAGTGGATACCTTCATAAGCTTTGGTTCTAATTTATCCAACTCCATTCTATCATCCCGATTCAATCCTTTCCAACTAATGCCATAGGCATAGTATGCTACAACATTGGTAATTTTTTTCCTCTAACTTGGTGAGAGATGTCTACATATCTTTCTTTCTCCTTTTATTTTCTAGTGCTTGAGGTTGTGTGATTTTGTCCTTAGATTCTTTTACTACCTCAACTTTTATCTTTCCTTTCTCACTGTCTTCAATTGTGGTAATGCCAACTAGCAATTTTTAATTTCTTTTTCAGTTGTTGTTTCTACATGTAGAATAAAATCAATCTTGATGTGTGGTTTGGATGGTTTAATATATTTCAATATTATATTCATTTTCTCTTCCATATATATACATATTTTCATCAAGTCTTGTTAAATAATTTTCTCAGTAGGAATTGTTGCATGTAGATTTTTGTATGGGTGAGAACTTGTATACATGTAATATACATCCATCTTGTGTCTACTCCACTACCCCTTGTTTTAGTTGTATAGAATAATCCTATCTTCTCTTCTTGAGGGCTTGTTTAATTTTGGCCAATGAATCCGTAGGAGTGCGTTGATACTATACTCGTGGGGTTTCTTAACTTGTTCCTATAGCTATAATTTTAGATTTTTCCTATAGTTGTACCTCCTTTTCCTTAGCCTCTTTTTCTTTCTATTTATTTATATCTTCTTACTTCTCCCTAGATTCTTTTGTTTCCTTCTCCTTTTCTTCTTCCTTCATGTTATCTTCTTCTACCTTCTTTTTTATTTTCTTCCTTTTTATTTCTTTCTTCTTCCTCCTTTTTTCCTTCTCCTCCTCTTTCTTTCTTTCTTCTTCCTCATTTTTCTTCTCCTCTTTCTTTCTTTCTTCTTCCTCATTTTTCTCTTCTCTTCTTTCTCTTTCTCCTCTTCTTCTCTTTTATTATTTTCCTCTGCCTTCTTCTTTACTTCTTCTTCCTCTTTTTTTTTTTTTTTTTCTTCTTCCTACCTTTTCTTCTTATCTGCTTCCTCCTTGTCCTTACATTTCTCCTCCTCCTTTTTATCTTAGGCTTCTTCCTTCTTATTTCTTCTTCTTTCTTTTGTTTTCTTGTTCTTCCTTCTGTTTCTCATCCACCTCTCTTTTATTCTTTTCTTCTTATATCCTCTTGTATTCTACTTTATTTTTCCTTAATCTCCTCTTCTTTTCTTTATTTTATTTCTCAATTAATATTATCAGTTCCTCTATCTCCTCAATGTGGTTTTTGTCTTTGATATTTGTCTTCTTCTTTTGTTTCAATTGTCTAAGTTCTTTCCCAAGAGATTATTAGATTGTTTCTTCCTCGATGTCTACTTTGGACTATATTTATTGGATTAATTCATGGGGAAGGAGGTGTATTATGTATTTTATTAGCAAAGTGTAAATTTCTTCATGTAATGGATGATAACCTTTGATATAGATACCTATCATATTTTTGTACCCACTTCATAATAATGGGACACTTATGAAATCCCAATAGGAATTAAGCATGTTTTATAGAACCTATAAGCAATGCGGATAATTGTGAATCTTCCCAAGACTAAATATCTTCAAGATAGTACTTGAGGCTAGAGTTGAACTAGAGAAGATGGAGATTCTTCTTCCTTGAATCTGATATGTTCACCGGTTCTTCCTCTAAGTCCTCTTCTTATTTGTTGATTTCTGTCTTTCATCATTTTCTTTGTACCACTGGTATTTTGGAATTTTGTGGCTAGTTACTCGAGAATTTTTCTCATTTTTATCTCATCTCTTATATGTTTTTAGGCATGTGATTCTTAATTATCCTCGCCCATGCTCTTCTAATTATTTCTTTCTAAAATCCTCCCATTTTTCTTTAATTACTTCTTTAGTATTGGGAGGTACTGGTTTTCATAGGATCCTTTTGCAAGAAATTTTTTTGGGTAGAAAAATTGGTGGGTATCTTTCCAACACTTTAGGACTCTAGGTCCCTTTTCTTAGATGGTGTAACTCCATTTATTGTGAGTGAACTAAAAGGAAATATGTTGTTGTCCTATGAGGTCGGGGATCCAATAGGCACACTCCACTTGTACCCATGGAAAATGCTTGTAATTTCTTACAAGGGAGGAATTTGCTAGATAATGGGGGAAAAGGGAGTGAGAAATTAGGGGGGGGAGATTAACTTTGCAAGTAGGAAATAAAATTCTTTCCAAATTTAATCAAAAGTTTCACATACATAATTAGAGAAAGAAACAACTATGCTTGTGACACCAATGATGAGAGGAAACCATGCATACAAAGTTGCACACATTCATACATCTGAGAAGGAAGAAACTCCTTCCTTGATTGACATCTCCAAAAGTTGTAAAATGCAAACAAAGAGAGGAAAAGAATGTTGTGAAAATAGAAGAATTATATATATATATATATATATATATATATATATATAATCTTCTAGTAGTAATCTCCTTCCATACAAAAATTGACCACAACTTGAGCATACAAAATTGAAAACCCTTAAGAATGAGGGATTCATTATATTTTATATATTTTTAAATGAATGTTCACCTAGCCCCGTATGACCTTACATTTTTCCTCATAATCTGTGACTTTTGACATTACTCGGAAAGAAGATTAAGCCTCTTTTATCAATTAAGACAAAATTAGTACATTTTTGGACTATAGTCACATTAACGAAGAGAACGAACATCATTATTTCTTACAATGAAGAATTAGAAATGGGGTAGAGAAGAGGAAAAAGAAAGAGGAATGAGGTAAAATATGATATGCTCTCAAAAATTAAGATACCTCTGTCATCGATGAAAACCTTGTCAATGAAGATGATGTATGGACACCTTGGACCATGAAATGAGTGTTTAGAAACACTCTTTCAAGACCTCTAAATTTGAATTCAGAATGAATGCAAGCAATGATCATGATGGTACTCATTGATACTTGATGTTTGAACTCTTTAACTCATTGAACTCACCTCGCCAACTCATTACAAAACAACTAGTTCACCGAGAGATGGTGATGAATTCACTTGTTATGCCTTATGATGATATTCCTTTCTTCCTGGACACAATTAGAATTGAGATTATGCTTCTAGACCCATGTGAAATTATCATTACCCTGTAGAGAGTCTAAAAAGTGGAAAGATAAGTGAAAATAGAGTCGTCTGCAACTTTGTGTACCCAAAATGAGGACTTTCTATTTTTAGCATGTGAGACCATAACCTACTATTTTAGTACATATCACCTCTTTTTATCCAATTTCACCTTCTAAAACTTTTGTCACATTCTTTCCTCTTTCATTTTTAAGGAATTTCTATTTTTAGCAGGTTGTTTTTTGGGGACTTGCTATTTTGGGAAAATTGTCATTTTGACCCTGTCTTCCATTTTGCATCGTTCCCGATTTTCCTAAGTGATCAGAATTGTAATTCAGGGGCACTTACTATTTTTAGCATATAGAGGAGCATGGAATATGATATTTTTACTAAGTGAAAAATTTCCTTGATTTACAATGGGAAAAATATTTTTGGATTCATCTCTTTGTTGCGATCCCGTGCTCCAAATTTCACTAAGTTTCACCCACCAAAATGCTTAAAAATGAAAAATGAAAATTTTCTGGTGAGAGTTTCAGCACGAAGCTATCATGACGACTCATTAGTGGAATCACTTATATTTTTGAAATACTTCTTTGTCACCTCAAATTTGAATGAAAATAACTCCATCGGATATGTTTTTCTTCTAGGAGTTTGTGCTCACATTTCTAGAATGATCCGATCGCTAGATTGGTGGGAAATCAAGGAGAAGAAAACGAGGTTAAAAATTGGGGATTTTTTTTTCAATAATCATCTACTTTAATCATTTTATTTTTTGATAATTTCTTATTTATTGCCTCTAAAAATGAGAAAGTCTACAAAAAATATCACCTCAATCCGTGCACCAGATTGTGAGATATGAACATTTCATGATTTTTGGTATGAAGTCATTCTAGTAGGAACTTATCTTGGTGTCTATAGAATTTTCAGGTTTCCTAGTGTTTTGTAGTAGTGGAGAAGGTGAAATAGAGTGAAAATGGAGAAATGGATTGGTGGAAGTAATGGATATGAATTTTCTTAATTTTCTTTCCAGTAGTGAGTTTGCATGCACAGAGACGAAACAACATGACAATTATATTTTTTAATTTTTAACCTTTTAACATCTTCATGTGTTTTGGCAAAAAAAATTCTCCAAAGTGTTTAGGACATTTGGTGCAAAAATTCACCCTCACGGTGGCTTAAAAAGTGTCAAAGTGGATTTTCCAATGAAGGAGAGAGAATGAGAGAGAGAAAAGCCCCCAGGAGCTAAAATTGGGTTATATGAGTGACCAGGGAAGAGGATAGACTTGGTTAGAATATTTTTCCTAAACATCCCAAATTTTTTTGAACAGTTCGTGCGAAAACATTCACCCTCACCTAGGCTTGACAATTGGTAGATGGTTATTAGCTAAGGTGGAGAGGAGAGGGGATGAAAATAGGACTCATGGGGCTCCTTTCTCTGGTAATGTGAGGAACTAGGGGTTAGGCTTGGCCTTAGGAAAGTTTTGTGTCCCAAGTGCACTAGATATTTGGGATGGATGGTGTAAGAAAATGTGCCCTTACGTGGATTGCAAGTGGTGTTCATGGATTCGATGATGGTGGGGCTTAAAATGAGAGCAAGGTGGCTAAACTAGCTTGGTTAAGCTCAACGGAGGTCACATGATGGTCCAGGGGCCTAAATATGTGTTAGGCACAATTTTTTTTTCCCATGTGAGCTAAATATTTATGAAATTTGGTGCAATAAATTGGGATTTGAGCCTCGAGTGACATGTGTCCACCCATAAAATTGACCAACTCCTAGAGCATGTTAGGAGATAGTTTTTACATTGGGTATATTGTTATATTGTTATTGTATTCTCGTAGATTTGTTGTTACCCATGCCTGTTACCGGTTTTGTTGTTCATATTTATTAGGAGATGCTTGTACTTTTGATATGGCTATATAATAGCCAAATGTATTGCTAGAAAGATGTGTAGAGTAAATATAATATGTTGTTATAATTCTAGTGTATTGCTAGATTTGGTATCGAGTGACTATGTGGATAAGTGCATGGAGATGGGGAGAAAACGGGCATCAAAAAGGGACACCTTTTCCCGAAATCATGAAACTTGAACATCATCGAATAATTTGGCATTCCTATGCTCGAATTTGACATGGTGATGAGAATAAGTACAATGAGTCATGCGCACACAAAGTATGTCGATTTTTGTGTGCCCCCATTTTTTGAGCTATATAAATTTTTTTTTCAAATCCTTTCTATAGAAAGCTAGCTAAGACAATGTATGAGGTCCTACTAATTTTTCATAATTTTTAGATGAATATATAATTTTTATTAAATTTCAAAGTTCTCATATCCCTAAAATGAAATATTTGTGTGTGCACCCCCATAACTTTGAGAAAACAAAATCATTTTTAGTTTTTTTAAGTTCCTATACAATGGAGTTTAGAAAAACCCACTTTTAAAAAAAAATTGGATGAAAAAAACATAAATTTTGCACCAAAATGTATGCATAGGTTTTTGCATAAAAACAAGGCACTAGTAAAATAAATTATGGATGAAATCCTTAAACTAATCAAATTTTATAAAGAATTATATTGTCATCAAGGTAAAACTGAGCTTCTTCACATCAGTAGTATATATTATTTTTGAATATTGTTTTAATGCACGAGATATTGGGGTGCACACGTGAAATTTAGAAGTTTTTTTTATTAAACACGGTTTTAATCACACAGAACATAGTCCAAACCTCTGGTTTGGAAATCCAAGGCAAATCCAAGCCTTTGGGTTAGGTGTTCCAAACCCCAACAAGATGAAATTTGAGCATGTTATAATGAACTCGTGTTATAACGTGATCGTGTTATAACGTGAGTGCGTTATAACACACTCGTGTTATGGATTGCTTAAAATAGAAAGTCGACCCCAACAAGAAAAAATAATATTTGATATTGGTCCCACTGGTCACAGGTTTTTTTACAAATTCCTGCACATTCTGATTCTTGTTAACAATTTTGTATAGTTTATGTGATATAGAGATTGTTTGTTGAAATATTTAAGCATTATTTGATATATTTAATTGTGTTTCGATTGTTTAATATATTCCTAATAGTCACTAACATTTTATTTGAATTATTTTGTAGTGGTAAGGTATTTTTGAGAATTATGGGGAGGAAACCAAAAAAGCAATCACTCGAGAAATTGCAAAAACAAAGGGACCGGATGAAAAAGGGCATGAAAAAATAAATTGAACGTGTCTTTAAGAGATTGAAGATGTTGCCAAAAATCATATATCATCCAACAAAGCCAAGAAAGAAGAAATAAAAAGAAAAAAAGGGAGCGAATGCAAAAAATACGTGAAAAAAAGAAATCAACGCATGAAGATGAAGGTATGTCATCTCTTCCAAATGAAATTGATGATGAAGATGAAGGTATGTCATCTCTTCCAAATGAAATTGATGGTGCAACATATCTTCAAACACCAATTGAGTCAATGAATGATGATGCAATTCCAAGTTTAAACATAGATGTTACACCAGTTGACCAACCTATTGAAAACACACACTCTTTACCGAATTATGAAGATGAACGACAAATAGAAAATGAACAATGTTTAGATGATATTCAAAAATCAATTCCATTGAAATCACCAATTAAATTTTGTAGAAAACACCCAAACTTTTACTTGAGATTGATGAAAATATTTTAAATCCAATGCCTAATAAGATTTGTCAACGCACTTGTAGAAGAAAAGCTAATCAGATATGGAAAACATATTTTAATGACTTAAATGAAATAGGTAGATGTCAATTATTTGTTGAAATGATGAAAAATATTAATTATAGACCTATAATGAAAACCCTTGGTCTAAGAACATCTAAGACCGACAGTGAAAAATCTATTGTAAAAATATAATGAATGCATACCAATCAATAGGTTCAACCTCACGTACCAAAGGTAGTAATGTTACTCGACGTGTTATTACATCGACTATAGTAAGTAAAGCAACAAAAAATATCGTTTAATTAGAAAAACAAGTAGTGCACTAAAAATAAACAGGAAAACACTATACAAAGCTCTCGAGCATCATGAAAGAATTGAAGATACAAATAACAATGAATTATGGGCATTCTCTGGTAGACTACCATGAAAATACAAAGACATAGTTGATGAGTTAAAATCAAATTTTTTAGAATTTTGGAAAATAAATACAAGGGTTTCACCTAATCAAAAAGATGTTTTAAAAAGAAGAATTGGTTCTAGAAACCGTGAAGCACATCCTAAACATTTTTGGATATGAAAAAAACAAATTTTTTTAATAATTTTAAAGAGGCTCATCCAAAAATACAAATTAGTCAAAGGTATTTTGAAATGTTAAAATAAATCACTCACAGACAACTTGTTGTTTTAGGATCCATATTGAATTTTATATGAATTATGATATTTTCTAGATATATGTGTTAATTTGCATACCGAGAATGTTTTGCAGAGTGTATGATAAATGTTCCAACTAAATCAGCAAGATAATAAGGACAATCTTTTTATAACAAATCATGTTTAGAAGGAACTTGTGATAGTTGTGGTGGTTTGCAAAAGATGTATACACACAGAGAATACACATGTAATTGGAAATGAACTAGTTAGTTTTGGAAAATACAATTCAGTGACATACACTTCAAAATATGGTAATGAATCCAAGAGGTGTGAATTAGTGAGTAATGAAATAAGTGCATCAAATTTTATCACTATATTTCGAGAGAAGATAGTGTATGAGTATGCACAACATACACATAGAGCTTGATGGTTAGATGAGAAATTCAAGTTATGCAAGGACACATTTCCTCTTGGTACCATTGTTTCAGTTGTTGATTTTGTGGAGAACTATACTCTACAACCACAAAATGAAGTGCAATCGCAATACTACTACTCTATTCAGTTTCCATATTTGTACATATAGTATTCACTCATGCTCTCGATAGTACAGAGGAAGAGAGAAATATTTTGAGGGAATACCATTTCTATATTAGTGATGATCGTGGACATTCATCGAGTTTGTACAAGGTTGTTTTGAGATATTCTATGGAAATTTGAATAACATAAACATCATATTTGATAAACACATCATATGGTTAGATAATTGTACTTCACAATTCAAGAATGCATGAATGTTCTATTGGTTGAGCAGGATGCATAGGAATAATGGTGTTCAATTTTTTTGAATTTCACTGAGGTGAACATGGAAAAGGAGAACATGATGGTGTAGGAGCATGTGTTAAAAGATCCCTAGCAAGAGAAGAATTGAAGTACAAATATGGTGCCAAGTTGATCGATGCAAAATCCATCATGGAATGGTGTAACTCAATAATGAGTCTAGGTAATGAGGGTAATTCTATAGTTCGTAGGTTTTTTTGTTGGTAGAAGAAGCTAATTTTGTAAAATTTGAAGATTGCAGTACACTAACTGGATCTAGTGAGTTGCACTTTTAGAAGTTCAAATGCAAGTTCATGGACTATTTATACAAGGAAAATGATTTATTTTTCTTCATGTACATATTCATTTTGGGATGAATGTGAGTCAAAAGAGTGGGTTGATGAATGGTGTTGTAGACAATTATATCCACTCGACACCTATCAACCTCCACTAGCTCTACAACTCATAATGAGAGAAACAACAATTGACTTTGACCATATATCAGATCTAGTGCAACCAGGTATTATATATCTGCATTATTTTGTAAAAATTTATAGTTTTTCTCATGTTAGGGAACTTATAAATGAATCAATTATTGAAACTAACGATTTTGTGTACAATGTGATGTAGGTCATGTTTTTGGTTGTTGTAGAAGAATATAATAAATAAGGAACAACTTATTATTTGTGTCATTGTGTTGAGGAAAAAATAAATTGATAGCCCCAATCATAGATGGAGAAGGCCTAGAATATCCTACGGGTCTATGGTTATTACCGGAACATGGCTAAGAAGATACCCAATAAAGAATTCCAATGTGTGGTTGTTTGAGGACTTTGAAACTCATAGAAATATTCTTCATTATTCTCACCTAGTTATTGCATCTAATGTTCAATTGATTAAATATGGAGGTAGACCGCGTAATAAGGTCTTGTGGAAAGTTCATGAGTCTAACCATGAAGCAATACTTGACACCCTAAAAATTAGATCGACCCAGATGGCTCACTGGATTGAATTTGTACAAATGAAGATACACAAAACTTCCTTGAGCTTGCCAAGTGGCATACTTTCTCAAGTCAAAGGTATGTTCACTTAAGATTCAAGATATGTACATCTACATGAATTTAATTTGAATATTTACTTTAATTATTTTGTTTTTAAATTGTGTAGGTTTTAAAATTCTATTTAATTGTTTACTAACATGTTTATGTAGGTTAGTGGTGCCAAAAATCTTCCACCTTCATGTGGTTGGCACTGTTAGTAGAGAATTTTTATTCTCAAAGCTAAGAGAAGCTAAGGAATGAAAAATATTGGTTGGTCCTAATATTGATATTCCAAAAGATGAACTCACTTATGAGACCTGCCAGAAATATATGAGGTTTTCCGATCCTTGTAGTGCAGAAGATGGTGGTATGAAGAATGGAGATAAGTTGTTGATGGAAGTTGATGTGGGAGGAAGCTACAAGTTCACCCAGAATGCTTACAAGTTGTACCCTTGCCCTCAAGGGATTTTCACCCATGATAAATTTCATTGAGGTGCACCTTGTTGCTCATTCTAAACTATCTTCGGCCTCATCAACTGGTATGCCATCTTACAGGTAACCTCCTCCTCTAATTCTTCTCTCATTAAGAATGTATTTCAAGTTGTTTGGAAACCAACAAGGGAAATTTGGTTCATATATCTTATTAGTATTGACAGAGAGTATTCAACTAAAAATGGCTCATCTGCTTCGTAGGTAGAACATTCAAAGAGATTCATCATAATTTCCATGTCACCTGTTGCTATGATTGTAATTTCCATGTCACCTAAGGCCTTGGAATATTTTGGTGGTAATGGCCCTCCTTTTTGTTTCCTCAACTTTTTCTTTCTCTCTCAAAAAGGAAAATGACCGTGCAACATTACCAACAAAAAGTTCATAATGGTATTATGGTGGGATGAGGAATGAATCTCAAGGATCATATTCATATTTGGTGTATCACCATCGAAGAGGGAAGCTCCCCTATCAAATAATTTATCAATATGATGTGGAAGATGAGAAAAGAAAATGAAATCTGGAGAACTTGATTTCATGGGTAATGAGTACTATCAACAAGACTAATATGGCTTCCCACTTCCCTGTCAATGTAATCATTATACCTTGAAAATTAAAACTTTGGCAGTGCTACTTAGTAATAACTAACAAGAACATGGTGAGATCAATACATTATGGAGGTCAGGAACATGTGACACAAGGTGTCAAACATGGAAATATGAGAAATGTGAATTTTTTTCTAAAGGAAAAGAGAGTGAGAGTGATATTGAGATTGTGTGTGAGAGAGAAAGAATACATGAGAGGAAGAAAGAGTGAGAGGTTGTCCAATCCATTATTTTCCAAACATTATCTCTTGGCACCAAAAAAACTATGCCAACACATCCAAGTGGCCTAGTAAACACTTATGGAGGATCTGCATTTTGGTGTAGGACAATGTTGTTGCTTTCGGGCTATTTCATCTGTAGTCCCTTAAGAGCCCTGAGACCAAAAAAGGCTCTAACTTTGATGGGTGATTTCTTGGTCTCTATGGAACCAAGAGATGTCTCATCTAATCCTACACCTCTATGTCATGACACTCTACAAAATCCTATCTCGGTTTTATCCATCTCCTTTTGGTTCTCTCGTGATCTATTGTTTGCAAATGCGCAAAATAGTGTAGTTTAAGTCAGTGTAAGACTGATCAAATGCAATATTTTGCAAACCGTAGCTCTTGGCACCAAATGGACTATGCCAACAAATGTCTAGGTGGCCTGGTAAATGCTTATGGAGGCTCCATTTTGGTGCAAATGGTGTCATTGGTTTCTTCGGGCTACTTCATCCAGGTGTATAGTCCCTTAAGAGCCTGGAGACCAAAAAAATGTTGTAACTTTGACGGGTGATATCTCGGTCTCCATGGCACCTAGAGACATCTCGTTTGATCCTACACCTCCATGTGGGGACCCTCTACAAAATTAGTATCTCGGTTTTCTCCATCTCCTTATAGTTCTCTCTGTGTTCTATTGTTTGCAAATGCGTAAAATAATGTAGTTTTAGTCAGTGTAAGACTGTTAAATGCAATATTTTACAAACCATAGATATTGGCACTAAATGGACTATGCCAAAACATCCAATGTTGGCCTGGTAAATGCTTACGGGATTCATTTTGGTGTAGGATGGTGGTGTCATTACTTCCGGCTCCTTCGTCTCAGCGTAGTCCCTTAAGAGCCTAGAGAAAAATAATATTACAACTTCGATGGGTGATATCTCGGTCTCCATGGCACCTAGAGACATCTCGTCTAATCCTACACCTCTATGTGGGGACCCTCTACAAAATCATATATCAGTTTTCTCCATCTCCTTATGGTTCTCTTGGTGTTCTATTGTTTGCAAATGCATAAAATAATGTAGTTTTAGTTAGTGTAAGACTGCCAAATGCAATATTTTGTAAACAATAGCTCTTGGTACCAAAATGGTGCGCTAACATGTCCTAGTGTCCTGATAAACACTTATGAGGCTCCATTTTAGTTTAAGATGGTGTCATTGCTTTCCCAGGATATTTTGTCAAGGGCATAGTCCCCCTTAAGAGCCCGGAGACCAAAAATGTTGTAAGTTCGATGGGTTATATCTCGGTCTCTCATGGCTTCTAAAGACATCTCATCTAGTCCTATCCTACACCTCTATGTGATGACCCTATACAAAATCCTATCTCGGCTTTCTCCATCTTCCTTTTGGTTCTCTCGGTGTTCTATTTTTTGCAAATGCACAAAATAGTGTAGTTTAAGTCAATGTAAGATTGTCAAATGAAATATTTTGTAAACGGTGGCACTTGCCTCCGAACGAAATGCATCAACACATATGGTTGGCATGGTAAATGCTTGTGGAGGATCTTTTTGATGCAGATGGAGTCGCTTTTTCAAGCTACTTCATGTCGGGCATAGTCCCTTAAGATCCCGGAGACCAAAAAATGATGTAACTTCGATGGGTGATATCTCAGTCTTTGTGGCACCTAGAGATGTCTTGTCTAATCCTACACCTCCATGTGGGGACCCTATACAAAATAATATCTTAGTTTTCTCCATATCCTTATGGTTCTCTCGATGTTCTATTGTTTGCAAATGCACAAAATAGTGTAGTTTAAGTCAGTGTAAGATTGTCAAATGTAATATTTTGCAAATGGTGGCACTTGGTGCCAAACGGACTGCACAAACACATCTGGGTGGCCTAGTAAATGATTTTAGAGGCTCTATTTTGGTGTAGGATGGACTTTTTTCCTTTTAGGTATACTTCGTCTTGGGCGTAGTCCCTTAAGAGCTCGAGACCAAAAAATGATGTAACTTTGACAAGTGATATCTTGGTCTCCGTGGCACCTAGAGATGTCTCGTTTGATCATAAAACCTCGTGTGTGGGGATCCTATAACAAAAAATTTCAATTTTCTCCATCTCCTTTCAGTTCTCTCGGTGTTCTATTGTTTTCAAATGCACAAAATAATGTATTTTAAGTCAATGTAAGCCTGCTCATTTGCTTCGAGGCTTCGAAATGCATAGCATAGAGCAAATGTTGCTTTTGGGAAACTTCCTCCAGACATAGTCCCTTAAGATCCCAGAGACCAAAAAGATAAGTTTTGTCCTAGAAACTAATAAGAAACAACATTGACTCCTTCCTACATCATTAAGGATGATTAGAAGGTGATTTTCGATAATATGAATGCAAGAACCAACCAATGGAATGACCTTTTTAGTTATCACACTCTCTCTTTATTTTTTCATCTCTCTCTCTCTCTCTCTCTCTCTCTCTCTCTTGTGTGCAAATGTGTACCTTCATGATTCAGTTTTAAAGGTGGGATGAGAACACAACAATCTCTATGCAAAGCCATTTTGTTCTAATACATGTTCATATTCAAGATAACCTCTTCTTCCACATCAAAGTGCCTATTTGTCTCACTAACTTGGTAAGGATTACACATACTCTAGAAACTTCACATTTCTCATGACAGATATGGTCGTTTCCACATAGATGTTCAACATTGGAGTCCAAACTATAAAAAATATCCTTGTATTTTATTGAAAAGAAAATATTCAAAGGATATCAAGAACATTTGAGGTAATTATTTGGGATCATCACAATTGGCCAAGGAAAGAAGCTATTTAATTAAATTTGGACATATATCTCAGCCTACGTACAAGTTATTTATGAGATAATGTCTCAGGTGATCTTCAATACTAATAGAAATATTTGTAACTATAAATTGCATAGCTTGAAATTTCAAAGATCATCCTGTCCTAGAAACTATTAAGGCACAACATTGTTTCCTTCCTGCATCCTTAACGATGATTAGAAAGTGATTTTGGATAATATGAATGCAAAAACCAACTAGTGGACTGACCTCTTTAGTTATCATTGGCAGGTTAGAATCATCCTAATTAAATAGGTCCTTCAAGAGCTCCCTATATACAGGTTTTATGGCCACCATCGCAACACAAAAATTAATCTCAAAGGAAATGGAAGAAACATAAAGAATATAATATTTATATATCATAGATGTAATGTGAAATATTAAGTATATTGAATGTTTGAACATTGATCATACTATTAAATCTTAAGTATATTGAATTTTTTGAACACTTAATGTAAAATCTTAAGTATCTTGACAACATAGCTCTTTGTCTCTCTCTCTCTCTCCTCTCTCTCTCTCTCTCTCTCTCTCTCTCTCTCTTCTCTCACACTCTCATTCACTCTTTCTCTATCTCTCGCTCTCACATTCTCTATCTCTTTCTCTCACCCCCGTTCTCTCTTTCTATGTCTACCCCTCTTACATTCCCTCTATCTCTTTCTCTCTGTAGTTACAATTTAATTATTAGACTTAATGTAATATTGTGTTATCTCGTTACATACATTTCATTTGAATTATTGAGATTCTAGGAAGTGGATAACATTAACATTGACATTATATTATTATAATTGATGGCATTGAATGATTATATTACAACTTGGAAAAATTGAAAATTAGTTACATATGGATTTTAATTCCCATGTTTAAAACATAAAATAAATTAACACTAATAATACATATTAAAATAACATACATACATGATATCATACTAATCCACTTACATACAAGTTTTAAAACAATTTTTTCGCATATATTATATTGTTTCAAAAATGCTTGATAGCATACAAAATTTGATCAAAATCAATGTCTTAACAAAGCCATGTAGCCATATACAATGATATACATAGACAAAACATAAATCCGTATACATCTACGCCAATATGCCATGAAGGCAGACAACAAAATCCATATACATCTAAACTATGGGACCCTATCATCAAATAATTTAGTTCTCTTTGGGCGCCTAGAAGATGACTCAAGAACATCAGTGGAATGCCCCCTCTTAGTTCGCTCAGACCTCCTCCACTCATAGGATGCTTGTAGATCAATCTATTAATATAAATAAACAACATACCCATTAGTATACAATTAATGACATATATAAAATGACACTACTTAAAAATAAATACTTACTTGCTATCTGATGATCACTGTCAATCATCATTTTCTTCTCAATATCATCAACATCAGTACTAGATGCACAAACTGGAGTAGAAAACTCCTCCTGTGGCAACCATGATGATGAAAATTAGAATACATGTGTGAATGTAATTAAATAATAATAAATGATGTTATTTAATACAATCAATTCATTATATAAATAACTTTACCAACACATATACCTGTAAGAGGGATGAAAAAGCTATGGCCATATCAACTCCGATATCTAATGATCGATGAATCTCAACAGGAGACTGTAATGATGTCATCAACTAAAATAATAATAAAACTCACATTAGTAAATTCATATGTTAACTATAGTTCATGTTCTCTTCATGTATATGATTAATAAAAATAATAAAACTTACATTAGTAAATTCACTAGCATGCAAACCCATACCGACATTCACTTGTGAAGAAGGGGAATGTGACACTGGATGCATACTTTGACCCTGTAATTTTATAAAAAAACATAGGTATCTCTTTAATTTTCATTCACAATTGATTAACATGGTTTATTATAAGATTTTGTACAAAATATATATTCAATTGCAACTAATTTCATGTAAAATTACCTGAAGGTCAATACCAAATGTCAAATCTAGTATAGAATCTATGATGATAATATTTTGCAACACAGAATCATGATGTGCCTCCTCCAATCGGGCACCCTTCTCAACCTGTGGAGTTGCCTCGTGAGGCTATGGAGTTGTGTCATGAGGTTGTGGATATGTCTGGCGAGACTGTGGAGTTGTCTCGCTATGTTGTGCATTTGCCACATCAACCACATACATGTCTATGCTCCCACAAGCATGACACTCTATAGTATATGATGTCTTCTCCCTAGAAGGACCAGCCTCATCACCCTAGGAGAGATGAGTGCCATGATGAAGCAATGAATGAGTCAATGATCTAATGGAGTTGAGGGTTTGAACCTCCATTGTCTCCATCACAACAGAAGGGACTGAAACATGCTGAAAAGGAGGGTGAACAATGGGCCTAGCTAGACAGTTTTGTAAACGATGTGCCCCCACCCTATCCTGCAGAGCCTTGGCCTCTACCCTAAAAATATCTAATGTCATAATAGTTAGGTATTTCATTGAGGATGAACTCACAATAGAGTTTCCTCAAGAAATATTGGGCACCTCAAAATTATTACAAGGTGGTTGGTCAAAAACCATCCACCACCTATCCCAAAAATTATTTTTAATCCCCTCATGATTGCACCAGTGTATGGGGAATCTTCTACAATCCAATCATAATGGTGCATTAGTTTTGGGATCTGTAAATAATGCACACAATTTGTCCTTTGTGATTTTTTTCTTTTTCACCGCATCATAGGACAACTTATCTGAATAAAAATTGTGGCAGTTGTTTTTGAAACTATCCCATGTGTTAATTTTTCCTACCACATTGTCAATATTAGATAACAATGATCCTAATGATGTGGCTAGGTTTTGATGGTGAGGATTCGTGGCATTAGGGTTGTTTAAAGTTTCTATTAAACCCTAAATTTGTAATTTGTGGTTTGCAATTTCCCCCAAAATTTGTTGTTGGGTGTTAGGAGGATGCCTGCAATAGAAGGGGGTGTTCTAGGGATGTTTTGTTCTTCCTCTTCATTCTCCTCCATCATCGATTCAAGGTGCTTAGAGTGTCGAGGATGCAAAATTCTCTAAAATGCGAGTGTGTCTTTCCTCGTTCGCGTTTTGGTTGCCTTTGGGTTTTTTTTTTTTTTGTTTTTGCAAATGAATAGCTCTCGGTTTCGACTTTTTTATTACAAATCAAAATGCGGCGCATTCGGGATTGGAAAATCCAACCATAAATGTGCTCGCATTATAACGCGAGCCCCAAATTTCCTGTTCACGTTAAAACACGCCAAGCCATAACACGAGCGCATTATGGTGAAAATGGCCAAAAAGTGGATTTGTGTCCGCTTTTGGGCCCCCCATCTTTGTGCACTTACCCATGCAATTATGAAAAATTGAGTGGGGCAACTCTATTGTTTGTCCAGTTTCCCGTGTATGAAATTAATTTATATGAGAGGGTTTAGTTCGGTGTATGATTTTTTAATACAAAGATTATAGTTACAACTTTCTATTATGATAGCTTTGCTCTGTCTTCTACCGGCTGTCTATCAATAAAATCATGGCCATGTTTTTGTAGCTGCTAAGTTTTGTTGATAGTTGAGGCATAGAGACATAAGGCGTCTGAAATGAGAGAAGGCATGATGGAGTATATTTTATGATTCAAAACCTTCCATCGTTAATTTTTGTTGTGCATTTTTCTATTTCTTTGACAGGATAAAGTCTACAGATCTTTAGCATCATTTTCTCCCAGAGGTTTCCTGAATGCGTATTGATCTAATCGGTCAATCAGTGCATGTGTCTACTTTTCTTTGCAATCCTCGAATCTTCCTTAGATCTGCATCCAGACACCCTGTATTGGAAACAATCACTTTGTTGTGGGTATTTTGTCGTCATTCGTGTTGATGAACGACTTCTCTACCGACTTGAATTTGGTGTTGAAGTACTTTGCATTGTGTTCACGGTAGTTCTCTATTGAATTGACTATCTTAGGCTTGCTCAACCACAAGATCATTCTATGTCAGCGTACCATGGAAAGACTTGTTATGAATTGACACCATATCATCTCACTGTTAACTGTAGTGGACTGTAATAGAAAAAAATTCTTGCCAGCACCGATTCTTCTCAATGCAACTGATCACCAATCATACTGGAAGCTGACATTTCATGATAGGACTCTCTCAGCCATCCAAGTCAGCATTCACGCTATCCATACGAGGATTTGATCAAACAGAAGTGAATCCGTTGGCCGCTGCAAGTCCATTCGATCTGGAGGCAATGCGTTGAGGTTATATCTGTCCATGCATGTTTTCCAAGTGCCATGCCATAACGCCAACAAGTAAGGCTTTGAATGCCATAAAGATTGAGATAAATAAGGAAGAAAAGTTGTATTTTTGTTAAAAAGTTGAGTCAGTCATTGGTCTCCTAATTTGTTGTTTATTATTTGTTAGTCTCATATGTTATTAAAAGTTGTCTTGTGCTTTATGGGTCAAGTCTATATAGAAATGTCATCGCAGGTTTTGTTTTGTTTATAGGTTGTGTGAATGTATACAGTCCTCTCCTCACTTTTAAAAGCTTTGTTATTGTTAAATTAAAAAATCATTTTAATGGTCAATAATAGTTTCATTTTTTCAAGAATGTCAATATAGTTGGAATAGTGTTATTATTCTCTTTCGTCCAATAGTTTTGATCATCATATCAATTTATAATCATAATTGTCAAAGGGGTCATTATTGTCATAGTCAAAGTGATTTTTATTTTAAAAGTAATCTCATTTTATTATTATTTTTTAAATTTTTAGTCAAGTCCTCTTATGTCCACTCGGAAGTTTCATGTCAAAATTTGTGAGTTTTGCTAAAAAGTCATGTCATTGAAAAAGTCTGTAAAATGTTTTTTTAATTACCTTACGGATGCATTTTCATTTGTTACGACATCCGGAAAATAAATGATTTCACATTGTGCGGGGAAATACTAAACAATGTGGGTGGGAATCATTGAGCTTCATATCCAAATCTAGCTGAGTTAGCATCACATTCACCGGAGGACGAGGCATGGAGGTGGAGGTCGACAATGACCTCTTGTTAGTCATCAACGATGGGGCTGCACTTTTGGTATGATTGTATTTGTTTCAGGGCGTGATGTGGATTTCGCCTTTTGGATTTTCACTGTGGCGTAAAAATAAGAACAAATGATGTAAATTCTTGTTCACTTGTGAGTATTCCTCATGTAACCCCTTTTGTAAAAACATTGTAGAATATTGATCAAAATGTATTGTAGCAATCATGATGTGAAGGTTATTGGTAAACCAAGAAAACTAATTGTGTAAGGTTTTTGGTGAGCTTGTAAAACCAATTTTATAAGGTTTTTGGTGAACCTGTAAAACCAATTGTGAAAGGTTATTGGTACACCTACAAAACCAATTGGGTAAGGTTATTGGTAGAAGTCGGAGAAAACCATCGGTGAAGGAAAAAATGTGCATTATCACATGTGGGAGTGTTGTGCATGTCCAATACTTTGACAATTGATACGTTGATCACAAGAACACAAAGGTGGCATGCAACAATCTAAGAACAAGATATGTTTTACCATGTAAAAACTAAGGGGGAGAATGTTAGGAAATAGTTTTTACATTGGGTATATTGTTATATTGTTATTGTATTCTTGTAGTTTTGTTATTACTCGTGCCTATTACCAGTGTTTGTTGTTCCTGTTTATTAAGATATGGTTGTACTTTTGATATGGCTATATAATAACCAAATGTATTGCTGGAAAGATGTGGAGAGTAAATATAATATGTTGTTGCTATAATTCCGTGTGTATTACTAAAGAGCGTACCTTGAGAGCATTTTATCAACGGCATAACTTTAGCATCTGGAGGTATTTCATGCACTTCCTTATATGATTTTGACTGGAAAAATTATTTTGAGAATAATGGAATGGGTTTCAGCCTCTTGTTCAGCCTAAAACCCCTAAAATAGTATTTTTCTCAATTTTACCTATTATACATGTAGAAAACAATATGTGGAAGGAAATTCTAATGGCTTTGGAAATATATGAAACCACCATCATTTAGATATTTGAAATACCTTTCAAAAAATGTCTTGTTTTGCCTCAAAATATTTATGGAGCTCCTAGAATAAATTCCCGAAGCTCGGAGTTCTTTTTTTAGGTCACAATCTCCTTCACCCTTGAAAACCTACTTTTATTTAACTTGCTACAAAACCTCTTAAAATTCTCAAAATATTAAAAATTAGTTTCATGATGTTCTAGCTCCTCATTACCCCTTCATGATGAATTGTTTCCTTCAACATAGCTTCAAGGGGTGTGCACTAGCCATAGAAAGGCTAAGAATAGCCATTCCTAGGCCTGCTTGAAAATCCACCTTGAGAAATAACACCTCGAAAGTAATTGAATGATTTTGATTCTCCCTAAATCACCTATGGACATGATGACATAACGCATAAGACCACTTATGATGAGAGTATAGGCCTAACACAAAGGATAAGATGATCTAGTGGGGTGCGTGGGATGGTCTACAATGCAAAATTTTGACACTAGGGTAAAGTTGTCCTATTTTCAATGTAAATTTTGTTCTTGCAAAAACACGAGAGAACAAATGGATCTCACTTGGGGACTCATTTTTGATCGAGTGAAGTGAGGAAATGATAAGAAGGAACTCTATAATCTTAGTACATAACATTTACCAATGCGTTATCTATTGGGATACAAAGTCACTAAACTTGTAAGAGATAGACTTGGAGAAAGACACACACACATACAAAAGAAGGGAAACACAATGCTAAAAGGGGAAAGCACACACACTACGGTAAAGAGAAACAAAAATCTATATCATCTATGGTACAATGTGGGGGACAAACCACTTTAGTTGTAGCACTTTTTTCTCTTCAGAGGTTACCCCTGGATGGGTAACACTAAGTGATGATATTCTACGAAGTCATTCACCAGTTCAAGGAAGTAACCTCCTTTCCTCAACTACTTATGAAATATAAGTACTTTAATGACTTCCTGTATACTTGTGAGGAGTGATCCTATCTTATCTCTTTAATTTTCGAAGCTTCACTTGGAAATTCCATTGCCTTTACTCTCTTTGAAATCAGTTTTGGAATGCCAATTTTCATCTGTGTTCACCCACCCCGTTGATTTTCATTGAGCATCTCATCGCTGCACCAATGCTGATTTTTTTAAATATCTTGAGTTTCCTTTTTCCCGCATTCATGCTCATTGAAATATTTTCCACAAAAAACCTTGAATTCATCTTTTATCTTCGTTTCACTATGAGGTGTTAGGATATTGACTGGAGGATTAGAAGTAACCTCATACCTATCTTGTATGACCATGGCATGAGCTAAGAGGTCAAGACTTATCTTGGGATATTCCACACCTTATACCACATTCAACATTCATTTGAATAACCTTCATCGTGAAATTCAAGATAACCATTAGGAGAAATTGCTTCATTATCCTGAAGCTCACCGCATTTAACTACTTCTTTGTCATGAGGAATCTTAACCTGGAGACCTAAATAATATTTGTTTCAACCTTTTCATCATAGAAAGAATCTTATTCTTTGAATGGGAAAGATAATACTTCCATTTCATCATCACATCGATAGGCATTGGCTCAGGAGAGACAACAGATTTCTCATCTTGCTTTATTTCATCATGACCAGTCTTTGAATTAGTTGAGAAACTAGAATTTGATTCATGCTTTTCTTGCAAATCCATAACTTGCATCAGGAGTTTGAGACTAAGTTGAGGGTCTTCTATTTCTTCTACATCTCTTATAAATTCTTGCATAGAGTCTTCCTTCAAACCTCTTGATAACTCATCACAGGATGGCTTTGTTTCTTCATGGATGACATGATCAAGAGAATATTCATATTCAAATGGGAATGAAAATATATCCTCCTCATGGATATGCACATAGGATGATTTATCAGCTTGGAATTCATCAAGGAACACTCCATCTTCCCCATGGCTTGCATCATTAGGAAACTCAGGGTTATCCTTTTACAATTCAATATTTCTCAATGCTTCTTCAAGATCAATACCTCCTCGAAAAGGAATTCTTGGTCCTATCAATATGGGAATCTCATCCTCCTCTTTGGTTGTTACGAAATGATTCATCTTCCTATTATTTTGGTATAATATGTTGGCTCTTGGGTTTCCTTCCTTTTGTACTATATATCTCATCTTCTTTATAGGAAAAAACTTTTCCATATCTCCTTAACCGGAATGGTCACGAAAGACCAATTCATCTTGATTTTTCTCCCAATTGTTGGAAAAAAACATCTACTTAACAACATTCCAAATGAATTCAGGATGTATGCTACCAAAATAGTCATTGACACCCTATTTTCTAGGAATTTGGAAAGAGCCGCATGTGCATCTATGACCTTCCCTTCAAGCAAGAGTTCCTTTGACTTCGTGGGAGTAACAAGAGCCACCGCCCGAGTCAAGGTAAGTTTGAAAACATGGTACACCTTCATTGGCATTAAATTTTCGGAGGTAACTAAATCTATTATATAATTATTCAATTGATATTATCTAATGAGAAGGGAGACATAGAAATAATCCACCTTATCAATCTTTGATGCACTAAAAGAAAGCATGCTTTTCAATGAAGGTGTAGGTGGAGTTGGTAATAGTCCTTTAGAACTAGGAGTTATGGTACTAGGATTTGAACTACCACCCTTGATATGATGGAAAATATTCTTGAATTACTTGGGATGAGTCCGCAGATATACATTTTTAAAAATCTACACTTTAGTCTTGTTCATCTTTTCTATGATGTCAAAAGGAGCAGATGTGGACAGGGGAGATGGAGACACTAATTTTAAAGTTAGGATGGGCTTGGGAGTAGGAGTAGATGCTTGGGGAATGAAGGTTGATTTAAGAGGTACATTAGAGGATTTTGAAGGACTAGATTTCATAGAGTCAAATTATATTTAGAAGAGATATTGGAATAATTACTTAGAATAGCATATGACCTCTTGCTTGTCATGAGATCAGTTTCTGCAACACAGAATTCATGGAAGGTGGAAGTGTGAACCTCTATTGATTATTTTATTTAGAATATTCACCACAATAGGATCTTTAATCATCTTTGCAGCAGCAACAGAAGAAGCTTCCTTTTGAGACTAAGATCGGGTGAACACTACACATAAGAAATTGATATATCTTTGTCATCATCTTCTTCACCTCTAGGAAATAATTTTCTTGATTTCTTGTTCCAGTCCTTCTTTTTCTTCTTGATTTCATCTACTTGTATTAATAGGTGGGGCCTCCAAGGAAAGCCTTCGTGGTACTCATGTAATCTGATTTCTATTATGGATTTAAGGAGATACACATTAAAAACTTGCATATTTGACATTGTCACATCATTTACAAATTTTTGTAACAATGGATCTATCCTCTTATTGGTGGGATGTTGATCTTTACCCTTTGAAGGGTTCTTGATCTTTCCTAACAAGATGAGGTTATCTTCTACTTCAATGGCCATTATTTGTGCTTGTGTAAGATACCTTGGTTAAACCCTCTAAAGAAATAATCCTACCTCTGACATTTGAGAGCCGATGAATAAATTTTTACGTTGTTATCGTGAGGGCACATATTCAGGATGTATCCTTTGAGTAACTTGTTATAATGTGTTACGAAGTCTCTCATATTCTCATTAGACCCCTTCTTCATTTGAGCCAACCGTACTAGTAGATCCCGATAGTTCTTGGTGGATTTAAATATATCCTTGAAAATAGCTTTGATATCATCCCAAAAAGTGATGGATCTTAATGATAGAGGTTATAACCATTTTGTAAATTTTATTGAAGTGATTCAATGAAAATCTCATGGTAACATCCTTGTGCTCGATTCCAAGAATTCTTCACGATGTGGTGAAGGAAGAGGTTTTATTTAGGAAGTCATGTGTGTCATCACCTTTGAACTACAATTTTTTTTTTTCAGGAACTCGTTGGTAGATCATGAAGAGGAGATGAAAGATAAAGTGGACTTGTATTCGTTCCCCATAGAATTATGGGTTTGGGTCTTTCTCCTTCTCTGTCTCGCCATTATTTCTTCTACTTCAACTTCCGCTTCCACTTCAAGAAATTCTTCTCCCAATTATTCTTCCTATTCTTGTTCTCCTTCACTATGAAATTTAATATTCAATGATGATTGAAAGATGAGAGAATTTGTAGGAGGAGTGTCACCAAGATTTTGGATTGGATTAACAGTAAACCACTTGAAGAATCAGATGGGGATGAAGCTTGAGAGAAATAGTAGGGGATATATTTGATCTTTTCATGTCGATTTTGGAGATCCTCAAAAGTGGGATCAACATCTCCTCTTAGGCTATTCAGCTTGGTATATCTCTTTTTAGCCGCTTTGGGAAAATATTGTAATTAGAATACAAAAGAACATTGTAGAATATGAAGAGTCATTCACATAAATCAACAAGTGGGATTTTTCAAGTTAATGGATTTCAATCAACCGCCTTTTTTATATTTTTCAAATATTTTTTGTAGTTTTATAGTTTTTTTGTTTAGATTTTTGATCGTATTTTGGGTGTAGATCATTGCCAATTCTATCCCATGGTGGGTGAGAAAAATTTTGGCGAGAAAAATTTTCGGTAGAAAAATAGGTGGGTATCTTACCAATGCTCCTGGGACTCTAGCTCCCTTTTCTTAGATGATCAGCTCCATTTATTGTAGAAGTGAAATAAAAGGAAATTTTTTGTTGGCCTATGAGGTCAGGGATCCAATAGACACACTCCACTATACCTACAAAAAAATTCTTGCAATTTATTGTAAGTGAGGAATTGTATAGATAGTGGGGAAAAGGGAATGGGAAATTAGGGGGGAGAGATTAAATCTAGAAGTAGGAAATCAGATTCTTGCCAAAGTTAATCAAATTTTTCACATACACAATTAGATAAAGAAACAACTATGCTTGTGATACCAACGATGAGAGGAAACCATGTATATAAAGTTGAAAGCGTTCATACATATGATAAGGAAACAACTCCTTCCTTGATTGGTATCTCTAAAAGTTTTAAAATTTAAAGGAAGAGAGGAAAAGTATGTTGGGAAAATAGAAGAATGTAATCTCGTTTATATATCTCCAAGTAGTATTCTTCTTCCATACAATAATATACCACAACTTGAGCATACAAAGTTGACAACCATTAAGATAAGGGTGTCATTACATTTTATATTTTTTAGAATGAATATTCTCCTACCCCCCACACAACCTTTCATTTTTCCTCACAACCTGTGACTTTTGACATTCCTAGGAAAGAACATTAAGTCCCTTTTATCAATTAAGGGAAACTTATTACATTTTTTGACTATAGTCACATTAATGAATAGGACGAACATCATGATTTCTCACAAAGAAGAATTAAAAATGGGGTATAGAAGAGGATAAAGAAACTGGAAGGAGGTGAAAGAAGAGATGGTCCAAAATGAACATACCTCCATCATCAATGAAGACCTTACCGACAATGATGATGCATGGACACCATGGACCATGAAATGAGTGCTTAGAAACACTGTTTCAAGACCTCCGAATGTGTGCCTAGGATGAATGTAGGTAATGCTCATGATGTTCCTCCTTGAAACTTGATTAATGAACACATTAACTCATTAAAATCACCTTGGCCAACTAATTACATAACACCAAGCTCACCGAGAGATGGTGATGGATTCACCTTGGCCATTTTACTTTGTTTTCTATAGTCATTTTTCACCTTCATCGCATACATGCCCAGCCTATTTTTAGCATTTTCTATCATATTAGCCTTGATCGGGCGCCCGGCCTAGTAGTGGTATGCCCACATGTGCCCTCGTCCTATTCGGGTTCCCTAATCCTTTTTACACTTTCCCACCACTTTTTGGGAACTTTCTAGAGGTTTCAACATTCTATCTTTTTGGTGCTCTCCTCTTCAATTCTCGAGCACCATATAAATACCAAGCTATGAGTCCATCATGAGGGACCAAGCACTAGTTGTTACTATCATCCACCTAGAGTCATCCATCAATGGAATTTAGAGTTCATTTGCATCCATCTAGCTTCATCACAAGGGACAAGGTTGGTTCATCTACATCACAAAAGTATAGGAGGGAAGTTTAATCTATTCCATCCACCATTTATTACATTTTTCTAGACATAGTTATAACTTGCTACTTCATAAAGTGTGACTGCACAAGAGCACCTAGGGCATGATTCACAAACACACTCATAACTACATTTGGGTATCAAATGTAGTGCAATTATCAATTATTAAGTCCACCATTGTGGCCTCTAAGGACATTCTAACCTCATAATTTATAATTTTCATTTTTAGGGTTTGATTCTTGTCTTGGGTTTTTACAGTCTATCTTTCATCATTGATCATTGGTGACATTCAACACAAAGCAATGAGTTACATGCAATAGGTAGAGAGGGTTTTACATCATCTTTCGACCCTACAATTTTGGTTTCTAGACCTCTTACAAAAACTAGGAGCCTAGAACTTAGACTAGGGCACTCATAGGCACCTTGACCATCTCCCGGTGTGCCCCGTCCTAGTCAAACAGATCGAGATATATCCTTTTCGAGACCTCTACATGTTCGTTCCTACTTCCAAAATATATTTTTATTTTATGACATAGTCCAAATCATCCTGTAAATCAGCCAAGTCACTTCCTTACCCTTTCTTACACATTAGGGTTTCTATTTTTAGTATCATAGTGGTTTGCGTCACTTTCCATTTTATTTACTACTTCTATTTAATGTTACTTACTATTGTTTCTAGTTTAGATTAACTTGTTAAATCCTCATTTCATTTAATCATTTTGTTGAACCTAACTTCGATATTCACGCTCATAGGTTTTTCATGTTTATAGCTTATTTCCTTCATTACTTATCACCTTAGGGTTTTTTCATCATGAGAATCTCAATCAAGGATTATTTTATTGCAAATCCTATTCTAAGACATAGAGTGCAACATATTTTTTCAACTACTCACATACGTGATGACATGCATCCTGATCGTTCTATCAAAAATCTTTCAATGCATTTTCTAAACACATAGAATTAAAGTCTAATCATCCCACTAATCTTCATACTTTTGACAATGACCCACCTTTGCATATCATGTGTTGCATTAACAACTTAGGTATCAAGTACACTTTAATTTATAATGGATCTAAACTCAACTTGGGTGCTATGTCATTTCTTGATGTCTTAGGTCTTTTCTCTTGTGATGTTAGTCCATGTTGTATTTCACTTTGCGTGTTTATGATTGTTCTATTCGACCATGTATCGGTGACATTACACTACCCATCATTATCAATCCAAATACTATCAACTCTGCTTTTTTTTCATCAATGATTTTCCAATCTTTCACAATTATTTGCTAGCAAAGGCCATGGCTCCATGCCATATAAGTTGTCACTTCTATTGTCCATCATTGTGTCAAATTTCTCTAGGAAGGCATTGTGTATAAGGTTTTTCATGACCGTAGCATCCATTCTAATATTGTGACCGAGCGCCTAACACTAGTCTTCCTATTCCATGCACTAACACTACAAACGATTATCAACCAATGGATGAACCACCTCACTTTCCATCATTTACAGGTGTTTTATTTGTGTGATAGATGTAGTTTCTTATATGCCACCTGCTACTACTACTTCTATGATTCCTTATCGAGAGGCTTGTCTAGTCCACAAACATCGCTCCATCACCTACACCTTCACATGTACCACCTACATTAGCATGCCTACCATGCACTTGCACAATCCTCATAAATGATTCAAATTGGGAACATATTCCATTTTATCTTGCTTGCAATGACACTATATGTACACATGATGGTTTAGCTAGACTAGGATTTTCTTTTGAGGACATTTATCCTACACCATATGCTCCTCATCTTTATTATGGGTTTTTCACATTTTTGTTGCTTATGGCTTATGTTTTTTTATCTTACTTTCTATCTCTCACGACTCATCACTCTTCTCCACATACATTATGGAAATCATGACTTGATTATATTGGGGGCTCTCTAGATCTTGATCATATAGAAATATCTTTTTCCTTATCTCGTTTGGGCGTACCTTAATTTTAATAACTCTTTTCAGGTCATACACAAAATCTCACTCATTAGTATGTGCACCGTTTCCACTTCCTCCATTTAATGATGAGGAATATGCCATGGGTATGTAAAAATTACAACTCAATGGCTCATTATGTGATCAACCGACAGGTATTGCTTATCGGTTCAACTATGATCCCGAGAGTGATGATCTTCTATATGACATTACATAATTACACACTTCATTTTACACATTTGGGGGCATCACATTTACACCCGCTCTCATATTAAGATAGCACATATTTCATTTTGCATTATCACACATCAATCCCCTCAGTATACGCATAATCATCCAACATTTTAGCATTGTCATTACTCAATGACACACTCTTGTGCTTACACTTAACTATTGAAGGAATCTTACACATGAACCCCTCACACTTAACCATAGATAATGCACACTTCATCTATTCACACATCGCTCATCTTACATCATACAATCTATAGTTGGTATACATCATTTTGACATTTACACCTCTACACATTATACATCATACTAGTCCTCATCATGCATACGTTACATTTTCATCTCACATTACATACTACTCATCATGACTACTAATTTTAATCTACATACACATCTTGCATTACATCTTATGCATTGTACACTACATCCTCCACATCATATGGTCATCTATTATCATCATGCATACTACATCATCTTTTTCAAGTTGCACTCACCACCCTATGACACACTTTAGTTTGTTGGTTCATGCTCAACTCTGAGGGTTTACAAATCAAATGACCCTTATCATACTCACACGTTCATCATTCGAGCTTTCTTCATGTGACATTCCTAGGTCAGTGACATATACTTTAGGATAAATGGTCACTTATTCCTGCATCTTGTATTGGTATACTCTTTAGGATACATCACCACTCCCTATATTCATCCTTTAGTGATATACGCTTTACGATACATCATCACTCATTCAATCATCTTGTCGTGATAAACACTTTAGCTATAAGGCTCATGGATGCTTTATTTCTAGGTCACATATCATCACTACATATACACATTCATCATAGTGAGATAGACACACACACACATACTTAGACCACTTCCCAATGATGCAATATTGTTTACAATTCATTATTGTTGGGTGAGGGGGAAAACTAAATGAGTGTCACTACATATAACTCCATTCTCTCATGGGGCATGTGCCTCATACCATCCATCTTGCATTTATTTCCATCCACCCAAAACATATTGTATATCATGGTTTCTTTTACTCTTGCTTGAATTTTCTTTTTCATGGTCACTATATTACATATGCTAGATAGATCTCTTGTAAGTCATTTATCTATACCATACACACATGCATGTTCACACCTTTTCTTAGTTATGATCGCAGATACAAAAATTTCATGTCAAATGGATGCTCACCTTCTACCCATGCTACACCGGTTGTTAGGGGCCTCCATATTTGTCTCTTCTAGGTGTTATTGTTTCATTTTTACTTAGTAATTTTATTACTTTCTTATACACACTCTTGACATATTGGTTATCTTTCTAAAATGATATAGGGTGTTTCAAGTGCATCACTTGTTATACATGGATATTTTCTTCCATATTTGTAGTTTACATTTCATGCTATTGTTTTTCATTTTTTGTGCAGCTTTGCCCTATGTTTGGAGTGCACACTTGTTTGTTGTATGCATCCATTATCACCTTATGTGTTTTGCGACATTATGAGAAGTGTCTCATGTTTGCAACCCCCTTTGGTGGTCTATTTTTATTTTTTGAATGTTTCCATTACTATAGTACTTGGTAGCTTACATATTGATTTCTACATGCATGCTTGTTCATAGGCATCATTTAGGGTTCTACATACTATGCAAGTGCTTCTACATCGGTTCATTTCAGTTCATTTTATTACCTTGACATTGTGCATTACATACACAACGATTAGGTTGAGACTAGTCTATGAACCCCGTACATAATAAATTTTACAAGACATGGTTATCCTTATCATTATGGGGAGTAGTTATAGGTTAGAGGATGGATATAAAATAATTCCTCTCTACACTACTTTAGCTCACCCAAAAAACCAGCAAAGATCAGAGATATCTCATGACACATAATCAAGGAAGCAATTACAGTGAAGGATACAACATAATTCCTCCATACACTTCTTCATCATATAGTGTCGATCACCCAAAACCCCGAGATATGATATCCTCTTTCTACACCCTTTTCTCTCATCACGGATCAAGTGCACATGTTCATTTTACATTTTTCACACTTTCATTTTAGTACTTTCATTAATATATACAAGTGTCTTTTTACATGCATTTTTACATATATACTTCCATATTTAACTTCTTGCTCATCTTCTCCTTGTAGTTTTGACCGTATGAGAAGCTAGTAGTCAACAACAACAACAAGAATGATGTCAACAACAATAACACTTTTTGCGACAAGACACACCTTACTAACCATGCAAGTACATCACACATCAACAAATACACATGCATTTCTTCCTAGGTTCACTCTCATAACTTTTTTTTCTTTTGTATCTTTAGTTTCCATGCTCCATCATCATGTTGTCACTCCACACTTTGTCTAGTCCTTCGGCACATTTTTTACATCATTCTACATCGACATCAAGTACGTGTCTTTATCTACTTTATGTTACTCGAGATTTGCACTCACCAACATAAAGTGGGGCAAATGTATACACTAAATCAAGCACTTTGGGTATTAATTAGTCTCGACCTCATACTACTATTCATATAGTTTTTTAGTGAACAAAGTACTAATTAATCCTTGTCTTTTTGGCCATTAAATTTTGTTTTATGCCATCATTTATTACCTTCACCACATACATGCCATGTCTATTTTTTACCATTTTCTATCATTCTAGCCTTGACTAGGGCACTCATCAAGCGCCTTGGTTCTATTCAGGTGCCCTAATCCTTTTATACTTTCCCACCACTTTTTGGGCACTTTCAGTCATTTGAACATTCTATATTTTTGGTGGTCATCCTATTCAGGGTTAATTATGCAATTGAACAAGAGAACCATATAATTACAAAGTTATGAGTCCATAATGAGGGATTAAGCACTAGTCATTACTATCATCCACTCCTAGAGTTGAATCCATCAAAGGCATCTAGAGCTTATTTTCATCCACCTAGCTTCATCACAAGGGACAAGGTCAAGTTCATCTACATCACACAAGCATATGAGGGAAGTTTATTCTATTCAATTCACCATTTATTACATTTTTCTACACATAATTATATCTCACTACTTCACAAAGTGTGACTCGGAACAAGAGCACCTAGCACATGATTCACACACACACTCGTAACTACATTTGGAGTCTCGAAATGTAGTGCAAGAATCTGTTAGTTAGTCCATGATTATGGCCACCGAGGAGAGTCGGACCCTATCATTTACATTTTTCTTTTTTATGGTTTTATGCTAATCTTGAGGTTTTATAGGTCTATCTTTCTTCATTGATCATTGAAAACATTAAACACAAAGCAACGAATTACACACAATAGGTAGCGAGGCTTCACATCATCATTTAACCCTACAAGTTTATTTTTTGACTTCCAAGATAGATCGGGGCACCTAAAGGCACCCCTAATCCTTGTTGAACCTTTTTTATTATGGTATATGTTTTCATTAATGTAAAAATTGTAGAAGATGGAAGAAGTGACATTGATGGAAAAAAGGGTTAATTGGTAAAGTGAGAAAGAAATGAAGATAAAGGATTGACAATATCATCTCACAAGAGAAAGAAGCTCGTAAAAGCATATGGAGAAGATTGAATATTGAACTAAATTTTACGCATCATAATGGCATTAAAGGATAAAAAATATTTCATCAATATGCAATAGCCTCGGGAAGGTGAATTGGGCATTTATATGTCAAATAAGGACATTAAGAGTCGGTTAGATGTAAAACAAGCTTGGATTATCAAGGATACGTTCAAGGGACTTATTCATTTTGGGTAAGCCAAGGAGATGAGGAGATACCTCGCCAAAGTCAAGAGAAATCCGTTGAAGTTCAAAGATAGCCTCCAAAGTCAAAAGATAGTTGTCTTAAGACTTGGAGTATCCATGGAGAACTAGAAGTGTCGCATTCGGTTATCAAGTGCCTTGTGAAAAGGAATAAATCGGTGAAGCAAAAGGATCCAAAGGACTTGAGTCGTATGAGAGAAAGCTAAGGTTGTGCATGTGAAGGAAGAACCACATAAGTAATATTATCTTGAAGGAAAAGCCACAAGAACTTGAAAGTTTTAAGGAGAAGAAGCAAAATAAAGGAAATCGGAGTAATGTCATGGACAAGTAGAAAATCGCCAAAAACTAGAAAAGTTACGTAGAACAAGAAAATTCAGTAAGGAAGGAAGTCAGAAAATAACAAAGCCAAAGATAAAAGGATGGAGTCATGGATGTGAAACAAATTTGCAAGAAGGAAGCGCAGATATGAAGAAAGAGCCGCGTACAAGGAACATGATGTGGAAAGGTGAAAGATAAGGAGTATAGCCATGAAACATTGAAGAAGGTCATGGGAAGCATATAATAACCTGATGATAACTAAAAATACACCGAGAAAGGAAAAATCCATAGAAAAAGAATAATTCCGCGATACAAAGAAAAAAGTCACAAAATCCAAGGGAAGCCGCGTATCAAGAAAATATGAACTGGAGATGGATCAAGGAAAATCAGATAGAAGTTTAAAATGGAAGAAGTGAGATTTTGTATCTAAAATCAATGATGATTCGATTGATAGAATATTGTGGCTAGGTTTACAACCGAACTCCACAAAGAGCAATAAATTCCACTTTTCCATCTACCAAATTTAATGCTTGTTGACTTCAAATTAATTCAATTACACTCTCCATGAAGATTCCTATTCAAAGGTGTAAATTAAATATTGGAGAAGAAAGGAGCTCATTTATTCCTAATCATGAGGAAATCCTATAAATATAAGAAATCTATTTTTAGGATTCACTCATAAATAATTTTTGGTATATGCATAAAAGGTGTAATCAAGCCGAGTATAGAAGGAGATAAATTTGGAGTTAGTGACATGCATATAATATTCCAGATTTTTAGGTGACAGAGTAGGAGAAATTTCATGACACGTAAGATGATGTGGCAGATTGGGTCGATTTTTCATATAGAGAACATTTTATGAATTTTTTTAGTTTCTCAAGTGGGAAAACGATGCACTAGAACTTAAGAATCGATAGGAGAGAAGAGGCTCAAGATAAAAATGATGCACTCAAGATGAAGGAGTAATCTAGGAATAATTTTAGAGTCTGAGAATTGATCAGATGCATTACAAATTGATGGAATCAGCAAGAGCACTCTCATGAGCTGAAGAGATGAAGAGTTGAAGATCTGAAGAATAGAGAAGAGAGAAAGAGTAGTTGAGCCAAGGATATTTTCAAAGAAAGAAATGACATAGAGTTGTTATTGAATATCTGATGTTGATGTAGGAGAGTCAAGAAGAGAACTATGAAAGGAAAGAAGATATAGATTTCTTGATGAGAAGAGCAAAGAGAAAATGAGGAAAAAGTCATTACAGAGAGGAAGAAATAATATGCGAGAATAATAATGATCTAGTGTAGAGAGAAAGAAAAGAGTTATGTGCATAAGGAGATAACATTATCAGATGAAGAACTGATGTGTAGAGAAAAGTAGAAAGTCTGATAAGTCGAATGAGAAGAGAGACTAGAAAGAGGTAAAGAAAACATTGCATATCTAACTGTGAAGAGTGATTGTAAATGAATGAAAAAATAAGGTGATCATAATCTATTGTCGTGTAACATGGAAACTATATTATAAAAATTGTGTAAACAATAAGTCTAAGTTGTAGCTTAGCATTTCTAGGGGGTTACAGCCTCCTTGTGGGTCGGTTCCTATAGAAGATCAGTTGTAGCTGATTAAATTAGGGGTTGGTTCTCCTTATGGGGTTAGTGCCTTACTAAACAAATCTCTTGTAATGTGTTATATTCAGATTGAGTTCTTTATTGTTCGTAATATCGAGAAAAAAGTGTATGGGTTTGGTGCTCCTTGTGGGGTTGATGTCTCACTAAAAAAATCTTGTAGGATGTGTAATATTATTGCAAGTCCTTTATTTGAGTAAAATAGGCAAATGTTTCAGTTGATTTTTATCTTGAATGGTTTTCCCACATTATATCTGGTCTCCTCATGTGAATGTGTGAGTATGCTTCTTATTTTCTATAATCTCATGGTTAATATTGCATGCTTGTGACAATCAATAATAGTTAACAACAATAGATACGAAAAGAAGAAATTGATTTTAAGTTTTATCAACACTGATTCAACCCCCCTCTCAGTGCCTTAAATCTATAACAATTGGTATCAGAGTGGTGGTTCTCCTATGTAAAGCTTAACAACTTGGATTTTATCCTAGAGAAAGATAAGCATGGAAAAATCTACTTACGAAAGTATCAGGATGAAGCTCACAAAGAAAGGTTGATGATGGAAATGGAAAGTTGCAGCAGCTCTAGAAATGATTCAGATGATGAAGAAGTTGAGGTTAATCTAGAAGCTAAGTTAGAATGTTCTCTAGAGGAATTAGAGAAATCAAGGAAGAAAAATAAGAAATTGAAATCCTACATCAATGCCTATGAGAAGCACATCACTCTCCTCGAGAAGAAATTGAGAAAGAAAGAACAAGAGGATGCTCAAGAATGTGCAAAAGATGATTCTCAATTAGATAAAGTATTGAAATCTCTCAAACTCAAAGATGAAGAAATCACCAAGCTGAAAATATTTGTAAAGGATCAAGAAGAAAAATCAAGACATCATGAAGTGGTGGTGATCCAAATGGAGAAAGAACATGAAGAAAAGATTGAGGAACTTGAGGAACATGTCAATTTGATTTCTAAAGCTCTTAGGGACAAAATTGAAGAATATGAAAAACTCAGCTCAGCCATGAAAATATTTGAGAAATATTTAGACCAGGAAAAGCAAGAAAATGTGAAGATCAAGAATGATAAAGAAGATGCTTGTCGAAGCTCGAAGCTGAACTAAAGAATCTGAAGACAAAAATGGATCAAATGCGGACCACGGGGTTCATTAGTCTGGGCAATATCCTAGCACGTGGGTTCATATTGAGGTAATTAAAATTAATAAAATTAAAGTCAATATACCGGTAGACATGAGGGGGTGAAAGGGTTTAATTTATTAATGTTTTGAATCAGTTATTGGGGTAGGTTAGAGAGGTGGGCCAAAGGAAAGGGATGTTTAATTTTAATATAAAACTAAAACATTTGAACCCTAGTTTTTAAAAGTAAATACCTTAAAATTGAAAAGGAGTGTGGTCATAAATTAAATTATAATCTCTTTTTTTGTAATAGAGAAATCTAGATTTTTAACCAAAGAAATATTAAGATGGTAGAAAAGCAGGATTGTGTATGCTTTTCAACACAAGTGATATTATTTCACCATATTAATTATTCGAAGAACTATTGATAAATGATTAAAGCTTAACATATATAAGGTGATTTATAATAGGTCTTCAATGGCTTCAAACTATTTTTGAGAGGAAATGCATATTAAAAAAATTGAGTGAGAAATATAATATATTTTTTGTCTAATATATTAGGGTAGAAATAAAAAGGGGTAAATAAAATTGTAATTGAAAAATGGGTAAGTAAGGTACATGGAAAAAAATAGGGGGTATTTTAAATATAATAATATAACATGAGGGGGTATTATCAATTGAATAATTAGAGGTAGAAACTAGAATTAAGGGTATTCTTTAATACCCTTCAACGCACGTGTGCTATACCATACTTTTACTAAGTGAACCCCGTGATGCGTACTAACATGATAGAGTATGAGACTCTTAGAAAAGAATTAGAAAAAGCAAGAAAAGGGAGTTGAAAGTTGAATCAAGACAAACATGTTGTCAAAAATTCTCAAGAAAATAAGGAGGATGAAAAGGCTAGTTCCAGTATGCAACCAAACAAGAAGCAGACCAAGGTGACTAGCAATGGATGATTCAAGTCAATCAGACAACCCAATGCATCTAGGTATGAAATAAAATTTAGTGGATATTGTTATTCATGTTATGGTTTTGGTCACAAGGCCACAGAGTGTAAAAGACACAAGGTAGACAAAGAACATCCATGGAGGGATAACAGATCTAAGTCTAAGAAGAGTAGGATGTGTTTCAATTGTCATGAAACAGAACACATTGCTAGGTATTTCTTAGAAAAATCCTTAAGACAGTTTAACATTGATCACTCACATTCAGATAAAAGGATAAATCATGTAATGTGTTATACATGTCATGAATTTGGGAATTATTCAAAGCACTGCTATCAAAATGAACAACCTAATGTAGTAGTAGACTTCATACCTTCATATGGCAAGAAAAGAAAGATTCTACCATGAAAATGATTCCTAAGAATCATACAAAAACTGCCAAGACTAAAATAGCTCCTGAAGAGAAGAAGATGAGATGGGTATACAAGATCAAGGAAGAAAAACTAGAAGTCAAAGAAGAAAAGAAGGAAAAGAAATTATCATGGGTAGATGAGGTAGAAAATCAAAATCCATCATAGACCAGGAAGCAACAAATGATGAAAAAGGAAAGAAGAAGGAAGATAAACTAAGTGCAAGTAATGAATAATTTCTTCCTCAAGTGGTGATAGAGGAAATGTAGTATATGTGTCTCACCAACATACAAGTTGAAAAAGAGAGGTCAAGTGACATGATAGTCATGCCAAGAAATGCAGTCAAGAAGAATGACAAAAGAAAAGAACTAGGAAAGATGAAACTGAGTCATCATGTCGCTATGATGACTATCTACTATTTTGACAGAACCTAAGAAGACATGATATACCTTCTCTAAGCTTCTAGAAGGTATACCAAATCTAGAGGAAACATGGTAAAAATTCCATCATGGCGAGATTGGACAAGAATGAAAAAAATGTTGGTTGGTGGAAAAAGTCACAGTTTAATTGTATGAGATGTCAAGGTATGTCATATATGATTTTCTCCATGTTATATAGTGTTGTATGTATTGAATTACTTGTGTATTCCCTTGAGCCAACATAGGAAAAGAAAGTTTTCAATTGTCTTCTTATCATGCATGTATCTCCTTAACCTTGTCATTGGTATAGTCAAGAGAGAAGTGATTTTGTAAGAGAACCCTAGATTTAATGAACGCGTTGGTTATATGGTAAAATAGGAATCGTAACAATTTGGATGTTCTTTGTGTATATGTAGTTGCAGTGTTCATGTAATGGTTGTGTCATTAATTGGTTGGTTGTTATCTATATCACATGGTCACGCTTGAAAAGAGTCACGTGGTTATAAAATCCTTGTGCTTTGAGTCGTGTAAAGGAAAATATATCTTCTGTCAAATTTTATCATGAAAAAATGAAACCAAGAAATGTCAAATCTGAATTCAGCATGTATTGGTCATATGTGAATCTTGATGCATTAAAGTTCCAATCATAAATTTCAAGCATCAAGTCTATGACATGATCCCTTAATGAAAAATGTGTAAAGTACATGTGTGTGTTCATCATAGAAGTGCATATTCCAGAATTGTGAATTGTTTATGTCACAAAACCTATTGACATAAATGAATAGATGCAAGATCTTAATGATCCACAAGTTTGAGAAAAGATGATAGAATGTGTGTGAGTAACCAGTGATGAGAAAATGATTACGGACTACATGATATGGAAGGAGTCACTATCCTTAAATGCACATATTAAGCTCTCAAATATGTTGTTGAAAAGCATTAGATGATTTGATGGTGAAGATGTCTTCCATAGTACCCTTGTATAACAATTGATGTAAATAGTTGGTATCTCCGAACTATGCATACCGCATGCTAAGAAATATGTTTTTGAGTAGATTCATGATGAGTTAATGACTATCTATGGATGAGATTGGAGAAAGTGGATAGGTTACAATACTAAGAAGATTAATGCACGCCGCAAGTGGAAATAGGACACTAAGTAATGGATAAGTGTCGGAAGTCGAGATCAAGAAATTAGAAGAGGGCATTCATACCTTAATAAAAGTGTCTTAGAGGCAAAATCCATGACATACAAGATGAAAAATAGCCTGAGAAAGAGTGTATGGACAAGGAGATCTTAGTGTCAACTTAAGACAAAGGGAGTAAAGCACAACATGCAGCAAAGAGAAGTGTTTTAACAGCTAAAAGCACAACATTATCCAAGGGGGAGCTACTAGTGATCAAATGGATCAATTTTACTACTAATGGGAGATAGAAAAATATGGAACACAATCCTAGGGGAGCATTCTCATGAAATATAAGCTCCAAAATAGTGCTAAATAGTATTTAGGTGAGGGGGAGCTAGTTTACTAACACATTACTACAATTGGTATCATCAACTCAAGAGGAGCATTACCGCAGGACATACCAGATCAAGTGGATCAAAAGCATGAGCCAAGGAGAGCCTCTTAAGGTAAGAACACAATGAATCTAGCTTACTAGTATATTCAACCTTACACGGTATAGTTAGTAATTTTCCATTGTTGTCAAATGGGGAGAGAAAATCTAATTCTGAAACTAACTAATCATATGTCAAAGGGGGAGAACAAAAACCATGATTGTTATTTTTTTTTTTTTTGCCATCAACAATTATAGGTTTCTAGGTGTGTTTCCATCAATGAAAAAGGGGGAGATTGTTGAACCTTTTTCATTATGGTATGTGTTTTCATTGATGTCAAAACTACAAAAGATGGAAGAAGTGGCATTGATGGAAAAAGGGTTAATTGGTAAAGTGAGCAAGAAATGAAGATAAAGGATTGGCGTAGTATCATCTTGCAAGAGAAAGTAGCTCAAGAAATCATATGGAGAAGATTGAATATTGTACCAAGTCACTATATAGTGGCTTTGAAGGATAAAAATATTTCATCGCATGTAATAGCCTCGGGAAAGTGGATTGTTCGTTTAGAAGTAAAATAAGGACATTAAGGGTCGATTAGATGTAAAACAAACTTCGGATGATCAAGGATAAGTTATAAGGGATTTAGTAAGTTTTTACGCAAGCCCCGAGAGATGAGGAGATATCTTCCAAAGTTAGGAGAAAGTTGTTGAAGTTCGAATATAACCGCACCGTCAAAGTCTAGAGATAGCCACGTAAGACTTGGAGTAGCCACGGAGAACTAGAAGTTTCATATATGGTTAGTAAGCCCCACTAGAAAAGGAATGAATTTTATGAAGAAATATGATCCAAAGGAAAAGTCACATGAGAGAAAGGTGAGGTCACGGATGTAAAAGGAAGAGCCATAGAAGTAAGAACAACTTGAAGGAAAAGTCACAGGGAATGATAAATTTGTAAGGATAATCTACGGAGTAAAGAAGTCGGGAGTAATGTCATGGACAAGCAAAAATCCACCAAGAAATTGAAAAGCCATGTAGAAAAACAAAATTATCTAAGGAAGAAATCTATGGAAATAAAAAGATGTGGATAAAAGGATGGAGTCGCGGATGTGATGAAAATTTACAAGAAGGAAGCAAAGATAAGAAGAAAGAGCCGCATACAAGGAAAAAAACCACAAAAGGAAAAGGACAAGGAATATAACCATGATACATTGAAGAAGTTACGAGAAGCATATAAGAACCATGGAAAACTAAAAATCTATCGAGAAAGGTGAAAAGCCACAGAACAAATAATATTTCCATGATACAAAGGAAAAGGTCACAAAAGCCAAGGGAATCCATGGATTGAGAAAATATGAACTAGAGATGGATCAAGGACAATCAGATAGAAGTTTAAAATGGAAGAAGTGAGATTCAGTATCCAAAATCAATGATGATTCAATTGACAGAATATTGTGGTTGTGTGTACAAATGGAAATCTACAAAGGGAGATGAATTCCACTCTTCCAACTACCAAAATTTAATGCTTGTTGACTTAAAAGTAATTCAATTACACTATTGATGAAGATTCCTGATTCCAAGGCATAAATTAAATATTGGAGAAGAAAGGAGATCATTTATTCTGATCATGAGCAAATCCTATAAATACAAGAAATATATTTTTAGGAGTCAACTCATAAATAATTTATGGCAAGATGCATAAAAGGTGAAATCAATCGAATATAGAAGGAGAAAAATATAGAGTTAGCGGCATGCATTTAATAGTCCATATTTTCAAGTAACAAAGCAAGAGAGATTGCACGACATGTAAGATGAAGTGGCGATTGGGTCGATTGTTCATATAGAGAAAATTGGATGCATTTTTGAGTTTCTCGAGTGGGAAAATGATGCACTATAATTGAAGGAGTGACAAGAGAGAAGAGGCTCAAGAGAAAAATGATGCATTCAAGTGAAGGAGCTAAAGAGGAAGAGAGAGGTCGAAGACGTAATGCAGTATGACTATAGAATCGATAATTGATTACATGCATTACAGATTCATGGAATTATCAAGAGTACTCTCATGAGCTGATGATATGAAGAGTTGAAAATCAAGAACCGAGAAGAGAGAAAGAGTAGTCGAGCTAAGGATCTTTTCAAAGAAATAAATGACATAGAGTTTTTGTTGCATATCTGATGTTGATGTAGGAGAGTCGAGTAGAGAACTGTGAAAGGAAAGAAGATGAAAATTTCTTGATGAGAAGAGAAAAGAGAAACTGAGGACAAAGTCATTGTAGAGAGGAAGAAAAATACATGGTAGAATAATAATGATCTAATGCAAAGAGAAAGAAAAGAGTTGTGTGCAAAAGGAGATAACATTATCAGATGAAGAACTGATGTGTAGAGAAAAGTAGAAAGTTTGATAAGTCGAATGAGAAGAGACCACAAGAAGAGGTAAAGAAAACATTGCATATCTAATTGTGAAGAGTGATTGTAAATGAATGAAAAAGAAAGGTGATCATAATTTGTTGTATGTGCAACATGGAAAATAGATGATCAAAATTTGTGTAAATAATAATTTTAAGTTGTAGCTTAGCATTTCAAGGGGTTGCAACCTCCTTGTGGGTTGGTTCCTGTAGAAGATAAGTTGTAGCTGTTTAAATTAGGGGTTGGTGCCTCACTAAAAAAATCTCTTGTGATGTGTTATATCACTTGAGTTAGTAATTGTGTGTAATATCAACAAAGGTTTATGGGGTTGGTGCTCCTTGTGGGGTTGATGCCTCACTAAAAAAATCTTGTAATATTTGTAATATTATTTCAAGTCGTTGCTTTAAGTAATATAAGCAATGGTTTCAATGGGTTTTTGTCCTGAAAGGGTTTCCCACATTATATCTAGTCCCCTCATCTGAATGTGTCAGTATGCTTCTTATTTCAATAATATCATGGTTAATATTACATGTTTGTGACAATCAATAATAGTTAACTGAAATACATATAGAAAAGAAGAAATTGATTGTAAATTTTATCAACACTAATTCACCCCCTCGAGTGCCTTAAATCTCTAACAATCCTCTCCCGTGTGCCCAGTCTAATAGTCAAATGGATCAAACTCCGTCCTTTTTGGGACCTTTACATATCCATTCCTGCTTGAAAAATTTCAGTTTATTTTATGTCATAGTCTAGATAAGCATGAAAATAAGCTAAGTCACTTCCTTACCCTTCTTACACATTAGGGTTTTTATTTTCATTAGCCTAGTTGTTTGGGTCACTTTCCATTTTTATTTACTACTTCTATCTATTATGTTACTTATTGTTATTCCTATTTCATATTAACTTAATAAATTCCACATTTTTGTTAATCAATTACCACAGGAGAGTCTAAAAAATGAAAGATGAGTGAAAATAGAGCCATATATAACTTTTTGTATCCAAAATGAGGAATTTAGCATGTGAGATAATGAACTACTATCTTGGGGTAGATCACCTATTTTGCTCCAATTTCACCTTCAACATTTTGGAACATTCTTTCCTCTTTTGTTGTTTCCACATTGCTATTTCTTTTTTATTTCTATTTTTAGCAGGTTACTTTTTGGGACCTTCTATTTTGGGAAAATTGTCATTTTTTACCTTGCCTTCCATTTTACATCTTTCTTGATTGTCCTGAGTGATCAAACTTGTAATTCAGGAACTTACTATTTTTAGCATGTGGAGGAGCATGGAATATGCTATTTTTTATAAGTTAAAAAAATTCCCTTGCTTTGCGACAGAACAATATTTTTGGATTTGTCTCTTCATCGCGATCTTGTGCTCCAAATTTCACTATGTTTCACTCACCATAGTTCTTGAAATAAAAGATAAAAATTTGCATGGTGAGAGTTTCAGAATGGAGTGACCATGCAAGTTGTTAATGGATTCACTAATCTTTTGAAAGATTTATTTCTCACCTTAAATTGTAATAAAAATAGTTCCTTTGGGATAGGTTTTTCTTCTAGAGTTTATGTTCACATCTCTAGCTTAATGTGAGTGTCATTGGTGGGAAATCGAAGGAGAAGAAGTCGAGGCATAAAATGGGGATTTTATTTCTATTAATCATCTAGGGAATCATTTTAATTTCTGAGAATTTCTTCTTGATAGCCTCTAAAAATGAGGAATTCTAAAAACAAATTTCCTCAATCCATGCACCGAATTGTGAGATATGAGCATTTCATGATTTTGGGTATGAAGTCATTCTCGCAAGAATTAAGCATAATGTCTATAGAATTTTAGGTTTCAAGGTGTTTTGCAGTAGTGGAGTAATTGGAATGGAGTAGAAAAGGATAAATGGAGTGTTGGAAGAAATGGATATGGATTTTTTTAATTTTCTTTCTAGCGGTGAGTTTGCACGCATAGAGAGGAAGTAACACGACAATTAAAAAATTATAATTTTTAACCTTTCAACATCTTCACGGATTTTAGAACAATTTTGTGTCCCAAATGTCCCAATTATTTGGGATATTTTGTGTAAAAAAACTCACCCTCACCCAGCTTGACAAGTGGCGAGATCGGGATCGGGATTGGCCGGTGAAGGGAGAGAGAGAGTGAGCAAAAATCCCTATGACTGAAATTAGGTCATATGAGTGACTGGGAAGGGGGATAGGCTTGGTTAGAAATTTGTGTCACAACTATATTAAACATTTTGGATGGTTTGTGTCTAAATTTTTTTCCCTCGCCTAGGCTTTACAAGTGGTGGATGGTCATTGGTTGAGGTGGAGAGGAGAGGGGCTAAAAATAGGCCCATGCAAAGCACCTTTCCCGAGTCATGTGAGGATCAGCAGATTAGGCTTGGGTTTCAGTGCATTTTTATGTCCCAAGTGAACCAAATTTTTAGGATGGATGGTGCAAGATAATTTTTCCTCGCCTCGGCTTGATAAGTGTCACTCAAGGATTTGATGATTAGAGGGGCTTAAAATGAGAGCAATGGGGCTAAACTGGCTTGGTTGAGCTCAACGGAGGTCACATGATGGTCTAGGGACTAAATATGGGTTGGGTCTAGTTTTTATCCCATTTTTACTAAATATTTGATACATTTGGTGAAATAAATTATGCTTTGAGCCAAGGAGTAACATGTGTCCACCTAGAAAATTGACTAACTCCTAGAGCATACCTTGGAGAGCAACTTGTTGATGGAAAAAATTGAGCATCCAAAGGTATTTTCATGCACTTAATAATATGATTTTGGCTGGAAAATTGATTTTTAGAAGAAAGGATTGGTCGCAGCCTCGATTCTTTCTAAAACCCCCTAAAAATAGTTTTTTGGGGATTTCCTATTATACATCCAGAAATTAGTATGTGGAAGGAAATTTGATGCCTTGGGAGAAATGTGAAACCACCAGCATTTATATATCCAAAATACCTTTTTGATGATGTCTTATTTTTCCTTTAACTCTTTCTGAAGCTCCTATAATAACTTCCCGAATCTTGAATACTTTTTTAGGTGGCAAGCTCCTTCACCCTTGAAAACCTGCTTTCGTTGAACTTTCTCCAAAACCTCTGAAACTTCCCAAAATATTCCAAAATCATTTATATAATGTTCCTAGATCCTCATTACCCCTTTATGATGACTTTTGGTCTTTAACATAGCTTCGGGGTATGCACAAGTCTCAGAAAGGCTAAGAATAACCATTCCTAGGCCTGCTTGAAAATCCACCTTGAGAAATAGCACCTCGGAAGTACTTGAATGATTTTCATTCTCTTTAAATAAATTATGGACATCATGAAACAAAAAATTTGACCACATTGGAGGACATGAGTTTACTAACATGGGGATATTTTGATCTAGTAGGGTGCTTCGGAAGGTCTACAATGTAAAGATTTGACACTCGGGTAAACTTGTCCTTTTTCAATGTGAATTTTTCCCTTGCAAAACATAGGACAATACATCCACAGGAAGGTTTCTTATTTCTTGGATTTTTGTATATATGATTTCATCTAAGGCCTCATAAGGTAGTGGAGATATGTGTGCCACCCACGGAATGAAGAGTCTTATGAAAGTATGGTCTATGTCCTGTACTAAATACCACTTCATTTTCAAACTTAGCCATTGTTTGTTCTTAGATCCACCGGATCTATTCGCCACTATATTCCTTATATTTTCTACCAAGCCTATTAAACATGAGATTTTGGTGCCCGTTTATTATATTCATATGTTCTAGAACTTTTCTGCAATTGGTTATCTTTTATCCACTTGATAGGTTCTGATTTGGCTGGGAGGGTATTCATGAAGTACATTGCAAAACATAATAAAAGTGACCCATAGAAAAATGTATGTTTTCCTCCTTAATATTCCTAATGTTCTCATAGAACTCAACAGATAACACTTTACATAAATTATATTCGAGTGGGAGGTTACCATGTCTAGGGAAATTTGGGAACTAAGTCCATGGGTACCATCTTCTCTATTAGTATGGTAGATTTTTATTAAAATGGACTTAGCGACATACCTTAGGGCATGATTTTGATGTCGCATATTTTGACACCTCGCTTTGACATTGTTACACCCATGAGTCGTGTTGTGGTTTTCATCAATATCCTCTTCTTTATCAATGTTGAGTGTCTTATTTCCTATAACCATGTAACCTTTTTTATGAATTTGCATTGATTTGGTATCATTGATCAAGATAGAGAATTTGATTGTGTAATCAAATCGGAAGAGCTATAATCATGTTTTCTGCCCTAGAAAAATATGGAATTCTTCTCCATGCATCTAATTTGAGTTCATATATAACCTTTTTATTTTCTTGGATTTCATCTCTCATGTCATTGGATTTTGTTGAAACAATAATTGTCTATCAATATCCAATATTGCATGATCATACTCCATAATGGTGGAATATATTTACTTCCGAATGTCGTACATACATACGTGAATTTGAATAGAATGTGTGAAAATGCTCCCATTGGATCATGTTTTGTTTATTTAATTTAATGTCTCTAGAATTTAGGCCTTGGGAGATCTTTTTTCTCAAAAATGGTGGAAGTTGCCATTTTCTTTTGTATTTTACTATGCCTTTCATGCCTTATCTCTTTGTTCTTTGTGGTTTTTCACTTTTCTTCTTCACCCAATTTTTTTTTCTTTTGTAATTTATTCCTTTTAAGATTATGCTTATATATTTTTATTTTATCACCTACCACATTTATTATTTAGAGGTGGGAAAGTGTGTTCTTTGTTTTTGGGTTTTGTTTATATTCTTTTGGTCCACAATTTTCTTCCTTTTCTGTGGCTTTCTTGATTATTTTGTGGATTTTCCCTATTTTCCTATGTTTCTTGGTCTTTATTCTTCATTATACGGGTTTTAATTTGCTTTGTAGTCTTTTTATTTTTTGAAAGTTATTTTAATTGTTCCATGCCTTTTCTTTTATTTCATAGATATTTCCTACATTTCATGAAAATGTTCTATTATTGCACGGTATGTCTTCCTTATGTGGTTGTTTATTTCATTGCGTGGGTGTCCCTTCCCTCCATGGATTTTTAGTTTTTGCATGGATATCCCTTCCTCCATGTATTTTCCATTTTTTGTGGGTATCCCTTCCTCCACATTATTTTCCTTTTGATTCTACGAATTTTCTCTTCCCTTCCGTGGATTGTTCCTCTCCTTTTTCTTATTTCGTGGATTTTCTTTTTGTTTATATGCTACGTTTTTGTTATTTTAGTTTACTTTTCTTCACTTTCATTCCTTACTCCTTTATTTAAAATTTTTTTGTATCTTTCTACTTGGTTTAGTTACTTTTTTAATAGAGAGAGGTGCCCTCATGGGTTTTCATCCTCCTTGTCCTATCCACCAAATTTACGGTTTTTCGAATAGGACAATTTTTTTGTTTGCATATTTTCAATCCATGGTATGGTATTTAAAAGTAATGATAAACATATCTTACCAAGCCAAAAAGAACTCATATGCTAATTTAACACCACACTTAATAAGATGAAAGTAATTCGCGTAATAAATTTACAAAAACCTTTGCAAAAATTGAGCAATAATATCATATATTGTGGAACTCTATGAAATACAATGAGAATGGGCCTTACTTATATATACAAGGAATATCAAACTAAGAACCAGACAATGTCCTAGATTAAGCCATAAATCAAGTAAAGAACTAGTCATCTAAGAACTAGTCAAGACCATAGACTTAGGAAAGAACTATTTATAACAAGTAGATAATATATTTATAATATCTAAATAAGAAAAAATAAATATTGACAAACTTAAGTGGGTGAGGAAAACTACATGAGATAAATAAAGTTCCTAGGTGAAGATGATCTAAGGTAAATACCTACTCGACACCCCCTTAAGTGAAGCTAGGGGCCCAAATTAAAAGTGGCATATCCACGATGAGTCCTTGAAACATGGCACGATCGTACTAATATATAATATATCCATGAAGAAATATCAAACCAACAAAGAGGAATTAATCTTGTTAGTAGGAAAATTTCGCTACTAGCAAAGAATCCTGCGCTAACGAGGAAAACATCTTACTAGAAGGAAAGAGAAAGAAGAAGAAGAAGTAATACGTTATCACGAACCCCCAAGAAAAAAATTCTGAAACCCCAAGCATGCCACACAACTCAAGGTAGCAGAGGTGATGAAAAAGGATTCCTAAAGATGTCTCGTAACTCCGTGCTTTGAAGTGAGAATATAATCCAAGCAAATAAATCCACCTAAATGTGGCTTGACTTAATTACGTGTATGTGTATCTCAATAGGCTTGGTCCATTGGTGCTCAATAGGGTTACGAAAATGTGAATTTCACTTTGGTTGTCACACTAAAGTACAATCAAGTGAATCTGTGGGAATCCAACCTTTGTCAATAATTATGGAATCCAAAGAATCTATTAAATTATTGTAACTACTTCCCGTACTCTACCTGTGAAGATGAAAGTGCAATATCCTATTACTTTTTATACACCCAAGTAATCGGAGAAGAACTAAGAAAAAAAGAAAGATAGAAGTGGAACACCTTTCATCAATATAACCTTCCTAATCTGAATATGTATATCCAACCAACTAAGTATAACCCCTAGTGTAGTGTAGTCCACGGTGGGAAGTTCCATGCAAATAGCACAAAATCCTTTTAGTAGCCTATCATGCTGAATAATATGAGGATAATGTGCAACCGAGATATAATCCCTACTATATATTAAATATCGGAGCGAGTATGGGTCAAGTACATGAGACTTCTATCCACCTCCTATACAATCTAGGATCACAAAGTGGAATGGTAATGTGGAAGTAAGAGTAACCCTATACTGAAAAGGAAATGGACTTCGCTTGTAATCAACCATATTAAAGCGCTTAAGAATATCATTGGTCTACTTTTGTTGACTCAAATGAATCCCTAAATGCTGTCTAAAAAAATTTAATCCAAGGAAATAATGCAATAACCCAAGATATGTCATGTCAAACTATGTAGAAAGATCCTCTGAATACTCTAAATGTGGGAAGAATATTTTTAGTAACGGATCATCAACATACAAGACAAGTATCACAATATACTTTCCAACATGCTAGAGATATATTGTAGGATCGAGTGGTAGTGAACAAAACTAGTAGATAGAAGAAAATAATCCAGTTATCATACCAATCTCGAGGGGCTTGTTTAAGACTATAGAGAGACCTTTTGAGTTTACAAATAAGAGAAGAATCTTGAAAAAATCCAGCAAGTTGTTCCATGAAAATTTCCTCTTGTAAATATCCATGTAATAAGGCACTCTTCATGTTCATCGGTATACAAGCCACCCATATGATGCAACAATAAAAAGTACAAGGCATACAAAATATGTTAAGTAGACAGAGTATGACACTAAGGAGAGGGCACACAAAAGATTCACATGTAGGAACAAGGTGCATTTGAAGGTGTAGAAGGATAGGAAAGGAAATGCGTGTCAAGACAAATTATTTTGGGGACTTAACCGTTTTTCATAGTTACAGCTATTTTGGAGATAGCGTGTGGAGCACACAATGGGATGGAGACTTGTGTGACACACAAATGCTATTTTGGGGATGAGCGTCTACTAAGCACCATGCATGAGTTCAGGATAATAATAGGATTACTACTATCAATTAACTGTAGGAGATCTATTATTAGCGCACTTGCATGTGTGCATATTATTGTAAAGGTGCATGGCTATTTTCAGAATGTAACCTATTTTGGGAGGTGCATAAGTAGTGAATGGAGAGTATCCACCCCTATAATTATGTATTAGTCTATAGAGAGACACAACAAAGATAGTGCGTATGAGTTATTATAGAGTTATGCTACGGATCATTAACTACATAAACTTATGGTAATGTTATATGATGTAAGAAGCTTTTTTATTTACTATGTTTAATGTAATGGAGTGTATTGGCTAAATAAAGGTGTTAACCATGACCGTAACTAGTTCTCACATGGTTTATTTCATTATGATTATCATTTAATTTGTGATTCTTTAAGATCTAGATATGGAATGTGCTTTGTGGAATGTTTATGGTTAGTTAGGGTTTTGGATGTATGTTTTATCTTCAACACATTAGCATCCTACACAAGCAACTCTAAAGAGGGGCTTGGTACCTTTGTACGCTTTGAGTGAGCACTCGGCTAAGGATGAGTTATGTACTAGGTGTGTCAGGTTGTTCGTGGTGGATTCTAGGGTACATCATTAGTTCCGTTGTCGGACCTCTTTTTCAATTATTTTTGGGAGGGTTCGCATAAAGACATATTGGGGTACTATAGCAAGTGTTGGGGAGTGGATAAAATATATAGAAGAAGAGTATGCATGGAGGTTCAACACTGGATCTAAGTTTCAAGCACGCATGTGAGTGGAAAAGAATGTGTATAACTATTTGTATGAGAGCTTCTTTACTATATTCCTAGTAGAACTATACTAGTGGCTGGTTACTTATGCATCTAAATAGAATTGGAGATATTACACACTTTTCTCGGACTTAGGAATAATTTTAGGATTTGTATGATGTTGATCTAATTTGGACACGCGTTGTGGATACTTGGTTCCATGGTGTTTTGAAAAACTATATTCTTGAGTACTCAATTTCCACTTATTCTTTCCCGGAGGTAGCTGAGTTCCAATTTTTACATTATCCCAGGGGAACTTACTTGCAAGGCATTCCACTGAAATCAAGATCTTAATGGTGACCTTGAACTTGGAAGAAAAACTAATGGCTAGCTAAACCCCGACATGCACAAGGGTAGGAGCAGGTTTGGTGAAAGATGGAAGACCTAAGCGTAGAAAGGTAGAGAGAAGAAAGGTGGCTTAAGTACAATGAGGCACGTGAAAGGGAGATGGAAAAGTAGCGGGATATTACAGAGCGGATGGAATTGAGGAGAGGGATGGCTCGTGAAGGATTTGGATCTCACATAGAAGACATAAAGCCGAGCATCGGAACTCCCCATTTGAGCAAGCATGATAGGGAACCATCCTTAGCCTCACACGGGACCATGCCAATAGAGAGATGACCTAGGCCGTGGGCCCACATCTGAATCTACTTAGAAACCCATCTATTACATTTGGTTTTCCATTATCTAGTACATCCAATAGTCAACAAGCTAATTTGGGCGGTAGGGGAAGTATGGGTAAGTCACATAAAAATTACATATATGGCAAAAGAGACATCTTCATTGTTGTTTGGAGGTACCTTTTCAGGTGCATCATCGGTACAAAATTCAAGTGCGTAGAATTTTGAACTCACTTCTGGGAGTAGTACCACCACGTAGACTATAGGAGTTCAAGTTTAGTACTATTATTAGGATACAGGGAAGTACATCTTATGGTCCACTTCAGGCTATAGGTGGGGGATCAAGGGGTATAGGTGGCTCTAGTTCGGGTGGTTCTTAAGGTAGAGGTAAAAAATGAGGTTTTGGATTAGGTGGGTAGGGTATGCACCAACCCCATAATATTTACATGGAGATGTCTCTCCATCTTCCAGAGCATAGGGCATAGAAGATGTTCTTGAACAGGTGCACGTGTGAGATATTATGGTGTGTAAAAGGGATCACAACTTTTGAGCATAAGGCAAGTCAATTTGCAACTACATTATAGGGACACGCACATAGTTGGTACAGGAAGTTTGACCCTGATAAAACTTACGTAGATTATGCAACATTAAAATATGTTTTCCTTAAAGAGTTCTATATCCCTGAATTTGAGCAGGAGAGTATAAGCGCTCAAGGATACTAAGTAAGGAACTAGTGAGAGTGTCTAGGAGTATGATTCCCATTTACAAACACTTTTATCTAAGATTTCTTATGATATTCATGTAAGCCAAAATGAAAAATGGTTCGTTAGAGGAATGATCACACCTTTTAGAAGGGCACTATCACAAAAGACATATACGATCTGCGTGAAGCACTTGAAGTAGCTTTACATCTTGCCGAGGCGATTGGAAGTATAAATACTAGAGTCAGCCCATTCCTAGAACCACAAATTGTAGCTATGGAAAAACAAATTAGAGAAACTATCGACAAATTCAAAGACATGAGACACCTACTTGGGATTTGGTGTATAGAATATGAAGTAGAAGGGCATGCCAAGGATAGTTGTCCCCAAAAGACAGTGCATTCAATATTGTTAGACCGTGAGATATGTAATCTAAACCATGATGTTAGCCATTTCCCATTATTACAAGATGCGATAAGGAAGAATGTATCTTACTATAGTAAAAATTTCATTCCACCACTCACGATACAAAAGATTGTAGGTTGATTGGTTAGATACATGATGCGATAGATATTTTTGTGCAAAAGACAAGAGTATCAAATAAATCTAAGGGTAATGGTGAGCACTAGGATTGGGATCACAATCAAGCATGTTATGATCAAAAGAGGGGCACTTATGAAGGAAGACGGGGTAGAGGTTGAGGATACCTGGTGGATTTTAGGTCAAGGCCATGGTGGTAGATTAGGCGAGTTTCCTCATGGAACTTTATTTACATGCGGATCTCCCCGACCACTACTGAGCACAAATTTCCTCGAGAATATTACTTTTTCTTTTTGTGTGAAGAGTCATAGCTACAAGGAATATCCGAGATCTATATTAGCATATTAGCAAATATCATAAATAGGAAAACAATGGCGTGGGAATGGTTAGGATACAATGATCTATGGAAAATAAATGGATGCCAAAGTTGGCACCGGAACCTAAGGTATTACCACATGTGAATATTACTACATGCAATCTTTGAAGCTACATGCACTAAAGAATTTTTATAGAAAAATCCTACCATCACTAAGGAGGACGTTTTACATAAAGGTATTCAAATCCTCTACATCGAAGAGGTTTATTAAGAGACCATGGAGGTAATAAAAAACCTTCGAGGGGAAATACAATGTTTAAAGGAGCAATCATAGAAGATGGGAAAGAAGAAGGCAAGCAAAGACGGTCCAATCGGATGTTGATGACTTGAAGGAGGTATGCAAAATGGTATGCGAGGAGAATAATATTTCCATTCTTTGGGAGTTGGCTAAAGGGAAGATTGGATGGCCTTTAGATTCCTTGCTTAGATGGAAAATTGAATTGGAAATTTTTAATTTTATGAGATTGGATGGCCTTCCTTTCCCATTAAATGAAAAATATGGGACGGTTAGGCAGGGGTCCCATGGAGGGGGCTGATGCTCCTATTTTTATTCAACGGGTGGTCCCATGACAAAATAAATTTAGGGAAACAGGAAATTATAGAAATTTTTCCTTAAAAAAGGAGCACCACTTTTATATGAGGAGAGTGCATGGTCCCATGGAGGGGGGGCTCCATAAATATCTCGGCCAGTCTTCTAAAAAAATTTAGGAGCATTTTAATAGTTTTAAGGTCCTGTGATTTTTTATTAGTTTCCTCAACATTACCCATTGAGATATTACAGAATCCCATTGGATTTTTATGGTTATTTGTGGGTAAATAAAATCATATTTCCCTCTAAACTATCCAAAAATAATGGCGGGAATGCATATTAAATTCTATCAGCCCTAAACTTGTGGGGGAGCTCACGAGTCCCCCTCTTCACCACCTCTTAAGTTTAGCAGGCTAAGAAAGTGGAGCTCCTACTTTTACGCCTAGATTCTATTATTTCTCATAGATGGCTTAAAAAATAAGCATGGGACCTTACACCGGGAAGAAAATAGGAGCCCAAAGCCCCTCCATGGAACCATGCCCGGGGATGGTAAAAATGGGGGGCTAAAAGTTTCTCCCACCCACTTCTATTTTGTAGGAGCATATTATGCCAAATGTCAATTTAGAAATGAGCAGATTTGATTTCCATTACTTAAGCGTGCTCTATTAGAGAAATAAAAAAGAAAGATGGTCTATATAGTGAATGATGAGGAAGTAGAAGATATGGATATAGATCATTCGGTGGGTATGCGTGAGTGCTAGACAATGTGGATAAAAAACGTGTGCGCCTATCACAAACCCATAAAGATAAAAAATTGAATATTAGTACGGAAGTTTGAACCTAAAGAGGCAACAATTGGGAATTATTGGTTTGACTCTAAAGCGGAAAAAATCATTGAGTTATTTCATTATTTTCAGGACTTATTTCCTAGGGGCTATCATGAATTAAAAGGAGTGCATGAATTTTTGGGAGAGATGAAGATTAAGCTTAAGGAAGGTGCGTGCCGATTAGTAAAATACCCTACGAATGAACCCTAACACAATGCGTAAAAGTTAAAGAAGAAATTGACAAGATGTTGAAATTTGGCATCATCAAGCCTCTATAAGAATGAGATTGGGTTATCCCCATGGTTATTAGTATAAATAAAGATTTCCAAATTTGTATTTGTGTAGATTACGAGATAAATTAATGTTGTACGTGTGATTGATCCTTTTCCTACACCTTTCATAGAGGATATATTAGAAGGCGTTGCAGGGCGTGAAATCTATTCTTTTACAGAAATGGATTCTCTAGGTATCATCAGGTTAGGATTACACAAGAGGATCAAGAGAAAAAACTTTCACCACTAAATGGGGAAGTTTTGCATATATTGTGATGCCCTTTGGTCTGAAAAATGTACCTGCTTTGTATTTTTGCACATAGTTTTTCAAGCATTCCAAGATTTTATTCACAACTTCTTACAAGTTTACTTGGATGATTGGACGGTGTATGGACTTGTTAAGGATCAACGTGTGAAAATTTTCGCTTGATGTTTGAAATATGTAGAAAATTAATCATATATTTAAATATTTAGTGTGTGTTTGCTACACCTTTTGGCACTTTTTAGGGCACATCATCATGTAAGGAACGTTTGTTAGTGGATCTAGCTAAGGTTGCGATTATTTTAGGCTTGGAAGAGCCTACCGGTTAGAGCAAGGTGCATGGATTCTTGGGTCACACTGGGTATTATAGAAAATTTATCAAAGGATATGCTAAGATTGTCGTACCCTTGTAAGAGTTAATAAAGGGAAAAGGGACATTCTATTGGGGAGAACCGCATCATCGTGCATTTGAGGCATTGAAGGAGAGACTTACTATAACACATATTCTACGTTTTCCCTCATGTAACCAACCATTTCATGTACATGTGACACCTCCGCATGAACATTGGCGAAGAATTACCTCAGCCTAGAGAAGATATTATAGATTATCTTATCTATTTTTCTTGTAGAAAGTTGACTCCTCTGAAAAGAAAATTATACCACTACTAAGCATAAAGCCTTGTCAATGATCTACGCACTACATAAATTAAGACAATACCTACTAGCAACACCATTTGTATTTGAGAACAATCATATGAAATTGAAATACTTTCTAAGAAATACCCTTTTACAAGGGAACATATGTTGATGGGTGCTCTTATTCCAAGAATTTGATTTCACAGTTGTGGTAAAATCGGGTAGAAGTAATTTTGGCCCGCAGACCATTTATCAAGAATTTATTCAAGGGAAGATGCACGAGAAAATTGAAGATACTGATATCGGATGCACAATTATACGAGTTATAATGTGCGCCTTCGAAATTAGTGGATATTTTTATCTTTACTATGTATAGGTATGGCACCGAGATGGGATGAAAACCTTAGAGAAGAAACAAATTGTAATTCATGCGACCCTTTTATGTTGATCAATTGTGATCTATACAAGTAAGGCTAAGATGAAGTATTGTTTCGAGTGGGTACTAGAGCATGAGCACACGGATATCATGGAAGAGGCTCATGGTGGTATTACAAGTGGGCACTATGTAGGTGATGCCATTGCGCACAAGATTCTACTCATTGGATTATGGTGGGAGACCCTCTACAAAGATTGTAAAGCATATTGTAAGGCATGTGATCACTGTCAACACATTGGTAAACCTAGGCAAAGAGATGAAATGCCTTTAAGGCCTATTCCTAGTGCAAGTCATTTGAGAAATGGGCTATAGACTTTACGGGTCCTATTTCACCACCACACGTAGAACTAGATCCCATACATCATCACTTGCAACGATTATCTTACAAGGTGGGCGGAAGAAGCACCTACCAAGAATTTTATAGCAACTACGTAGCTAGGTTCTTTTGGGATAATGTTCTTACAAGGTATGGATGCCCGCTAAGCTTGACAAGTGATAGGGTACACATTTTTTAATAAGACAATCAAGATAATATTCGATGAATTTATGATTGCACACCATAAGACTACACTTTATCATCCTTAGGAAAATGGAAATGTTGAGACCTTGAACAAGATTTTGAGCCATACATTGACAAAAAAATTTGATGTTGGAAGGAAAGATTAGGATGATAAAGTTTTTACTGTGTTTTGGGCATATATAACAACATATAAGACGTTAAACAAGGCCACACCCTTTCGATTGGTGTTTTGCGTGGCAGATTCTTCCTATGGAATTCATGTAACCTTCTTTATGTATTGTATGTGTTGAAGGTCTAGACTGTTGGGTTTTAAAATTGTACTTTAACAAACCATAGTCAGGGGACAACAAGTCCCTCCTCTTTATGGGAGAGGTTCCCTTATTGAAAGCAAGCAACAAAACTTATATACAAATGTACAACTTTCAAAGTGTGGATTCCTAATATTTTGAAGTGTTTTATGCCCAAAAGATTATCAATACAAAAGAATAGAAGAACTAAGGAGATGAGAGAGGAAGAACATAACAATAATTTCAGGAAATATAGATAGCATAATGTAACCTTATATGTATTTAGCTAGGGAGATGCAGTAGAATCATTCGGTTTCATAATAGATATAATTCCACAGACACAAAGTTCCAAAAATCATATAAACAAGAACACAAAGTTTCTTATCATAAAATATGGATGATTCACAAATTTGAACAAGGAAAGAAGGAATAGTAGAGGAAGAAAGGGAAAAACTTTTGTTTTGACTACTTTCAAATCTATTACATCTATAGAGTACTAGGATACAACTACCATAATGACATAGAGAAGCTATTAAATAATCCTAAAAAATAGTTACATTTGCTTTCTTGGTTCTTACAGAAGCGTTAATGGCGGAAAAAAATGATGCTCTATAATGTAGTCGTTAAACCTATTTTGTAACTTCAAATATGAGCCATCCATGTGGAAAAGATCTAAAGCGGAGCATGCTTGAGGGATCCTTTTTCATTTTATGATTTTTATAGAGATTGTGCATTTTTGAAATTTTGGTCTTCCCATCCACTTTTGATACGGGCTTGACATGTGGCTTTACTTGAGTGGGGACGGAGTCATGGCTCACTTTTACAATTTTAACTCTTTTCAAAGAAAATATCAAAAAATCAAAGTTCTCCGCGACCCGCCTCTCCGCTTTGACTTTTCAACATGGGCTCAAGACCCCAGTGGAGTCATGGATCATTTTATAACTTTTAACTCTATTTTTGGAAATAAAACTAAAATTCCCAAATTGCTCGACGGATCACCTTACATCTTTGAATTTTCAACACAGGCATCATTCGTGGCTTCACCTAGGCTCCGAAGCTTAGGTTGCACTTCACTTTATAACTTTACATCCTTTTGGAAACAAAGGTAAAATTCTAAAGTGTCCTAACAACCTACCTCTCCGCTTTTGACTTAAAAATGGCCACGTGTCCCTTTGCGGGCCTTAGGCATTCTTTTTACATTTTATGCCTTTTTCCATAATGCCTCAAAACACAAAAAAGACCCGCCTTTTTCCTTTTACCTTTCAAGAATCAAAACACAAAAAGGGCCCACCTTTCCACCACCACTTGTTTTAGCCAATCAGGATCCTTTGGGCCATGGGGCCAATTTGACACTTTTGTAAAAAATAACAAAAGTGACAAGTTTAAAAGATAAACCCACCATGCCGCATCCAATTAGAGATGTCCACATACCCGTGGATGTTGGGGAAAAAATTAACAGAAAGATACACTCGTAAAAGATAAAACGAAGGGAAAAACTCCACCATTCATGCCCAGTTACAAATTTATTTTCCAGGGAAGAAAATTGTAAATGACACAAGGCTCGACGTGATCCTCGGCCAAAGAGAAGGATTGACAATGAAAATTCGAATTAAGGAAAATATTTTCAAGCATCTAGATGGGGAAATAGAAAATACTTCAAATTGTGAAGACTGAAGAATTTTCAAGTGAAAAGGTGAGATTAAAACCGAGCACCAACAACTTCAAAACATGAATTTTCTATCTCTCCAGACTTCTCACTTTTCTCAGACATCTCTCGAAGGCACCAACTCAAAAATTTTGAAACTTAACTTGGAAAGTGAGGGGGATTTTGAGGGCGATAATAGCTGGCTCTTTCTGGGGATGACTTGACAGAGGAATAAGGCAAGATCAAGAACCATAGAAAAACTCTAGGAAAGCATACCAGTGCCTTATCCATTGGGAAAATAGATTCGAAGGAAACACAAAATAGAAGACAACACACATGGAAGGGAAACAAACCAAAACGGGAAAGCCAAAAACAAAACACAAAGGAATGGCCAAAAACCAAAACATTGTACACAATATATAGAAGGACTGCCTAATCACCTAGGACTTGAAAAACTTCAAATATTTCCCACTATAAGGAAGTGGGAGAGAATATCCATCCATATAATCCAAGTAGAAATAATTTTCTCCAACAAAGTGTCTGATTTTGAAAGGACCAAGCCAAAGAGAATCAAACTTACCATGGCTTCCTCGAGGTTCATGTCTTTTGTCCCACAATAGAAAAATGTCTCCCACTTGAAAATATTTGGGTCTAGCCTTCTTATCAAACAAATCTTTCACCTTCATTTGATGAGCTGAGATTCTATCAAAAATTACATCTTGTCTTCATCCAGCGTCTGAAGATACATGATCCTCTTTTCTAAGGAACTGATAAAAATTATCTTCAATAGCCTTCATTAAGTGCAAGGCTGGTAATTCCATTATTCTTGGTAGCTGAGCTTGACACCATACACCACCTGAAATGGAGACATCCCAATTACTCTTTTGGATGTAATCCTATCTTCCCATAGAACAATATAGAGCTTCTTGTGCCAATTCCTTTGAAAGTCATTGACAAGCTTCCAAATGATGGTTATCGATTCTTTTTGTTATTTTTTCTTGTCCATTCCATGAGGATGATAATCTAAAGAATGAGCAAGAGAAATTCCATAGCCATAGAAGAAATCCATCATCTAAGAAGAAGAAAAATTGGAAGCATTATCGATTCAATCTTGTTTGGTATCCCAAATCTTATCAAGATTTTCTCTTTGATGAAATTACACACCACCTCGAAGTAGTGCTTTTGGTGAACAGCCTCTCCCACTTTTTGAAGTAATCTATATCAGTTAGCACGTGAGTATGTCCAACAATGGAAGGTGGATTAAGAGTTCCAATGAAATCTAATCCCCACTATTGAAAAGGATCATCAACCACTACTTTTTAGTGGTAAATAATCCAACTTAGATCTCCAAACAAAAGTATGACAGCTCCACACTTACCTACCCATTTTGATGCATCTCTGAACAATGTAGGCCAATATTATCTTGTAATAAGGATTTTATGGGTAGTGAAAGCATAAGAGAAATTCCCTCCACAAGCCAAATCATGAAAAGCTGAGAACAACTTCTTATTGCTCTTTGTCCACACACTTCAAGAATCTTCCATCTATGCCTCGCTTGAATAAAGCATTTTCCCATAATACATATTGTGCAGACCTTAGCTTAATAGCTCTCTTCTCCTTGGCACTCAAGTGGGATGGGAAATCTCCATAAGTAAGAAAATGTGCAATATAAGCATACCATTCATTTTTGAACTAAGGAAGAGGACAACGGAACATCAACTACTTCTTTAGACAATTTTGCATCAGCTCCTTCAGCAATAATCTCACATAAGCCTTTACCCCAGACTAGCTTAGTTGGCTTGATATCAAGGTCATATTCTGGACTTTTTCTACCAAATTACCTCTCTTATTTGAAACTCTGTTGTGTAAGAATATACTTAATGGTTATATTAGGTACAAGCACAATTATTGACAATTTTACACTTGTGCAAAAATGGGCAACTAGAAACTTTTAAAAGTTTCTCAGATTGGTCAGTTACGAGTCTGGTTATGTTTGGGACAGCCACCTTTGATTTAGATACAATTTTTAATTGTTTGGTTCTAGACAGACTTGGAAGTCATTTGGAATCAAAACTAAAATTTGCGTATAGTTTAAGGATGACATGCCTTATAGATGCAACCATTCCATTTAAAACCTTCGTCAGAACTATGCAACAGCTATGAATAACCATTGCAAATCCCTGAGGAAGGTAGGAAGGGCAACATGTATCGACATGATTTTCTGAAGCTGCAGACAATTGGCGATTTGAGGGACAGTTTGCACTTTTATATAAGCGGTTTGCATTTTGAGTGAGTGATAATAAGGTACTCTTGATCATTTACTTATTTATATGATTAAGTGAATTATTTAAGTGTTTTGAGTTGTATAAGTTCATTCATTATCCACACAGATGAAAGAAAGTACAGAAAGGAAGGACATACATCTCATAACACGAAAATATTTAGATTTATTCATTAGGAATAATATTACATTTTTTTTTCCGATGGGGTGGGAGTGGTACGGTCAAGTCACATAGTTGTGTGCTTTCCACCTAGGTTCAAATCCCCCATTACCTAAGGAACGATCCTCCTCAAATGTGGTTTCACCGCCAGAGGTAGCTTCTCTACTCGTCTTGCCGACTGGGACTAGTGCCTCTCCTCTCACCGTTGATGCTTTCTTCTCCTCTCGTTCTTTCAGACGCTAGTGGCTGCTCTGCTCCTTTATTGATGCTCTCACTTTGTTGATTAAGGTGGATGCTCCTCTCACTTCCTTCGACGTCGGTAGTTGTTCCTCTCACTCTATTCAACGATATTTGTCCCACTCACTGCGGCCATTGTCATTGGTCATTGCATAGTCACTATGGTTTCATGGTTGCCCCAATTTGGTTCCTAAATAATAGTCCCTTCATTGTAACCAGGGTTGTGATTCCTCTCATGAAAAAATCCTAAATTATACAAGGATGTGGGTCCTTTCAAACACCCTCAATTTACCCTCAATCCAAAAATATATATATTACATATTTTCTCACACAAGTGTGAGAAATAAGCCGAAAGAAAGACAATACATATATTTATGAAGCTGAAAATGTAAAGAGGTAAAATAAACCCATCATTGCCTCGAGGAGTGTTCTTCTCTTTTTGAAAGCTTGTTGTTCCATTGTCCACTTCACCGCAAGCGCATCTTGACACTGAGAAGGGAGAAGTAAACAATAATCAATCTTGAGCTCAAGGTTTAATTTAACTCTTTATACTTCTAACTTCATAAATTCATGCATTTAAAAGTGTAACAAAGGTGAACCAAGAAATCATAATTTTGGAGGTGAAGTCAACTAAAACGAGATAAAATTACAATAAAATAGAATGAAAAGAAAATTCGGGAAAATTTTGATAGGGATTTGCCATGAAAATGAACATTTACGACATTTCTAGCATGCATGTAAAGTTATAATGAAGCTTAAATACAGTATTTAATTAGAAACGGAAGTGAAATTACAACATCTCAGCAAGAACAATCCTGTAGAGAGGAATTTAATACAACTTTCAGAAAGAAGGATTTTCTAATTATCTCAGCAAGAACGTATTATACAAACTGCTACAGTGAAAGACCCCATTCACAATAAAGCAAACAAGTTGTGTAATCGAGCAAATGATCCGGGCAAGGTATATTTTCAAATTTTAGGTTATTAGGGATGAGTTAAAAAGTTATTACTAAGAGGTCAATGACAAAATCACCAACATGAAAGGATAGGTATCAAGCTCAAATATAGATACTCGAACAATAAGATCCATATTTGCAATCGAATGGCAATTTTGATGCAAAAGAATATCAAACAAGAGAATAGAGGTGAGCAAAGTTAATACTTTCATGTTTCAGTTTATCACCATTTAACAGAGAAAACAATACAGAGGTTCAAACTGTGAATCGGAGACAAGCACATGCCCAAGTCTAAAATGACAAGTCCATTAATGGGTATTAGTAGATCTAGGTATTCCGATCACTTACCCGAAATCAAAAGGAAAATGACTCCACAGACATGAGCCAAGATCATAGAACTAGTCGAGAATGTATGGCCACCTTCCAATAGGTGTTGAAGGTTTTTCCTCTCGAAGGAATGAACTCTCCATGAGTTTCTCAAGCAAATCACAAACCAAGTAAAATGATCAAATTTCATTAATACAGAGTACACAAAGTTTCTAGATTTAGAAAATAACACGAAATACCAATTCACGGTCATAAAACCAATAGAAGATTCACAAGAAAATACACTACTTGGGAGTTTAAGCCCAAACCCTTGTCACTAGTCATGTCAAAGCTTCGATTGTAAAGCCCATTAATGACTCTCATATCTAAGGAAACACAGAGTGCAGGTTTGAAATATCGCATCCATGCAATCAAATACAAGATGAACCATTAGAACAAAACATCTAGAGTCCCCTTATGATGACAGACCCAATTTTCACGAAATGCTATCATAGGCACCAAGTAATGAAGCTTCGATTTTTGAAAATGGTAGCCACAAAATTTCACATTTTTTCTTAGTTTCCTTAGCTCAAGTGAGAATACTAAAATGACTAGGGTTTGGAGCTTTTACCATCTAACTTAGTGGGTTAGTTTAACTCAACCCAAGTTACGAAAGTATGCACGTATCACATATTAGAAACCCTAAAATCATGCTTCATAGATCAATGATCAAAAATCAACAGGTACAAAGATCGACGATCATGAATAGACCACCAAAATCGATGCAAAGTCATCCAAATGGAAGGGTGGTTGACTTAGTCAAAGTTCAAAATTTTCAAATTGTAAAACTTTCATCCATAGGTCTACTGGCCTAAGAAGGACATGTGTCGTCCCCATAGTGGAAGATGAGAAATGGAGGTCGGGAGTCATTTGGGTTTTCAAACCATAAAAATGCAAAAAGTTAAAAGTTCCAAAGTTTCCCACGAAGCCCTAGCCTGCAGAAAAAGTCAATATCAAGAGAAAAGTCAAAATTGATCCCACATAGTATCAGTGGAGCGGGAGATTTCTCAAAGTTTTGAGACTTTATGCAAAAAGGCTTAAAATTCTTAGGTTATTACATGTGTGCCCGTATTTCCCACAGGCGGAAGGTCGAAGAAATTTTTTTCCTTTAAGGCTCGAAGTAATTAACCACGGTCATGCCCACCGACCACATTAATTGTGGGACAAACCTTAAATCACGAGTCAAAGATCAATGGTGCAGGTCCATCAAGGAAAGAGATCAATAGTGTCGATAAAAGACCAAACCCAACCAGAGTTTAAAAATGCATATACATGGTGAGTGGATAGGAAACCCTAGTTTGGGTTGAGTTAAAATGCCACCAACAAATAGCCAAGGGTTGACTCATCATGCAAGGGGCCAGCCCACGTGTCCATCAAATAATCATTGCAATATTGACTAAAGTCCAAACTATAGTATATGCTCCAAATAATATGAGTGTCGACCAAATCATGCCAACAATGATCACCGAAAAGGTGAGTCTTTCAAACCATACATTATCCAATGTGTAAAGGCCGACAAGTGTATACATGCATATATTTATCACAAATGTCGTGGACTATAGTCTAAGGTTGGATAATTAAGAGTGGCCAATCCAATGAAGACTAATGGTCAAGTTTAAAGGTGGTCCCCACTAGTGGGAAGTTAGAGATGATTTACATTGTGTTATCCATGTGATCACTAAAGATAGAACAAGTGTCAACATCGAGAGACAAAGGTGGTCCTAATCGGGATAGATATTTGGATGAATTATTTTGCAAAAGCACAATTAATGTAATTTATTTTTCCTCAATACACGAGAGTATGTTTATATGCTTTCACAATAGGATAGAATAGAAGAAGAAGACAAACTTACATGTTCATGGAGAGAGACTTTCCTAGCGAGAAATCTTATTTTTAGCAAATTATTCACCCTTCTTTCTTAAAAATAGAACAATCAACTTCAGTTGACCAATTGTAATCAAGGCTATTAAATGCCTATTTGTAATTGCATGCTCTATTTTTATTCCTTTATCTATTATTAAATAAAGGATAAAAATAAGATACGATGGGCGAGTACAATCCTTAGGCTATTTTTAGGAAGAGGGTGAATTTTATTTTTGCTATATATTGTGTGCCTTTGTAAAGCACAAGGAGAACTTCTAGGAGGACTTTTTGGATATAGGAGTATTGAAGCAATTTTTCCAGTTTTGCCTTCTGAGTGTGAAGAATTTCTGCCTTTCCAATTATTTGTAGTCTTGTGTATGTTTCTATTAGTCTTGTGAATGTAAATTCCTTGATCAATCATCTTACCCTACTACAAATTCAGTATTTTCTACATAATTTTAATGTGCATGTTAACTTATTAGTGTTATTGTGATATTTCTTCCCTCAGTACAACCAAGTGTTTGCCCTTAAATATTCTGTAGAAGAACTGTTGGCTCATGCATCAAAAATATTCACATATCAATTGTGCATATACTCAGTCAAAGCCCTCATACAAATTTGGTGTATCACCTTAGTTTTAATTACTTTATAGTCATCTTTTACCTTTAAAACCCTAGAATCAATTTAGGATACATCAATAAGGAACCAACCTTTTAATCCCGAGAGACTCACCTCAAAATAGGTATACCCACAGACACTGAGGTGTTTCCATTGTATCTACGAAAGAGAGAGATCAATTGTGCAAGATTAGAAAACCTCAGCCATCTCTCTACAAGGTGCACTTTCGAGAGATAACAGTTTTGGCACACCCGGTGGGACACTCACACAACTAAAAGTTTCACTTTCAAAGGTGTTTCATCATTCAAGTAGATCAGACACCATGCCTAGTAGTTTTGAAAGAACTACTATTGATGTGTTCTGAAGATTCAAGATCCAAGATCAGTAGAACTCATCAGCAACTCCATAAATCGATTCTTGATCAACAACAATTTTCAACAAGTATTAAAATTTTTAGCTATAGTCTTATGGTATTTTTGAAGAAATTTAGAGGTGTTATTTTGTTGGTATTAGTTGTTCTATGAACAACAGACCTATTTTCATAAGTTCAATATTTTTGAGGTCGTGCAACCATGAACCCTCACTTTTAGCAACATTATCACCAAATCAACCATCCTTTTACCCACCTTCTCCTTCGATCAATTTTATAACCCTTATCAAAATGAATACCCTTATAACCCAAACCCTATATATCAAAATGATTACCAATATGAGGGTTATGTTGTTCAAGGTCAAAGTTATGTAGAGGGTTATGCTGAGTATGAAAGGAAAAGAAATCTTAGAATTGAGTTTAATAGTTAGAAGCAATAGAATATTTAGCTATCATGGAACAAATTGAGAAATCAATGACAATAATGAATGATAGGTGTCAGGATAGGGGACCCTATCAATGGGATGTTCCTACTTACCTTCCCTATCAAAATTCAGTGCCTATAAATTCTCCTTGCCAGCCAATGCAGCCTATTCCTCAGTTTCCTAATTATCAAGATGATGCAATTCCTATTTTTCTACCCCACAATCACATACTGAAGTCAAAATTAAGTGTCCAAGTTAGTGTTTAGAATATATTCCAAATGTAGATCTTATTCCCCAACCTCTTGTCCAAAATTTTCCAGTTGAATCAAACTAAGCCCACTACTTCTTTATCCATATTTTCGAGTTCGAAATAGAGAATCAAAAGATCAAGCGGGATGGGCAGCTATCAAGACAATGATAGGCTGGAATTTTTGTAGAACTTTCATGGATGGATGTCAAAGTTTCAGTTTTATTTTATTCCAGAATTGGAAAAAGGAACCACACAAAGGTATAATCTATTTTCTAGCAAATCAAGAGTGTTTAGAAGATGATCTACAATCTACATATTCTGAGTGTAGTGTGCATGAAGGCACCATACTCACACAGCTTACAGCCATATAAGAAGAGGATAGATCAATTTTAAATGAAAAGGAGGTTGAAATTCAAGAAATTTGTGTTTCAAATTTACAGCTTGAGGTTGATGATTTCTTGTCAGATTTGGAATACTACATAGGCGAAGAGTGGCCTATAGAACTAACTAGTTTTGTAGTTTCAACATTCAAATAACCTCTGGTGGATAAGGTTCCTCTTATACTTGAAAAGGAGGAAGAGATGTTATTAAACATAGATCCTTATTATCCCCTCCTAGAAGAACCATTTTGGGAGGAGAATGTCTTAGAACATCATGCTGCTGAAATCAGATCTTGTGCAGAAAAAATAGAAAATTTTGATCCTAGATTTTTTTTCTCAAAATAGAATGATCAAGATGAAAGATCAGTTGTGGAACAATAGTTTGAAGGAGCTGAAGTATGTTTAGATCAGTTTTAGAATGCCCAATAGGCTAAATCAGAACAACAACTTCATATAAGTACCTATGAAAATGAAGAAGATGATCTTCAGTTTTTTGACTGTACCATGTATCTGGATAGTGCATATGAAGAAGAAGAGAAGGAACTTGAGTTTTTAGACTGCATGGAGGATCTGAGAAATGCAGAATCATTTGATAGAAGTGTTGAAAGGTTACTTACAATAGTCATTGAACAACTTGCAGAATAGAAGCAGACCTCAAGACAATTTCAATATGAGTCACAACAGTTGGAAGACACAAAACAACCTCTAGACAGCTTTAGAAAGAGCTCATTGTTGAAAATGATATTCATGATTCAGATCAAATCAAAATTATAAACAATTTTGTTGTGAAGAGGCCTTGTCCTATTCGATATTTGGCTAATTCTCACCCAACTATGGTATTGCCAAATTTCATGCTTGCCTTGGAGCATGAAAGTGAGTCATCTGTTTTCAATATAAAGCCTCAAATCATGCCGAATAGATTACAAATCAAATAGAGGTGCTTCCCACTTCATGGACTGATCTGATGAGTGAAATAAAGGTACATGTCTCATTCCTAGCTATGTCACTTTTCTGGTTTCTAGAGATGAATTCATGGCCTCGGCTTTGGAGAAAAGGGAGCTATTTTTCACTTTGCATGTTTCAAGTTTTGTTTATCCTCGGTTGGTCTTTGGCTAGAGTAGGTTAAATTAGGATTTCCTTTTAATAAGTGTAGTTCATACACATTGCAATTTTTTTCAATCAATAAGTGCATTCATGCACGTGATCTAGTTTATCATATCCTTTCCTAGCTTTAGTTCATTTTGGAAGGGTTGGACCTTTCATAATGGAATATTTTTCTTACATGCTTCGGACTCCATGCCCAATGGAAAAGAGCAAGGCAACCTGTTCTCTACAAGCTAGTAGACAAATTTCCCCACAGGATCTCCAGAAATGTTGATAATTTTTGCAATTATGCAAAAATGGGCAACTCAAAACTTTTAAAATTTTCTCAGATTAGTGAGTTATGATTATGGTTATGTTTGGGACAGCCACCTTTGATTTAGATACAATTTTTAATTGTTTGGTTCTAGATAGAATTGGAAGTCATTTAGAATCAAAACTACAATTTGGGTACAATTTAATGATGTCATGTCTTATAGATGCATCCATTCCATTTAAAACCTTCATCACAACCGTGTAATAGTTTTGAATAACCATTGCAAATCCTCGAGGAAGGTAGAAGGGCGGCATATATCATATATGATTTTCTGAAGCTGCAGACATGTGGCAGTTTTGAGGACAATTTGCACTTTTTACAAGTAGTTTGCATTTTCAGTGAGCGGCAATAAGGTACACTTGATCATTTACTTATTTCTATGATTAAGTGAATTATTTAAGTGTTTTGAGTTGTATAAGTTCATTCATTATCCACACAGATGAAAGAAAGTACAGAAAGGAAGGACATACATCTCATAACACGAAAATATTTTCATTTATTCATTAGGAATAATAGTACATATTTTTCTCACACAATCCATGAGAAATAACTAAAAGGAAAGACAATGCATATATTTATGAAGCTAAAAATGTAAAGAGGTAAAAGAAACCTATCATTGCCTCGAGGGAGTGTTCTTCTCTTTTTGAAACCGTATTGTTGTCATGGTACCATTGAAGCATCAACTAAAAATGATCATCAAAAATGATCATAATCTTGAGTTTAGGGGTTTAATTTAACTCTTTATACTTCCAACTTCATAAATTCATGCATTTAAAAGTGTAACAAAGGTGAAGCAGAAGAATCAGAATTTTAGAGGCTGAAGTCAACTGAAACGAGATAAAATTACAGCTGAAATAGAATGAAAAGAGAATTCTGGGAAAATTTTGACAGGGCTTCACCATGAAAATGGACATTTACGACTTTTCCAGCATGCATGTAAAGTTGTAATGAAGCTTAAATACAATATTCAATCAGAAAAGGAAGTGAAATTACAACATCTCAGCAAGAACAATCCTATAGAGAGGAATTTAATACAAATTTCAGAAAGAAGTATTTTCTGATTATCTTAGTAAGAATGTATTATACAAAATGCAATAATGAAATACCCCATTCACAATAAAGCAAACAAGTTGTGTAATTAGGCAATGATCTAGGGAAGAGTATATTTTCAAATTTTGGGTTATCAGGCATGAGTTACAAACTTATTTCTCAGAGGTCAATGACAAACTCACCAACATGAAAGGATAAGTATCAATCTCGAATATAGATACTTAGAACAATAATAGCCATATTTGCAATTGAATGGTGATTTTGATGCAAAAGAATATCAAACAAGAGAATAGAGACAAGCAAGGTTAATACTTTCATGTTTCCAGGTTTATCACCATTTAACAGAGAAAACAATACAAAGGTTCAAACAAGTGAATTAGAGACAAGCACATGCCCAAGTCTAAAATGACAAGTCCATTAATGGGTATTAGTAGATCTAGGTATTTCGATCACTTACCCAAAATCAAAAGGAAAACGACTCCATAGACATGAGCCAAGATCACATAACTAGTCGAGAATGTATGGCCACCTTCCAATAGGTGTTGAAGGTTTTTCCTCTAGAAGGAATGAAATCTTTGTGAGTTTCTCAAGCAAATCACAGACCAAGTAAAATGATCAAATTTCATTGATATAGAGTACACGAAGTTTCCATATTTATAAAATAACACGAAATACCAATTCATAGTCATAAAACCAATAGAAGAGAAAATACACTACTTGGGAGTTTAAGCTCAAACCCTTGTCACCAGATGTGTCAAAGCTTCAGTACAAAGCCCATTAATGGGCTCTCAAATCTGAGGAAACATAGAGTGTAGGTTTGAAATATCACATCCATGGCATCAAATACAAGATGGACCATCAAAATAGAACATCTAGAGTCCCCTTATGACGGCAGACCCAAGTTTCATGAAGTGCTATCACAGGCACCAAGTAATGAAGCTTTGAGTTTTTGAAAATGGCAGCCACAAAATTTCCACAGAGTTTCCTTAGCTCGAATGGAGCTCAAGTGAGAATGAAAAATGACTAGGGTTTGGAGATTTTACTGTCTAACTCAATGGGTTAGTTTAACTCAACCCAAGTTACAAAAGTATGCATGTATCACATATCAGAAACCCTAAAATCATGCTTTATAGATCAATGCTCAAAAATCAACAAGTACAGAGATCGACGATCATGAATAGACCACCAAAATCGATGATGCAAAATTCATCCAAATGAAAGGGCGATCGACTTAGTCAAAGTTCAAAAATTTCAAATTGTAAAACTTTCATCCACATGTCCACAGCCCGAGAAGGACACGTGTTGTCACCATAGTGGAAGCGGAGAAATGGAGGATGGGATTCATTTGGGTTTTCAAACCTTAAAAATACAAAAAGTTAAAAGTTCCAAATTTTCCCTCGAAGCCCTAGCCCCAAGAATGACAAAGTCAATATCAAGAGAAAAGTCAAAAATCAATCACACATAGTATTGGTGGAGTGGCGGGATTTCTCAATGTTTTGATACTTTATGCAAATAGGAATAAAAAGTCTCAAGTTATTTTGTGTGCCCGCATTTCCCTAGGCGGAAGGCCGAGAAATTTTTCCCTTTATAGCTTGAAGCAATTAACCACGGTCATGCCCACCGACCACATTAATTGCGGGGGAAAACCCTAAATCATAGTCAAAGATCAACAATGCAGGTCCATCAAGGATAGAGATCAACGGTGTTGATAAAAGACCAAACCCGACTAGAGTTTAAAAATGCATATACATGGCGAGTGGACAGAAACCCTAGTTTGGGTTGAGTTAAAATGCCACCGAAAAATAGCCAAGGGTTGACTCATCGTGCAGAAGGGGCCAGCCCACGTGTCCATCAAATAATCATTGCAATATTGACTAAAGTCCGAACTATAGTATATGCTCCAAATAATACAAGTGTTGACCAAATCATGCCAACAATGATCACCGAAAAGGTGAGTCTTTCAAACCATACATTATCCAATGTGCAAAGGCCGACAAGTGTATACATGCATATATTTATCACAAAGGTGGCAGACTATAGTCTAAGGTCGGATAATTAAGAGTGGCCAAACCAATGAAGACTAATGGTCAAGTTCTAAGGTGTTCCCCATTAGTGGGAAAGTTAGAGATAATTTACATTGTTCTATCCATGTGAACACTAGAAGACGTAACAAGTGTCAACATCAAAGAAAAAGGTTGTCTAATCAGATAGATATTTAGATGAATTATTTTGCAAAGTGCAATTAATGTAATTTACTTTTGCTCAATACATAGGAGTATTTTTGCATGCTTTCACAACAGGACAGAATAGAGAAGAAGACAGAGTTGCATGTTCATGGAGAGAGACTTGCCTAGCAAGAAATCTTATTTTTAGCAAATTATTCACCCTTCTTTCTTAAAAATAGAACAATCAACTTTAGTTGACCAATTATAATCAAGGCTATTAATATCTATTTCTAATTGCATGCTCTATTTTTATTCCTTTATCTATTATTAAATAAAGGATAAAAATAAGATGCGCAAGTGAGTACAAGCCTCGGGATATTTTTAGGAAGAGGGTGAATTTTTTTTTTTATATATATTGTGTGCCTTTAAAAATCACAACGAGAACTTACGGAGGAATTTTTGGGTATAGGAGTACTAAAGCAATTTTTACCAGTTTTACCTTCTGAGTGTGAAGAATTTCTACCTTTCTAATTATTTACAATCTTGTGTATGTTTCTATTAGTCTTGTGAATGAAAATTCCCTGATCAATCATCTTATCCTACTGTAAAATTCAGTATTTTCTACATAATTTTAATGTGCATGTTAACTTATCAGTGTTGTTGTGATATTCTTCCCTCAGTAAAACCAAGTGTTTTTCCTTAAATTTTGTAGAATATTGTTCACTCATGCATCAAAACTCTTCCACATATCAATTGTGCATATACTCACCAAAGCCCTCATACAAATTTGGTGTATCACCTTAGTTTTAATTACTTTACAGTCATCTTTTACCTTTAAAACCCTAGAATCAATTTAGGATACATCAATAAGGAACCAAACTTTTCATCCCGAGACACCTCAAAATAGGTATACCCATAGACTGAGGTGTTTCCATTGATCTACGAAAGAGAGAGATCAATTGTGCAAGCTTAGAAAACCTAGAGCCATCTCTGCTGCATCGCACTTTCGAGAGATAACAACAAAGCGAGAATTAAGAATATAAAAATGAAACTGCTTGACAACTTTGACCACTGCAAAAGCATGTTTCTCCATCATAGTATATTTCAATTCATGAGCTTTTAGAACATAGCTCATGAATGCAATTGGAATTTCATGATCCTTAGAGTTTCTCCAGAGATAGCACAGCCTGACAGGTACTCTCTATAGCATAGCAATAGATGATAAAATCCTTGCTGAAATCAAGACATGCTAAGATAGGAGTCTTAGCAATGGCTTTCTTGATACCTTCAAATGCTTCTTTACCTTTAGAATTCCAACCAAAGTTTTTCTTTCCTTTCATCATGTGAGAAATGCTCATAGTCAGTTCTACAAAATTAGGAATGAATCTCCTCAAGAATTTTATCTTACCAAAGAAAGAGTGAACACCCTTTTTGCTTGTGGGAAGAGGAATCTGCTGGATTTCTTGAACTCTTTCTGGATCTATCTTGATTCCTTCTTTAGAGACAATATTCCCGAGCAACTTTCCTTCAAAGAACACACCAAAAAACTGATTAGGATTGAGAGAAACTCCATGTTCTCTGCATTTACGGAGGAATGCTTCAAGATCTTGAAAGGGATCTTCCCTTGTTTTGGAGAAAATATTCAAATCATCAAGGTAAACAACAATACATTCCCTTTAGATCGCCAAAATCCAAGTCCATTTCCCTCGAAAGGTGGCACCATCATTGATAAGACCAAAAGGAATTCTCTTTTAGGCAAAGGTGCCCCAAGGAGTAGTAAAAGTAGTTTTGTGTTGATAAGGTACGACTTCCACTTGATTGTATCCAGAGAATCCATCAAGCATAGAAAACATCTTAGAGTCTATGACATGACTTGTAAAACTTGATCCATCATGAGGAGAGGATAGTTGTCTTTCGAGAGGCTCGATTCCAATTCCTAAAAGCCACATAGATGTGAATATCACCATTCTTCTTTCTAACAGGGACAATGTTGGAAATACATGTTGAATGATGTATAGGAAAATGATCTTTGCCTTCAAAGATAATTTATGGATCTCTTGAAAAAAGAGCTAGCAACCTTAGGATTGTTTTTCCTTTTTTCTTCTTGAAAGGTTTGATCCCAAGTTTTAGAGGGATAAAGTGTTGCATCTCCTTTGGTTGAAAAGCCTTGAGATCATCATATGAATAGGCAAGAACATCAGCATACTTTTTTAATAGGTTTACTACTTTCTTCTTCTCTTCTTGAGTGCAACATTTTCCAATATTCACCATCTTGGGTTCCTCATGACTTCCAATATTAACCTTTTCACACTCAGCAGATTGTCGAGCACCTTGAGGAGCTTTAGATTTGATATACCTATCATGCTTATCGAATGATCTTCTAAACTCACCACCCTTTAGAGATCTTGTTACCTTTCAATTTGATGCAGCCATCTTGATCCATCTCTTCCTTGATATCTTCTTCATTATAGGGCACATAATCTCTAGGCAGAGTTTCACTTCCTTCAAAATAAAAGTCATCAAAATTATCCTTAAGCTCTAAGAAAGAGAGAAAATGTTGATCATCATTAAAAACTTGCCAGTTCCTTGCATTATCTGGTACACTGGGCCTATGAATCATTTCAATGGTGAATTTATCCTGAGAGAAATCTAGGTGAGGAATTAGCAAAGATTTTGAGACAACTAGAGAATCATCTATAGTACTCTTCTCTCTTTCACGACTTCAATGAAGAAAGCATCAAGAAACTCAATGGAATCCCAGACAAGATTTCTATAATGTTTCAATCTCCTATTCTTGACTTGGTAAAGATCCCTTACCTGTTTCACAATCAACTTTGCATCACCACAAGCACAAAGATTCTTCACTCCCATTTCTTTTGCCATGTTCAATCCAAGTATGAGTGCCTCATATTCAGCTATATTGTTTGTATTTTCAAAACAAATATTGAATGAGAAAGGATGAATCTTCCCTTCTAGAGAGGTTAACACCACACCAACCCCAGAACCAGCTGAAGAGAAGCTTCCATCAAATTCCAAATCCCAAATGCCATTAGGATCATGAATCACTTCCTTAGGATTTTTGCCTCATCTTGTGACATGATCATGTAGTTACCATGCCCTATATCTTCATAGAGTATTTGTGCTTTTGGATCATTAGTCTTTTGCACAATGTATTTAGTCTGTTTCTCAGGTAGTAGCTTCTTCATTTTTCCATTGACCGGGATCAAAGTGTGCAACCAATCCATCTGAATTTCACCTCCTACATCCTTACAGAAATTCCTACTCAACAACATACCATATGAGGGAGGAATATCAGCTACCAAAATAGTGGCTAAGACCCTTTTCTCTAGAAAAGCAGCAAAAGCTACTTGTGCATCTTTAATTCTTCCAACCAAAGGAACTTCTCTACTCTCCATGGAATAGCAGGAACCAAAGGCACGTGTTAGATTCATACCCAAAGCATGAGCTACTTTTTCGAGACATTACATTGTTCGATGCTCCTGAGTCTACAACATAATTACTAAGTTTATGGCTAGCTATGAGGAGAGTTACATAGAATGGTTTAATTTTATCATTAGGGAAGTGACTACACCACAAATATTGGTTGAGGTAAGGAAGAGGGAGTGGGAAAAATACCTTTAGAAGTATTTGATGAAGCATTGGATTTAGAATTGACAAATTTTACCATTTTGGAAAAGGGTTTTGGATGTGTCCGGTAAAATTATGCCTCACGAGATTTGGATTTTGTTCTTTTTGAGGTGATCAATGATATCAAAAGATCCGTAGTGGATGGGGAATTATTGCTAGGAACTTGAGAGACTTTTGATTTATCAGTTTTAGGATTTAAAGGACAAGAATTTTTGAAATATAAGTAGAAGAAGGAGGATTATCATTACTCACCTTTTACGTGGAGCGGTGGGAATAAAGCTCCTCTTCTCGTAACTACTAGAATAGTTATAGGATACTCTTTGTATTTATTAGCACGTTGCACCACTTTTTCTTTTCTATTCACTTGCTCCCATTCATGATAACATATGACTCACTATTCAACTATGCCACTCTTTCATCATATTCATCTTCTTCATCCATACCTTTAGTGGCAAGTAAATGAACTTGAGATCCACTAAGTTCCTCTAGTTATTCATCAACCTCTTCTTACGGTTTTCATAGAGTTCATTAAACTCTTCATCATCGATTTCTTGAACTTCACAAGATGCATTGATTTGGAACCTTGATGGGTAGGCCTTGATAGCCAATCTATTCGAGAAGAAGGAAAATGGTTCCTATGCTGAAAATTCTTCCTTGGAATATCTTGGTAAGGAGTATGATGAGCCAATTGTTTCTTGATAGCAATGAGATCATTTGCAAGCTTCATACGTAATCGGTCAAAATTTTCTCTAGGGAAAGAGGAAGAAGAAGATGCTTTATGTTTGGAGGATTCTCTTTTCAGTTTACCAGACATGATTAAATCATCCTCAACACTGATAGCCAAACACTGATCAACATCTAGAGTTGCAAGGTTAGCTCTCCTTAGTGCATAGCTTACTTTAGGTAACTGAGCATTGAGGAAGAAGCATTTTGGATTTGATCTATAGGATGAGTGTTCTGTGGAATTTTATGAATGATCTTGTTGAATTTGGCCACAAATTCTCTCATGGGCTCGAATGGTTCCTTCTTGATATGAGAGATTTGAGCTAATAGAGCATGCACATCTTCAGCAGGTTTGAAACATTTCTCAAACCGAGTTGTCATGGTTTTCTAATTAGTGATCAATCGAAAAGGAAGATGATAGAACCAATCAACGTGTTGTCCCGCAATGTCTCCACAAAAATCCTAACGAGATACATCTTCATGTTCAACCCCAAGAATTCCACATGCAACAATGAAGGCTGCAATGTGTTTATCTTGATGAACCTTCCCATCACCCTAGAATTTTGGAAATAATTTCTGTTACCCTAGGTAACACATGCACGAATGGCTGAGGAAGAGCAAGAGGCCCAACTCGTTGTCCCATGAAGAAAAGGGGTTGCCATCTTTGGAAAGATTGGTGAAGGGGAATCAAACACCAAAGCAAGTATCAAAGCACAAAGATTAGGACTGAGTTGTTCTTGAGGAATGCTATTCTTGGAATTTCTATCTTTAATAGGAGGTGTGCTTATAGAATGAGTTCTTTTGTTCCTTCTTGCTAGAAGAAGAGAGAAGTTTTGTTGCTCCAGAAGTTGAAAATGGGAATCTTCTATTCCGAGAGCCTTTTAACCACGAGTATATCTTAGAGCCACCAGATTGAAAATGATCTTGAAGTTGTTATTTTAGAAAGGGATCCGTTTGAAATGAAATCCCTAGTAGAGTCACCAAAAATTGTTGGGTTTTAAAATTGTACTTTAACAAACCACAATCAAGGGACAACAAGTCCCTCCTCTTTATGGGAGAGGTTCCCTTATTGAAAGCAAGTAGCAAAACTTATATAAAAATGTACAACTTTCAAAGTGTGGATTCCTGATATTTTGAAGTGTTTTATGCCCAAAATATTATCAATATGAAAGAATAGAAGAACTAAGGAGATGAGAGAGGAAGAACATAACAATACTTTCAGGAAATATAGATAGCAGTATAACCTTATACGTATTGAGCTAGGGATATGCGAGTAGAATCATTCACTTTCATAACAGATATAATTCCATGGACACAAAGTTCCAGAAATCATATAAATAAGAACAAAAAAATTCTTATCATAAAATATGGATGAGTCATGAAATTCGAATAAGGAAAGAAGGAATAACAGAGAGGAAGAAAGGAAAACAAATTTTTATTAACTACTTTTGAATCTATTACATCTACAGAGTACCAGGATCCAACCACCATAATGACATGGAGAAGACATTAAATAATCCTAAAAAATGGTTACATTCGAGTTTCTTGGTTCTTGCAGAAGCGTTAATGGCGGCAAAAAAATGATGCTCTATAATGCAACCATTAAACATGTTTTGTAACTTCAAATATGAGTTGTCCACGTGGAAAATATCTAAACTGAAGCGGGCTTGGGGAACCTTTTGAATTTTATGATTTTTATAGAGATTGTGCATTTTAGACATTTTGGTCTACCCATCCGCTTCTAATATAGGCTTGACACATGGCTTTACTTGAGTGGGGATGGAGTTGCGAGCTCACTTTTACAATTTTAACTCTTTTCAAAGAAAATCTCAAAAACTCAAAGTTCTCTACCGACCCGCCTCTCTGCTTTGACTTTTCAATGTGGGCTCAAGACCCCAGCTGGAGTCGTGGATCATTTTATAACTTTTAACTCTCTTTTTGGAAATAAAACCAAAATTCCCAAATTGCTCGACAAACCCACCTTCCCACTTTGACTTTTCAATGCAGGCATCAACATGTGGCTTCACCTAGGTGCCAGTGGGGTTGTGCTTCACTTTATAACTTTACGCCCTTTTAGAAACAAAGGTAAAATTCCTAAAGTTTCCCGACAACCCACCTCTCCGCTTTTGACTTTAAAAAGGCCACATGTCCCTTTGCAGGCCTTAGGCATTCTTTTTACATTTTACGCCTTTCACCATAATGCCTCAAAACACAAAAGGACCCACCTTTCCACCTTTGACCTTTTAAAGCATCAAAACACAAAAAGGGCATGCTTTTTCATTACTACTTGTTTCACCAATCAAGATCCTTTGGGCCATGAGGCCAATTTGAAAATTTTGTTAAAAATAACAAAAGTGACAAGTTTAAAAGATAAACTACCATGCCATATCCAATTAGAGATGTGCGTACCGTACCGTGGATGTTGGGAAAAAATGATAGGAAGTTATGCCCATAAATGATGAAACGAAGGGGGAAAATTCCACTATTCATGCCCAGATTACAAATTACTTTTCACGGGAACAAAATTACAAATGACACAAGGCTAGATGTGATCCTCACCAAAGAGAAGGATTGACAATGACACTCAAATGAAGGAAAATATTTTTTAAGCATCTAGATGGGGAAATAGAAAATACTTCAAACTGTAAAAACTAAATAATTTTCAAGTGAAATGGTGAGATTAAAACCGAGCACCAATGACTTCAAAACATGAATTTTTCTATCTCTCCAGACTTCTCATTTTTCTCAGACATCTCTCGACGGCACCAACTCAAAAATTTTGGAACTTAAATTGGAAAGTGAGGGGGATTTTGAGGGTGATAACATAGTTGATGAGGAAGCCTTGGAAGAAATAATTGACAAATTGATACATTTTGATGAGAGGCACACCATAAAGCATGTCGAGTAGTTATTTACCTTAGCTCATGTTCACCTAGGTAATTTATTTATCTTTATTGTATTTATCCTCACCCACTTACGTGTGTGGATATTTATTTTTATTTATTTAGATATTAGGGGATATTATCTAGTTGTTAGGTATAGTTATTTCCTTGATCTATGGTATTGACTATATCCTTGATGTCTAGTTCTCTCCTAAATCTATGGACTTAACTAGTTATTTTATGAATAGTTATTTCCATGATTTATGGCTTGATCTACGACATTGACTAGTTCTTAGATTGTTATTCCTTTCCTATATAAGCAAGGCCCGTTCTCATTTGTAAAGGTTTATGTAAAGTTATTTTGGTGAATTACTTTCATCTTATTGATCATGGTGTTTGATTAGCATCTATGTTCTTGGCTTGGTATGATCTAGTTATCATTCCTTTTATGGTATCAAAGCAAGAGATTGTTGTTGACATCCATTTGTAAGTTTCATTTTGCAAGCATTTTTTTATATTCATATATTCGGGATTTTTCCGTATTTTTTTGCTTCGTACGTGCTCGAGGAAAGTAATTTATGGGTTTTGTTAGTTTTTTCGAGATCCACATTTCGATTTTCTTCTACGTTGTATCATTTTCGGAAGTTGTGTAGAGTTTTCTATTTTGGTAAAATTTGCATACTACTATTTTGGGCAGCGAAGGTCATTTTCGGCATAGTCCGAGAATAACGATTTTACCGAAGTAGTTGGATGTGACTTTCTCTAAAACCAAAGAACACACCCTAGAATAGTAAGTTGCACACCCATAGAAATCTTTATCCCCTAGTTATATGGTATGGTCATATGAGGGATTAAATCTTGTGATTCATACTAGTAGGTGCTTAACTCCATCCCCCTTTCATTTTATTTGTGTGGTGAAGCCAAGAGTATTTTATTCCAACTAAAATAAATAGTAGAGCATAATATTGAAAAACTTGTAATTTTTATCGGTAACTCGGTTTTGAGCTCTATTTTTGCAAAAGTGCTTGTTTTTCCGTGCTCTTTCCATTGGAAATATTTATTTTGAGAATTGAACTATAATTATAAAGTTCCATATTGTAACACACACTCATTATAAAGTGCCAAAATCTAGGGGGTCTCTTGCTGCATTGTTTAGGGTCTTGTTGCATTTCTTTGTTCTTGCATTTATTTTTGGTGATTTTTTGAGGATGACATCTAATTATGCATTAGATCATGTTGAGCCATTAAAAACACATAATTACCACACATGGAAATCAAGAATGGAAACAATAATTAAGAAGAAAGGATTACGGGCTTTAACTTCTTGAGAATAATCGGTGTTTCACTAGAGAATATGAGAAATTTCAGTACAGTGTAAATTTGATGAGTGTATGGGTTTGATAGGAACTTACGTAAATGATAGTATTTTGTTTCATTTGGAAAAATTGGACTCTCCTTTCAAAATTTGGGAGAAATTAGAGGATTTATTTGGTAAGGTGGATCATATGAGAGCCATGCAACATGACATTGAGATCACCTCTCTTAATCCTAAAGATTTTCCTAGAATTATAGACTATATTACCAAGTTCAAGAATTTGTTGACACAGTTGAAGAGGATTGGAAGAGATAAGAAAGATGAAGAGTGTGTTTACTTGATTCTATCCAAGTTGAGAGGACCATTCCAAATTTTTTCTTCTACTATTTTCTCTAGCATGGATTCATTAGGTGATACATTCAAAATGCATAACTTATAAACATTTAGCGAAAGACTTACTAGGGAAGAATCCAAATTATCTCACCTTGAGTATTCCACCTCTCAAAAGGCACTAGTTGCATCTAATCCTAAGGCCAAGGGAAAACCAAACAATAAAACCAAATCCACACCTTCTCCATCTCAAAATTATCCTAAACCCAAAGAAAACAACTCAAAACCCAAGGAGTCTTCTAAATCCAAGAATAAGTCTCGTCGTTTTGTGTGGGTAGTAATCATGAAGAACATAGGTGTTATAAGTGAATGCAAGTCTTAGAAGATGTAGTAAAGAAACACAAAATTTATATCTCCATGCCACATCCTTCTAATCAGCATGAAAAAGTACTTAATGTTGTTGGGAGATCTCGGTCACCACTTGTAGATAGTTGGGTTATAGATTCTGTACTTCTCATCACATGACTTCTTCCGAGTCTTTTGTTTCTCTAGGTTTGAGTTCTACTTCCAAAATTGAGGTTGGAGATTCTTCCTTTATTTCTGTTAAAGGAAAAGGTGATATATAACTTGATGGTGGAAGTATCCAATATGCACTATATGTTCTTAACATCACTACAAATTTTCTTTATGTACATCAAATTTGTCATTCTGGTCAAGGAAAACCAGTGACTTTTACACCACATGGAGCAGAAGTAAGAACTTTGTTGGAGCCTCATTCACTAGTTTCTTAGGGTATTGTTGATCATAGTTCTAGACTATATCACTTTGAGTGTTTTGATGACACTTCTTCTATAGGGATAGGATTGGTTTCTCATGCAGATTCAGAGTAAGCTTTAGCATGAAAGATTTGGACATCTCAATTACGGATATTTGAAGGAGTTGAAAACTCATGGTATGGTAGATGGTCTTCCTAGAGTTTCTTATCTTGAGGAAGTTTTTCATGGTTGTTCATTAGGAAACAACACCAAGATCCTTATCCTAAGAATTTGTCTAAGAGATCTTCTTCACCACTTGAGCTTGTGCATAGTGACTTGATGGTTTTTCCTACCCCATCTTTGATGGAGCTAAGTATGCGATTACATTTATTGATAATTTATTAAGGCGTACTTGGGGTTTATTTTCTCAAGTAAAAAGGTGATTTTTTCACACTTCAAATTCTTTAAGGATTTGGTCGAGAAACAATCTTCTAGTAGCATAAAGAACCTTCGATCTTGATAATGGGGGAATTATTTCGTGAATGATTTTCTAAAATTTTGGCAACTCAAGGCTTTATTCACCAACATTATGTTCCACATACTCCACAATGAGAATGGCCTAGCGAAAGGAAGAATAAAACTTTGAAGGAAATGGATAACTATATGATGCATTCTAGAGATTTACCTCCTATCTACTAGGCATAAGTAGTTAATTTTGCTAACTACATTCAAAATCACACACCCATGACAAAGAACTTGAGAATTTGAATCCGGTGGAAGCTTGGTCCAAAACTAAGCCGGATGTCTCATATTTTTAGTCTTTGAGAGTCGTGCTTGGCATTTGTGCTAAATAAGAAAAGGAAAGCTTTGGATAAGAAGAGAAAACCCTTGATCTTTGTAGGGTATTGTAAGGACATGAGAGCTTATTGACTTATAGATTATGATACTCATGACATTATTTTTTGAACACATGTTCAGTTTGATGAGCGCTTTACTCCTCATGCTTCTTCATCTTCTTCTATGTCTCCTTCTTCTTCTTCTCATCTTGAGGATCCTTTCTTTGAGGAGGTTGATGAGGAGGTTATAGATGTCATTTAGGATCCTATTCTCACCGATGTTGTCACTTGCCTAAGTGGGCTAATACTTTGTATTTTTGAGGCAACACCTTTCATAGAAGATCTTCCACCAATAGGCATCACCAGACACATTCTATAGGTTTTAGAATTTTGTGTTAGGCGGTTTACGAGGATCTAAAATATTTTTTAAAGGCTCATGGGATACAAGAGTGGGATGATGTGATGATAGCTAAGTATTCTTCTTTGATGAATAATCATACTTGGGATTTGGTATCTCTTCCTAAAGGAAGAAATATGGTTAGGTGTAAGTGGGTATACCAAACCAAATACGTATTTGATGGGTCCATTGACAAGTATAAAGCTCGTCTTGTTACAAAGGGTTTTTCATAAGTTGAAGGTATTGATTACTCTAAGACTTTTGCACCCATTGCCAAGATGGATTCTGTACACCTTGTACTTGTTCTTGCTGCATCACAGGGGTGGCCCATATACTAGATGGACATGAAGAGTGCCTTTTTACATGGAGATATGTAAGAGGAAATATATATGGATCAACCAAATAGATTTTTTCAGGATTTTCTCTTGTTTGTAGGCTCAGAAGGTCTCTACACGGTCTCAAACAAGACCCTCGGGCTTGGTATGAGAAGATGGATTCTTTTCTTATATCTATTGGTTTTTTTGTTGGCACTCGATCATATAATGTATCTCTGGCATTTTGGTGAGGATATTATGATACTTGTATTGTATGTTGATGATCTACTACTTAATGGCAACTCTTCTTCCACATTCGAGTATTTAGTGGGCTCTTTCTACATAGTTTGATATCACGAGATCTTGGTTTATAGATTTCTCGGATAGATTAAGGGATTCATTTGAGTCAACAAAAATAAACCCATGATTTTCTTCAGCTCTTTGATATGGCTGATTACAAGCAAAGTCCGTCTCCTTTTTAGTTTGGGGTTACTCTTACTTCCACATGTACCACAAAACTTTGTGATCCTATGTTGTATAGGAATTTGGTTGGGAGTCTCATGCACTTGACCCATACTCACCCTAATATTTCATTTGTAGTAGGGATTGTATCTTAGTTTTTACATTCTCCCCATATTAGTCACTAGAAGGCTACTAAAAGGATTTTACATTATTTGCAGGGTACTTCCCACTTTGGCCTACACTACACTAGGGGTTATACTCAGTTGGTTGGGTATACAGATTCAGATTGGGAAGGTTTTATTGATGACAACATTCCACTTCAAGCTATCATTTCTGCCTTGGTTCTTCTCCAGTTCCTTTGGCATGCAAAAGGAATAGGGTATTGCACTTTCATCTTTAAAGGAAGAGTATAGGGTAGCGATTACAATTGGGTTAGAAAATTCTTTGGCTTTTCTAATTATTGATAGAGTTTGGGTTCCCATTTGGATTCACCGAATGTACTTTGGTGTGACAACCAAAGTCTAGGGAAGCGATTACATCTTCAAATGAAGAGAATAGGGTATTGCACTTTCATCTTCAAAGGAAGAGTACAAGGCAGTAGTTACAACAAGTTAGAAAATTCTTTAGCTTTTCTAGTTATTGATAGAGTTTGGATTCCCACTAGATTCACCAATGGTACTTTGGTGTGACAACCAAAGTCAAGGTAGTAGTTACATCTTCAAATGTAGAGAACGGTATTGCACTTTCATCTTCAAAGGCAGTGAGTACAAGGCGTGAATTACGGTGAGTTAGAAAATTCTTTGGCTTTTCCAGTTATTGATAGAGTTTGGATTCCCACAGGATTCATTGACTGTACTTTGGTGTGAAAATAAAAGTGCAATTCACATTTCTTGCAACCCAATTGAGCACCAGCAGACAAAGCATATTGAGATACACATCCACTTCATTCGGAAACATACTCATGATGGAGTTCTTTTCTTGGAGTACCTTTCAACTCAACAACAGGTTGCGGACATATTTACAAATCCTTTTGCATCACCTCGCTACCTTGAGTTGTGTGGAATGCTTGGGGTTTCAAAATTTGTTCTTGGGGGGTGTTCGTGAGAACATCTTCCTTCTTCTTATTCTTTCTCTTTCCCTATAATAGGATTTTTTCCTTCTTTTGGTTCGATATTTCTTCATGGATATATTGTACATGAGTACCTCATCGGCCTAGCTATTAGGACTCATCTTTGTGGACATGCCACTTCTATTTTGGATCCTAGCTTCACTTGAGGGGGTGTTAGAGTATGTATTTATCTTATCTCATGTTCACCTAGGTAATTTATTTACCTTTATTGTATTTATCCTCACCCACTTATGTGTGTGGATATTTATTTTTATTTATTTATATATTAGGGGGATATTATCTAGTTGTTAGGTATAGTTCTTTCCTTGATCTATGGTATTGAATAGATCATTGATGTCTAGTTCTCTCCTAAATCTATGGACTTAACTTGTTCTTTTCATGATTATGGCTTGATCTACGACCTTGACTAGCTCTTAGATTGTTATTCCTTGCCTATATAAGCAAGGACCATTCTCATTATTTTTCATTGACTTCCATAAGAATATATAATATTGTTGTTCCTTTGCTTACAAAGTTTTACGTAAAGTTATTCGGAAAATTACTTTCATCTTATGGATCGTGGTGTTTGATTAGTATCTTTGTTCTTGGCTTGGTATGATCTAGTTATCATTCCTTTTATGCACATTGGAATCGAAGTAGAAAAAGGTTAGGTGGAAGGCATGGCATGCCCAGAACATCGGGGAAAAAAATATTGAGATTGGACAAATGATGCTTCTTTATTATTCTAAGTTTATGCACATCCAAGAAAGTTTAATTTTCATTGGTTGGGATTGTATGTTATCACTCATATACTTGAATCGGGAGCTTTTCGAGTTAGAGACATTTAATGTAATACGGTTACTGGTTACTTCAATGGGAGTAGGTTGAAGCCCTACTATAAATAAGTCTTCTTGGTGTTTGTAATAAGGTAGTGTTTCCATTTAGAATAGGTTTTCATTTATGTATTTCCTTAATGTATTTCCTTCTTCGTCGCTATGATTTGTCAATTTAGTTTGGTGTTTTGTGTAATAAGTGTGTTTGCGCATTGGAAGCTAATTACCATTTGAATTATTTTTATGCATAGAGGACTACACATACCATTGGTGTGGGGTGGTTATTCACAATTGGGTATACATGAGAACAAAACTATTACAGATGCTAGTAAAGTGTGGAAAGGAGTTGTTAGAAAGGAGATTTCTCTAAAAATATGGCCATAGATGAAGATAAATGAGGGAACAATATAACGTGAGGTAAGAAGTGGTCATGGAGACTACTAGGGAAGGCGCGAGTGTTGAGCTACTCGGGAGCATAGAAGAATGCTTTGAAGAGAAGTCTCTGTGAGGAAGGTAGGAAGGTGTGCTAGAAGGTAAATGGGGCGTGAAGATGTACCATGTAGATATTGTGAAAATGGTCAATTAATGAGAGGATTTTTGGTAGGTGAAGGAGCAATAAATGCACTAAATTTTTGAAAATCTATATAAGGATGTGATGTGGGTTCATTTTTACCTTTGTGATCACAATTATTTGAGCAAGCTAAGTGCGACCGAGCCAAGAAAATCATGTTGAGGTGCGGAGCATTGTGAAACCATACGTGGAGAGAAAACTATTACATGGAAGAGGCTTATGTCCCCATTGGTGAAGGGTTTGAGTGAAGTAGAAGCATTGAGAAGGAGCTAGGGCATGCGGTTTCAAGCTAGGGCATGTAGATTTGAGCTAGGGTTTGAGTTTTCTCATTATAGACAACAAAAGATGATATTTTTATGATGACACCAAAGAAAGCACCTACAACAGGAATGAAAGGAAAGAAGAAGGTAGAAGATGAAGTTGAAATTGCTCCCAAGAGTAATTTTTCAGAGATGCAATACCCGGAAGGAGTAATAGTCGGACAAGAGTGGGATTCCCACATCTACAGATGCAAAATAAGTGACTACAACCACCGTACTTCTGACAACAAGGGAGAGTTAGATGCATTGCAAAATAAGAAGAATAACAAGTGCACGGTGGAGGATATGCCAATGTATGATGATGTTAGGGAGAAATTACTTGAAGAAAGTAAGATTTTACCAGTGTATAAGCTCCCATATTTTGGAAATATGAACCTTTATACCAATGGTTGATGAGAAAAATCAATGAGGACTTATTTTATTTTGTCGAGACAAAGGGGTAGGATCATACCAGCCCTGGTTTCGACACTAACATGATTGATTGTCGAGATGAAGGGTTAGGATCATACCAGCCCTGGTTTCGACACTAACAAGATTGAAGGGCATAGGGGTAGACCTTATTAGTGATCTGACTGATAAAGCAGTGGTCATAGAAACAAGAAATGAGCTAGGGTATACCAAAGGTCCATGTGAAAAGGACATTGATAAATTGAAGAAGTTTCTGTAGTGCGGGAATATGTGCATCTTCTAACCAAGTTGAATGACCAAGAGAGATGGTCACAGGTAAACACCATGTGGCTTCACATTGCAAATAAAATGTCTTAGGGAGTAGTATACAACCTATCAGGATATATTTTAGACACCATTGTTGAGGAAGCGCAAATAGGAGAAAAGATAGGTTTTGGAACTATCCTCCTTTCTCTTGTTTTTTTAGAAATTGGAGTGCTCGATGGGCGAAAAAACAAGATCTAGGAGTACCCCTTATAAAATAAGTACCTCATGGAAAGGTTTGAAAAATATTTATGTGAAGGATCAATGAGTGGGTCGTTTAAGGAAAGGGTAGAGATGTGTTATGACCTACTTCACACGGCATTTAAGGAGGAGTGGCAAACTCCTAAGGAGCTACCTTTGGTAGTAGGTAAGGAAGTGCAGCTCACAGTGTACCAATAATTCTACAATGCATGGTTTGCTATGAGTGATGGGGCATGGAGTCCATGGTGAAAACTTCCCTATGCCTTCATAATGTGCTACTTCTAAGCCTCATCTCACATGTTTACTCATGCGCGCTATTTAAAATTCAATGCAGACAAGGTAGACTATGACTACCACACCCTCAGAAAGACATATGTGTATCTAGGCTAGACTACCTACATTGAGAGGCTCATCTCAAACTTCATAAGTATGAAGCCAGTAAGCTTGGCTATTGAGAACAATGGACCTACACTCATATACCTTTAACTTAATGCTAAGTTGGATAATAACAAGTATGTGGAGAATGATTTTGTGATCCCAGGGCCTCTTAAGGGAAAACATATAGTGGAGAATGTGCCAGCTCCAAAGCCTCAATGACTATAGAGGTAGATGAGGAGGAAGAAGAACACAAAGATAGTGGAGGCTTGGATCATAGAGGCGCAGGTAGCCCATAGATAGAGTGGAGATTGAGTGTGTGAATACTCCACCTCAAGAACAAGAAGGAGATGAGGACTTGGACATGGAAGCAGTCCATGAAGAGTGTTTCTTTAAGAGGGTATTCAAAAGAACAAGAACCCAAGGTGTAGGAAATCCATAGCCTATAAGAAGATCACCATGACTCTCCCCTTAGAAAGAGGAAACTAAGAAGAAGGGAAGTTACAAAGAAGGCATAAGAATTGGAGCATAAGAAACCTCACACGCATGAAACTATTCAAGATGTCAAAGGGCCAACTCAAGCCTTGGCTCTCAAATTCCTAAGGGACCAAGAACAAGGATACCAAGTGGAGAATACGTTGTGCAGAGTATGGGCTATGGTGAAGACACAAGGAAAATCATCTCGCACACATTTTCAAAGCACGGTGGACTTGAAGGAGTTATATGGATGGGGGCGATGGACCCAGACATGGCTGACAACATGCCTGTGAAACAATTTTCTTGGTCCATGCAAACTCACATGGATGAGCCATATTTTGATGTATGCGAGGAGTCTTATGTGTCAAGAAGAGTGAAGAAGGCACCTCAGAGAAGGCACATGACTATAAAGCCCACTCTCATGTCTGATGAGCAAGTGAGAAATGCCTTGGTTAAGGTATCTATAGAGGTGGTGTGGAGGAATATTGATAAGGATGCCACTATTAGAGTGTTACTTGAAGATAACAAGGAAAAAACTATAGAAATAGCACGTCTAAAAGGAGAGAAGGATCTAGATAACAAAAGGAATGACGCCAGTCATCGGCATGGCGAAGAAATTGGTGACTATGTTCTCAAAGCAAGACCACATCTGGAGTCTAAGGTACACGATAAATTTCAATGCCCAAAGATCCTGAGCAGAAGTAGAGAGAGAGATGACTTACGTGGTTAGAAATATTTCATCTTACGAGGCATTACTCCAAAATTTACAAGATGAGCTAAAGAAAGCAGATCAAGCTTTGAACACATGTGTAACTCTAGAAGTTGTGATCGGGATCAAGAATATAATAGAAGAGAATGAAATTCTTAAGGCGGTGAAGGATGAGACTTTAGGGCACTCAAAAAGACTAGCATTAGTAAATAAAAAGTGTAAATCCCTTGCAGTAGCACAAAACCTACATAAGGAGAGGATGGATGAGATTGGAAAGCTCATAGTGCAAAATATGGATCTTCTAGAGGGAAGGATGTCTGCTATGGCCAATGTTGTTATAGTATTGCAGAATGAAAAGGGAGAGATAACCTAGGATGAGTTGGAAGCCATTTCCATAGATGTTCCAAAGAAGAAGAGAAACACACTAGATGACTAGAAAACATTGGAGGCTAAGATTAAAATAGAATATGCAGAGTTGATCCTCCCAGTTAAAGTAGAGGGTGTTGCAGAATAGAAGTCTATTCTTTGTATAGTAATTCTTTACATTCTTTCCATTCTTATTCTTTATTGTTTGGGACAATCAGGAGGAACCCCTTTCTAGGATGAAAATGTACATTAGTGTGGGGTAATTTTGAGTAGACAGTATGACACTAACAGATGGTACACAAAATATCCACGTGCGGGAACAAGGCACATTTGAAGGAATAGAAGGATAGCAAAGAAAATGCACGCCAAGACAAGTTGATTTGGGGGTTTAGTTGTTTTTCATAGTTACTGAAGCTATTTTTGGAGATAGTGTGCGGAGAAGATAATGGGACGGAGACTTGTGTGACACACAAATGTTATTTTGAAGATGATCTTCTACTAAGTTTCATGCATGAGTTTAGGATAGTAATTGTATTACTACTTCCGATCAACTATAGGAGATATATTATTAGCGCACTTGCATATGTGCATATTATTGTAATAGTGCATGGCTATTTTCAAAATTTAAACTATTTTAGGAGGTGCATAAGTGGTGAAGGGAAAGTCCCCACCCTATAAGTATGTATTAGTCTATAGAGAGACACAATAGAGACATTGTGTATGAGTTATTGTAGAGTTATGTTATCAGATCTGTTACACACATAAACTTATGGTAATGTTATATGATGTAAGAAGCTTTTGTATTTACTGTGTTTAATATAATGGAGTGTATTGGCTGGATAAAGGTGTTAAACATGACTGTAACTAGTTCTTGCATGGTTGATTTCATTATGATTATTGTTTAATTCATGATTCTTTAAGATCTAGATTTGGAATATGCTCTGTGGAATGTTTATGGTTAGTTAGGGTTTTGGATGTATGTTTTATCTTCAACACGTTAACATCCTACACAAGCAACTCTAAAGAGGGGCCTGGTACCTTTGCACACTTTGGGTGAGCACTCAACTCGAGTGAGTGATGTTTCGATCAGTTGGGTTGTTCATGGTGGATTCTAGGCTACATCATAATCCATGTTGGTAATGGGCAGAAAAGTATCATAGTAATCAATACCTTAAACTTGTGGAAACCCCTTTGTAACAAGACAATACTTATACTTATCAATGGACCAATTAGTTTCATATTTGGTTCAGTACACCCACTTACACCTAACCATCTTTCTTCCTTTAGGAGAGATACTAAATCCCAAGTATAATTTTATTCATCAAAGAATAATACTCGGTTATCATTGCATCATCCCTCTTTCATCCCATGAGCATGTGAAAAAATTGTGTATCCTCATAAAATTCATGACACAAAATTCTATAACCTATAGAATGTATGTGATGATGCCTAGTGGGTGGAAGATCCTACATGAAAGGTGTTCCCTCGAAACTATAGTAGGAGCCCACTTAGGCATAGTTACAAAATCAATGGGAATAGAATCCTCATCAGCATCTATAGGATCCTCAAAGAAAGGATCCTCAAGATGAGATAAATAAGAAGTAGTCATGGAAGAAGATGAAGAATCATAAGGTGTGAAGTGCTCATTCATTGAACATGTGTTTCGAAAAAGAACCTCATGAGTATCGGGACATAAATGTCAACAAAATCTTATGTCCTCACAATACCCTACAAATATTAAGGGTTTTATCTTATTATCCAAGGCTTTCCTTTTCATCTTAGGCATAAAGGCCCAAACAGGGCTCTAAAGACTCAAAAAAATGAGATATCGTGGGCTTATTGTTGGACCAAGTTTTCTCTGGATTCAAATGCTCAAATTCTTTTTGTGGTGTGCGATTCTGAATGTAGTTAACACAATTAACTATTTCTTCCCAATATATATGAGGTAAATCTATAGAATGCATCATCTAGTTAGCCATTTCCTTCAAAGTTTGATTATTTTGTTCTGCTAAGCCATTTGATTGTGGAGTATGTTGAGCGAATGCTGGTCAATAATGCCACGAGTTTCTAAAAATTCAGAAAAAATATTATTAAAGTAATCCCCTCCATTATCAATTTCAAGGTTCTTTATGCAACTATAATATTATTTCTCAACTAAAGCCTTGAAGAGTTTAAAGTGTTAGAAAACATCAATTTTGTACTTGAGAAAATAAACCCAAGTACTCCTCGAGAAATTATCAATAAACGTAATCGCATACTTAAATCCATTGAAAGAGTGGGTAGGAAAAACCATCAAGTCATTATGCACAAGCTCAAGTGGTGAAGAATATATCTTGGAAAATTCTTAGCAAATGGATCTTGGTGTTGTTTCCTAATGCATAGCCATAATAAACTCCCTCAAGACAAGAAAATCTAGGAAGACCATGAACCATACCATGATTTATCAACTCCTTAAAATATCTATAATTGAGATGTCCAAATCTCTCATGCCAAAGCTTATTCTCTAAAGCTGCATGAGAAACAAATCATGTCCCTATAGAGGAAGTGTCATCAAAACCTTGAAAGTGATATAGTCTAGAACCATGATCAACAATACTTTGAGCAACAAGTAGATGAGACTCCAAAAAAATTTACTTCTTCCCCAAGTTGAGTAAAAGTCATTGTTTTTCCTTGACCAGAATGACAAATTTGATATACAAAAAGAAAATTTGTAGTGATGTTAGGAACATATAGTGCATCTTGGATACTTCCACCATCAAGGTGTATGTCACCTTTTCCTTTAATAGAAAGAAAGGAAGAATCTCCAACCTTAATTTTGGAAGTAGAAATCAAACCTAGAGATACAAAAGTCTCCTTGGAAGAATTCATGTGATGAGAAGTACCATAATCTATAACCCAACTATCTGCACGTGGTGACGAGATCTCTCAACAATATTAAGTGCTTTTTCATGCTGGTTAGAAGGAGGTGGAGTGGAGATATAATTTTTTATTTCTCGACTACATCCTCTAAGGCTTGTATTCACTTATAACACCTATGTTTGTCATGACTAATACCCCCACAAAAATAGCCTAAAAGGCTAGACTTATTCTTGGATTTAGAAGACTCACTTTGGGTTTAAAGTTGTATTCTTTGGGTTTAAGAACTTTGAGATGGAGAAGGGGTGAATTTTGTTTTACTTTTTGGATTTCCCTTTCCCTTAGGATTAGATGTTACTAATGCCTTTTGAGAGGTGGAAGACTCAAGGTTATACAATTTGGATTCTTCCCTAGTAAGTCTTTCACAAAATGTTTCTAAGTTAGGAATTTTGAATATGTCACTTAAGGCATCCATGCTAGAGAAAAGGTAGAAGAAAATATTTGGAATTCTCCTCTCAACATGGATAGAATTAAGCAAACACAATCTTCATCTTTCTTACCTCTTCCAATCCCCTTCAATTGTGTCAACAAATGCTTGAACTTGGTAAGATAGTCTATAATTGATAGAAAATCTTCAGGATTAAGAGAGGTGATCTCAATTTAAAGTTTCATGGCTCTCATGTGATCCACCTTACCAAATAAAACCTCCAATTTATCCCATATTTTGAAAGGAAAGTCACATTTTCTAAATGACACAAAATACCATCACTTACATAAGTTCCTATCAAACCCATACACTCATCAAATTTACATTGGTACTGAAATTTATCATATTCTCTTATCAACGGTGGTTATTCAAAGAAGTTAAAGCCCATAATTCTTTCCATTTAATAATTTTTCCATTCTTGTGTTCCATGTGTGGTAATTATGTGTTGTTAATGGCTCAACATGATCTAATGAAAAATTAGATAAATACGCCATTATAAAAATCACCAATAAAAATGCAAGAACCAAGTAATGCAACAAGACCCCTCAGATTTTGGCACTTAATAATTATAGTGCATTTCTCAAAATAAGTAGTTCTAATGGAACAAACATGAAAAAAGAGCACTTTTACAAAAAAATGACACTCAAATCTGAGTTACCGATTAAAAGATACAAGCTTTTCAATTTTATGTTGTACTATTTATTATAGTTAGCACTAAAAAAATAAAATGCTCTTTCCTTTACCACAAAAATAAAATTCTCTTGCCTTAACCACACAAATAAAATCAAAGGGGGCTGGAGTTAAGTACCTACTAGTAGGAATCACAAGCTTAAGCCCTCATTTGACTAGGGGCTAAGAATTTCAATGTGTCCATACAGTACACTTCTTACTATTCCGGGTGTGTCGCTTGTTTTCAAGAAAGTCACATCCAACTAATTCTTCTAGTGAAACCTGGTAAAACATACTATTTTTGGACTGTGTCAAAAATGACCTTGGCCGCCCAAATAGTAGTGTGTGGATTTTCCTGGAATGGAAAAATGTACACAATAATCTATGCGACCTGCTAAAAATGAGGAAAATGTTCCTCTAAAAAAACCCAGTTTGGATCTCAAAAAACCCAGAAACCATTTTTCCGGGTCTTCTTCTACATTCACATGGATTCTAAATAAGATCGGTATATGCTTTTTCCCTGCAATAATTTTTTTAAAATGAGTGCCTCCAAAATTGGTTGAGTTTACAGTCATTCTTAGGGTTTTGACACCTTCTAAATCAAATGGAAGGATATTTTTTTCATAAAAAGTCACACAACAACAAAATACAAACAAATCCTGAATATATGAATATACAAAAACCCTTATTTACAAAATAAAACATACATACGGATGTCAACAACAATCTCCAAATATTAAACCATAAAAGGAACAATAAGCAGTTGTTCCAAGACAAAGAACTCAGATGCTAATTACACACCAAGTTGAATAAGATGAAAGTAATTTTCCGAATAACTTTACAAAACCTTTACAAACAAATGAGTAGCAATATCATATATTATTATGAAACTCTGTGAAATGTAATTCTGATGGGCCTTACTTATGTAGGCAAGGAAGATCAATCTAAGAACCAAGTCAAGGTCATAGATCAAGTGATAAATTTTGGAAAGAACTAGTCATCAAAGAACTAGTCAAGACCATAGATTTAAGAAAGAACTAGTCATAAAAACTAGATAATATCTTGTTAATTTATAAATAAGAAAAAACAAATATCCACACACATAAGTGGGTGAGGATAAAATACATGAGGTAAATAAAGTACCTAGGTGAACATGAGCTAAGGTAAATACCTACTCTTATATTATTTATTCACCCTCTCTCTATTAACATATCTTGTAGTTCCATATGTTGTAGAGTTTGGAGTTTTTAACTCCCAATGATAATATTTATTTGATGATTTATGGACCCAACTAGTGGAATTTTATCTTTCAATGTCTTTTCCATTTACTATTATATAATAAAATATAATCCCTATGTCAAACTCTTTGTGCTTAATGTGTACTATCATGCCATGATTTCTATCTACGTTTTTCTAGAGTATGATTACAAGCGTTTATGAACCTTTTATCATCAAATTTCTCCTATTCAATTAATATTTTATGTACTTGATGGGTCTTCATTCATTCTAAAATATATTTCCACCCTAATACTTGGAAGGATAAACTCCATGGGTACTGTGGCTTCAAGCCCATACACCAATTGGAATGGGGAGTATTTTTAGCATTTTGTATGTTGTGTGGTATGCCCATAGTGCTACGGGTATTTTAAAATCCCAATCTTCCTTTTAAAGTAGACATATTTTTTGAGGGTGGTATGGTGTACTTATATTATGATTTATCATGAAATGTTCAAGGATCTTTGATGGTAGCATTGACAAAATGTTCACCATGATCATTGGTTATACTTAGGATACATCCAAATATTGTGATGATATTTTCATAAAGGAAGTTAGATGAAATTTTGTGCAGTGTACTATTTTTTGAGCGGTGTCCTCTACCGATCTTGTTAGGTACTCGGTCCCCTGTAATAATAAATCTAGCACGAGAGTGTCTTACAATTGGTTTGATTGGTATAATGAAATATACGACCCATTTTTCAAGTGGGGATAATGTTATTACCTTTCTTAGGGGAATTACATACCTTGCATTTGGTTTTACAACCCATTGACATATGTCACAATACCTTGCATGCTTCATGTGCATCTCTCGAATAATGTAGGCCACCATAATCCTACCATCATTATCTTCCTTATTGTTGCTTCTCCTCCATTTTGGCCTCCTATTACCCTTCATGGGATTATCTCAAGGTATTCTTCCTTTCATGTTCTAGGACCTATCTTATAACCATTTCATCTTGTCCCTTCTTGTATAATTTCCCTTGAATCAAAGTGAAGGGAAAGGCCCTTCTTAACAATTTTTTTTTTGCTTGGTATATTCTTTGGGGAATTCTCTAGTGGTTAGTAATTGTGTTATCTCATCAAATTATTTAAGAATGGACTCAACTAAAAATAGGTGTGCTCTGAAAATAACAATCAATAGGTCCTACATGTTCCCTTGTTTCATTCTAGATAAATAATTTGGTCCATTGTTTAACTTCCCTGGTTTGACTGAGATAGTAAAATCAAATTCTTGGAAAAGCATTAGCCACCAGCATATCCTTCCTTGTAGCACCGGCCTATTCAAAAATAATTCAAAGGCTCTTGATTAGAATAAACAACAAATGGTGTAGCTAAAAGGTAATGTCTGAATTTATGCGGTGTATACACCTTGCTTAGTTCTTCTTTTTCAAATGTAGAATAATTATTCTCATCCTTAGCTAGTTTGAGGCTTTTAAAAGCTATTGGGTGATCCATATTTTCTCTTGACTATGTTAGGAATTCCCCTAATGGAAATACCTAATACATATACATGTACATGAAAATGAACTTTCCAATCTAGAAATATCAATATGAGTGCACTTATTATTTTATCTCTAAGGATTTAAAAGCTTCCGCACATGTTTTAGTCCATTTTATATGTTTATTTGTTATTTTCTTGAGTATCTCTTCTAGTGGTACACTAATCTCTATATAGTTTCTTATAAACTTCTAAGGTAGCCTATGTATCCAAAAAATAATTCGACTTCTTATTGTGTTTTTAGAGGTGGTAGTGTGACAATTGCTGAAGTTTTAACTGGATCTATCAATAATCCTTCTTTACAAATGATGTGGCCCAACAATGTGCCAAATGGGGTAAAAAGATACGGTTATTCAATTTCAATGATATTTTCAGTTCTCTACATATATTTTAAACATGAGTCTCAGGACTTGTATATGATTTTTCAATAATCCATAGACTGTCTAGTCATCCAAATAAACCTCTAGAAAGTCATGAATAAATTCTTTGAAGGCATTTATCATGATTTACGCTAAAAATACGTGGGTGCGTTCTTTATCTAAAATAGAATCACCTGTGTATATGAAATAACCCCATTATGTAGAAATGTGGTTTTGGGTTGATCTTTAGGAGAAATCCGAGACTTGATGGTAGTCATAAAATCCATCAATGAATGAATAAGCATCTCTTCCCTGCTAAATTTTCTAAAACCTACTCTATGAATGAAGTAGGGAATGGTTCATGCACAAATGCTTTATTCAATTCTCTATAGTCCACACAAATCTAATTTCTCATGTTTTATTATTTTGGACTACCATAGGGATTATCTATTCATCATCTTTAATAGGTTTTATTATGCCCCATTAAACATTTCATCTATCTCGATTTTTACCTTCACTTTGAGATTTGGGTTTAGTCTATAAGGTATTTTCTTCAGAGAGTTTGACCCCATCCTTGATCTATATTTTCATTGTTCCCACTTCTTCTTTGATTCCATGTAGTTCCTTGAAGTCTTTAGGAAATATATCTTGAAATTCTTGAAGTAGTTCTACCACCTTGGATACTTCTTCCTCGACCAATAATCTCCTATTTTTGTAATTTTTTCTTCTCCATTTATTCCAATATTTTCATTTCTCAATTTTTGAGGTTGGTAGAAATATTTTTCTTCTTCTACCTTAGTTTCTAGTACTTCTCTTTCTCCTTCCACTATTTTATATTTCAAATTTTTAGGTTTCTCTTCTCTTTCTTGCTTCTCCATAGTAAATCAATTTGTCATCTCTTTGATTTTTTTGTTGTTCTTGTTGGTGTGTTTGTTCCTCTTGTGGAGCTATTTTTGTTATGAAAAGTAGTTTGCTCCCTCTTCTGGAGTTAAGAATAAAAAAAATCTTATTATTTAGAGTTCCCGAAGTTTATTGAGATTTCCATCCCAAAATTTAAATGTGTGGCAAAATTACTTTCACCACTTAATCTTAGTTTCTTGTTTTAACCTAGTTTCTTAATGCATATACTAGGACCTAGCTAAGGGTCCTAATGTCCATACAAATAATTGAGTCCACACTAAGGGATAATTTTCTCCACATATCTTCCAATGTATTTCACATATCTTAATTTTCTTTTTGGGATCTCCTTCTTGTATGTATTCGGATATAACCAATAATATCCTTCACTCTCCAAATATCTCATTTTTTAGTAATGTGACTAAAGAGTTCTAGTGAAAGATATTTGTTTTATAGGTTTCCCACCATCTTGCAGCATTGATTGTTAGGGTATCATGTAGTTCTTCCATATGAGCTATCTAATTAATAAATATCATTGCCATTTTTCTAAATACCCTTCCAAATCGCCAAACCATGAATATTTTGGTAAGGTATGGTGGGAGGCTCCATGGCTTAATCTATACACTCTTTTGACTAGATTCTCATCTTACTCTTCTATAACAAATTGTACCCATCTTATTCATCAAATATATCTTGTGTGGGTAAAACAATATCTCTGCTTCATCCATGATTCAAAACCATCATCATGTAAGGTGATTATGTGGGATGGAAATATTCTTGCATAGTGTAATTTTATTACTCTAGATTTAGGAAACCATGTACCCATGCTTCTACTATGTTATCTAAGATTTCATTTGTAGATTCACTCTTAACTGAAATTTCTCCATCAGAATTTGGTTCAAAATATTTATCCATATTTTTAACTGATTTAAAGTGTATATACCTCAAATATCATCAAAATTCCTCTTCATCGGTGTTCCAAAATTCTTCGACCAATCAAAACTCATTCGTACCCGTAAAGGAACATGAACTTGAATTCCATCTGATTCTAATGTGACTTATTATTCTGAATTCAATGTTGCCATTGCAATCAACAAACCATTCTAAGGCCAAAATGGCATTATATGTAGGATTCATCTACGTTTTCTACAAATTCAAAGTTGACAATATTCTTAATCCCCATAAAATTTACTTCTACATTCTTTAGTACTCCTACGGGGTTTTCTTTAATCCATCCACTAGACAATGTGGTATATTATGGTCTCTAAATGGGGCCTACAAATTTTTTCCCAAGTAGTCTTGGACATGATATTAACATCTTCTCCTAGATCCAAAAGGATATTTGTAATTGTGGTATCAAATATTTCAATGTCCAAATATATGGTTAAATTGCGCCATGTTTTCTATGTTCTAAATATTTTTTTTTTTCTTGTTGTGACTAGCCTCAATCCACTAGACATGGAAACTCTTATCTTATTTATTCCAGTACTTAATGAATTATTTTAACTTGTCAACTAATCCATGTTTAATAGTTAACCTGGCTATTTATTTGAGTGCAATGATCTCATCTTCCATGAAATAGTTTTTCTCTGTATACTCATGAGTTTTTGCTTTCTTTGTAACTACCTTACTTTTCTCTACTTCTTTATCATGTAGGTCTAGTTTGAATTCTTTTGGATCCCAATCCTCACTATTGGAGGATGTCTTCTTCTATAGGTAACTAGATAACTTTATTTTTTCCATGTGTGTTCTTTCTTGACAACACTCATTGTAAATGCAGATTTTTACTTTTTTGTTCTTCTTGATCAATACTTTCTTTCTTATGGGTTTTTATTTTAAATTAGTTCTCTTTAGCTTCATCCTTTTTCTTCTCCTTCTCTGTTTTTCTTAGAACTAGATGTTTTTTCTTTATTTTTCTTCTCTTATTCTACTTACTTCATCCTCATCCCATGGTATTCTAGTGAGGTGTTGGACATTCTTTTGAGCATCCCTTCCTAATGCTTCTATTTTTATTCCTCCATTTCTATAGAATTTTGTAGCCTTAGGAAAACTGAAATAATCATGTCCTCATTCATGACAAAATCCACAAGGATCAAGATCTCTACAATTCTTACTAAATTTCCATCTTTTCCACATTTATAGAAATGCATTGGTTGTTTATCTTAGAATCCAGCCCCTAAGTTATTCTAGTTATCTCTCCCCTGGTATCCTTTATATCATCTACCACCTTGGTAGTTATTGTATCCACCCTTGAATCCACCTTTGTATCCTCCTCTATATCCTCCTCTGTATCCACCACCATTATACCCTTGATAGTTGGGGTTGTAGTTATTTCCTTGGTATCCTCCTCCATAGTGTGGTTGTCCACCTTGATATCCTTGATATTGTGGGGAGGAAGTGATTACTAGATCTTGAACCAAAGTGGGGTTTTTGAAGTATTATTTTAGGTTTTGGTTGTTATAGGGGAAGGTGTTGTATTTTGTCTAGTTGTCATTGCTCTTTGGGTATTGTAATATTTTAAGTCTTTTATGGTAGAAACTAAAGGATAAGTATGATGGTTGTGGTTGAAAGATACACATGTTACACATTACATTATTTGATTTTGGGAGGGGATATTTCTAAGTAACAGACAAGTATATTGGAGTATGTTCATCACATAGTCTACAAATTCCACACCAATTTCTCTTTCTTTATGGATATATTATTGGAAGAGTATTTTTTTAAGAATGTTATTTATATGTTGCAATTTTTTGCCTTCTCTAAATAGGGACAATATGTCTTGTTATGTCCCTCTTCATAGTATACCGTGCACCAAATTTTGGTCTGATATTTTTTCTTGGTGGTGAGTTGGGTCTAAAATCTTCCTTCCTTTAAATTTCTTGTTGTAATTTTAACTTGGCCAATTCTAATTGTACTCTTTCTAATTTTTGTCTTGATTGAATTTTCTCCTTCTCTTCTCCAAGGTTGTGCTTCTAACCTTATATCCATCTCTATGGCATATAAAATAATTGTAAAGGTTTTTCCATCTAAGGATTCTCTAAGATAAGGTAACAATCCTGAAGTGAACCATTCAATTCTTTGTTTATCTGTCAGAGGTTCTTCTAACCTTCTTGTAACATTCTTGAATCTATAACTGAATTCTTTCATATATTGATCTTCTTTTTAATTATTTATTTCATTTTTCTAACACTTTTTAGTGGGTGGTTCAGGAAATGGAAATCTATCTTGAATTCTTTATCTATTGCATCCCAATATTTATTGTTTTAGATACATTTGTCCTCATATACCATCTTAATGTATCCTCTCTTAGTGTTCCAATGAAGTCATATAATTTGTTTGTGTACTATGTCACATTGTTGTTCTTCTAGTATGAGTCTAAAATGAATAGATGTTCCTCTGCATCCTTGGTATCTTTTCCAAACACCGTGAACTTGATTTTTTGAAGCCATCCTTCTAATCTAGTTGTGGATTTGGTTTGATCCTGAATGGTTGGTTCTTGCTTTGGAGGTTTCACCTTCTTACTTGGTTTAATGTATTTTTGTAGATTTATTTTTGTTCATTTGTCTCTTAATTTCAATATCAAAGTAAATTTCTCCTAATAGCTCTCTGAATTCTCTTATAATCTCTTCTCTTTTCTTACTCTCTTCTTGCAATTTGTTGTATTTGTCCATCAAAATTTCTTCTTCTTGTACTTTTTGAAGTGGTGTGTGAAGTGGCACATGGAATGACATCTGATCTGGGGTTCATCTCCTTTGGGCTAGTATGATGGTTGGGGACACATCTTTTATTGGTGAATTTTCATAATTATCCTCTTCCACAAATAAATTTCTTCCTTTAACATCTCTTAACCTATAATTTTCTTATAATCCTTCATCACTTCTCCTTTTCTTATTTTTCTTTTCTACTTCTTATGTATCTTGTTCCTTGTGGCTATTTTTTCTATATGTGTTTCTTCTATCATACATTTATTTTCTCCTATCACCTTAGTTAGTTATTTTCATCCAATAATCTCTTCTCTCCTTCACCTCTATCTTTTATTAATAAGGGATTTTATGCCTTTATATCTTCCCATTTTTTTCTCTAAAATATGTTTAAATCCTAGTTCCACCTATCTACTAACTCTTGTAAATATTTCATTAATCTATCTTGCCTTGATAATGAATTTTTATTATATTATCTAATGGACATTGTATAGTGGGGATCCGGGGTAACCAAAACTTCTTGTTCTCCACCTCATGTGGGAATAATAGTAAGACTCGAGTGTCTACCTTTATTTCTAGCGTAGTCAATTGCTACCACCACTTAAAGTGGGTTTATCTTTCTTTCCTACTTACTTGAACTTTGTTTAATTATTTTCTTTCATTTAACTTATTAATCCTTTCCTTCATTGTTAATCATTGTTTTTCTACTTTTTTCTAACTCCTTCTTCTCTATAGCTATCCTAGCCTCTCTCTTTTGACCTCCTCATACTTATTGATTTCTATTTAGTTAGTAATTTTCATAATTATCCTAATCCTTCTTTTTTTTCAATTATGTAATTTGTTTTCTTTTTCTTTTTCTTCATGTCATCCTATTTCTTTTGTCCCAACCATCACTCTATAAATGTGTATCAATTACATCTCTTGGATCACCCCCTTCATGTATGCCATCCCACAAAGTGCCTTTCCCTAAAGGAATTTTTCCACGCTTTTAATTAATCTTTTTCTACCAATAGAATCTTGATTAAGAAAGAAACTTGTTTAAGAATTATTCCTGTCTCCACTTAAAAATTCAGATTTATTGTAATTAAAATTGATCTAACCATAGATTACCCAAGTAATAATATAACAATCTAGTGTGGTTTAGAACTAGTAATCTATTACTATCGTCAAGGTTCGTCAAGATATCTAAGGGTTTTAATTTTCTTGATTCTACTCAAATGGCTCCCCAAATATAAATTTTACCATTCTCTTTTTTGGTGTGTTCTAAAATGTAAGGCCATAATAAGTGTAGAAATTGAGACCAAAATTATTCTTTGTATTCTCTAAATACTTTAGCTTCATTTCCTTTGTAAGATTCTTTAAGTCTCTTTGCTTCTCCTTTAATGAATATATCAATCTGGTTTTCCCACCAATCCTCAATTTCTTTTAAGGTGGGTTTCCAATATCTTGGTGGTGATTTTTTTACAAACATCTAATTAACAAAAATAACTTGGGATCATACACCAAAATGTTGACCTTAAGCCTCAATAATAGTGTGAGGGTTAATAAGTTCTCCCTTTCATTAAGGATGTGTAAGGAAAATATAAAATATATTCAAACACATGGACATAAATAATGTAATGCAATAGATTATATGCTTTGCATCAACCATCCATCTTTATTCATATCTCAATATAATTTACATTAGTCTCATACACACTTCATAAATTTCTCATAAACCTCTATCTCTCTATATTCTATCTATATTTAATACATCACATACACTCTCTATATTATACCCATCACACATATTGATTTTTCATTAAGTACAATAAATATCTATTCTTACAAAATTATCCAAAAGACACTTCTTTTGGCTTTGATTCTATCGGCTTACACCGCACTTTATTTCTAATCTTCTTTAGTTTATGGCTCTGGATAGGCTTTCGTAGCTTTATCCTCTATTTTGTGGCTTTTAATTCTTCTGTATATATTTAGTCTTTAGCATATTTTATCTTCTTTATGTGGCCTCTTCCTCTTTCTCTTGAGTGTTTCATTATCTTCACGAGGTTTTTCCAAAACTTTATGAAGAACCCTGTCAAACACTTATCAAGTGTTGTGGAATATTGGTGTTGTATCATATAAATTGGACCTCCCTCGAGATAACTACAATACATACAATATTTCATGTTTCTTTCTTGAAAAAGGTAATCAAAAAGAAGATATCAACCCAAAATTGTTTCCTGATCTCGATGAGGAGAGAAGAATAATCTTGGAAGTGGAAATTGGAATGCATCCTTCATACATGAACTAAATGATTGAGGAAAAGTTTCGTTCTTGAGTATCTAATCAAGTGGAATAATTTAGACATTGAAGATGCCACATGAGATGATGCAACATTCTTGTAACAACATCCAAATCTTCTCAAAATTGGGTACAATGTTTCGTAAAGGGGAAGGGCATGCCACACCCTTAATCTTATATCTTAGAGTAGATGAGTAAGGCTAAATATTGGCTATCATATCTTATTGTCATGTCGTATCTCTTTCATATATGTTATAATGTCATTAGTGGGTCAGCCTTGTTGATGGCCATAACATAGGAATAATATATAAGAATTAGAATGTAGGAGTTTATGATCATATCAAGCGGTTGAGTCTTATTTGATAGTTTGGAGGTTTCCCCCTCAAAGTGGCTAAGTTATTCTACTTACATGTTGTGATCATTTCTCTACATTTTGGTGTTCTATTTATGTTGATATTAAGATTTATCCAAAAAAATCATTATAATTAGACTTATCGACATGGGTACACTTATTTTCTTTTGATATAAATTATCAAATGCATTATAAAACGCCTCAAAAGAGGGGGACTTCATTGGGATATATTCTAAAACTAAAATTAGTATAAACAAAATAAAGAGTCTAGAATAAGGTTTTATAGGGAAAAGATCCTTAGAAATAGGTGCAAATATAGAAAAGGGGCATAATTCTACACTTGGTTAAAATTGTACACTTCAGGTCTAGATAGTAGTATGTTCAATACCCTATATATGTTCCCAAGTACCGGGAGATACAAAAAAATTCTCAACACTTTCAAATTATTAGTGGTAGTCATAAAATTTTGGAACAATTTTAGACACAACTCAGAGTAGAATAAATGGGCATAAGTACTTTATTCCTTATCTAATCACACTAATTAAATATATTTACAAGAATAGTGTTTTAGAATCATAGCCCTTCTTCTCCTTTCCTTTATTTCATCATTTACATATTAAGACTTACGTGTACAACACATAAATACGGGCATGGTGCATCCATTCCTTTTTTATTATATGGTTTATTTTCAAAATTGTTCCTTGATCCATCTACAGTGGTGTGATATGTGGTGTTTTGGAATAAATCAAAGATGTTAAGCTCTTTTCATGATGCTCCTCCTCTCCTCTTTGACATTTTCAAGGGATTATATTAAGGTTATGAAATATTTTTATATGTTTCTCTTCCCCCTTAACAAAGTGTTTTATTAACCCCCTCTCTTTTCTTCAATGTTGTGTTGTATATAGTTAATAATATAGATTCTCCTTTGGCACAATTGAGGACTAATCACCCCTAATCCTTTGTCTTTTAGCAACAAATTTGAATCTCCAAAGCATAAAAATAATTAGAGATTATCCTTCCAAAAAAATTAATAGGTGTATTCCTTCCATGTTTTGTCTCTTTTACTTTACTTTCTTCAAGTTAATTTTTACAAAGTTACAATAATTATTTATATTTGATTTATAGTTCAATTTATAATATGGAAAATTATTACGCTCTCTTTTGTGTCTTTCACCAAGGATAATTTGAACACTAACACATTGAAATGCAACTATCAAGAAAATAAAAATGTGGGTGCACAAGAGTATATTTTCACTTAAGTATGCAATTTTTAATTACACACTTAAAGTGGGGGAATATAAACACTCAAATTTAGTAACTTAACCTCTAGTAATGATAAGTTTGGCTATATTATCTTCCTATGATAAATCCTCACATCATATGCTTGACCAACACATAATTTCTATCTCTCCTTTTACTCTATAATCTATACAATTTTCTCTTCCATTCATCCAAGAGATATTAATTAGTAATAGTATTCTTTCATCTCCATGCATCATTCTAGAAATTTTGATTTTACATCACTATTTTCCTATTGACAATGTATACATCATGTACATGGTGGACTAGGGTTCTCGTTATCACATGAGATTGTGCCCTTTGTTGAAGCTAGGATTAACACCTCAATCAAACATGGAGAGACCTTTAAAGTGTGTGATAATGGCACCTTTGAGCTAAATATCTAGAGAAGGAAAACTTCCTTTTATCCTAGCTCACCGTGACTAACCAACACTACACTACAACTATATTATCTTATCCTAACTATTCTAAGGGATCGGGCTTTAAAGAGGGAAATGTTGAAATAAAAGAGGTGATACACAAAACTAGAATAAGGCTCGATTCTAGCTCCAGGGACACAAATATGAAAACACATGCAAAGACCCAAGATAATGTGCAAAAAATTTGGAAGAAATAAACATAATAAGACTGAAGGCCAACAAGAGGATAGAAATATTCACATTAAACACCAAAGCATTCAAAGGAAAGAAATCACACTTGCATTCAATATCAAGAAATTATCCATTTATAGTCTAACATATTTAAGGCATGTGAAATATTCTGATACATGTCATGGATATATGCGGGAAAATTATTTAAGCTCAAAAGGGAAGATCTCTCAGACTTAGCAAAAATGTAAACCCTTTACATGTGCTTTCACACTTACATTTATAGAAATTGAGAGCGAGAGAGAAGAAAGGAATAATCACATACAAGTATCAATGGATTCAACCGCCCTACCAACACCAAGGACCAATCGGCACTTGATTTCATAGGATAAGTATGGGAACATGACATTTATCTAATTAATATGCCATCAGATTTCGGTGAAGGAGGATGATACCATTAAAATTTAAATTTTGGTTGTTAGAGTGATTGGCCACCGGTTTGAATTAGGCATGGCTTGTTTGTACTTCATAGAATTTTGATTTTCTGCCACCCTTATCATGTCTTCTATTTATTTCTAATTGGTTGATGAAGTTTGGTGACATGTATATTTGTTACTTGTTTCCTCCTTGATCTATGAATAACCAACTTCACAATTATTTTCACTATCTGCAATCTTTTTGTTCTTCATCTTGTGGATTATGCTTCATTACGCATATTATTTTTGTCCCATGGCATTTAATTTTATCATAGACTCTTTTTTCATGGATTGATTTTTTCCTTTCTCTATGGGTGATTTTTCCTTCATTTTGCAAGTTTTCTATGATATTCAAAAAAATATTCATAGTTCTCACTTGCATGAATTTTTCCTACAAACTTCTCCAACACTCGCACTTCAATTTTATTCCCTCGCAATGATGCATTGGTCTTTTACCTTTTTCCATGTCTTATTTCCCCACGGTAATGTTCCTTTGATTCGTGGGTTAGGAAAATGTGTGGACAATAAGTTTTTGATTTCCACAGAGCATTAAGTTTCTCTATTATGTGGCTTTCCAAACAAGAAGCACGCAAGTTCTTAACTTAAATGGAGTTGTCAAAATAACATCGATACTATTTTGGAAAATAATTTTGTAACTTTTAAGGAACATATATTCTCGTTAGATGGGTAGATTAGTAGCCTTACATATCTTTTGGGCATGGAGTCAAAGCATAAACTTAGAAACTTCTTGTAAGATCAAGTTGTTCCTTTATCGGTGGAATTTGAATATTACTTACCACTTCATTTTGTGGAACACTTTATTTTGACATGGTCTCTCACTTTGCTTCATGGTCTCAAACCTCGAAGAATACAAATGGAACCAAAATTCGTGCAATAAATCACTTGTTTAAATGGTCACCACAAGGATTAAGGAAAAGGAACTCAATCATTGATCACAACACACAAGCCTGGAGGGACCCTCAAATGACAACAAGGAAAAGAAAAATAATACAACTATTTATAATATGTAACAAATAGACTTCAATGAGAAGGTTTGAGATAAATATTATTTATTATGATTTTAAGTGCCTTCCATCAAGCTTAGAAAAATCAAAATATTAACCTACTTATAAGTATTAATTATATATGGCCCACTCCATAGTACACGAAACTTCGAGTGTTGTCCTGGTTTATCTCTTTCCGCATCCCATTTTAGAACCGGATCTCGGTTTTGAAATACTATGCTTTGGATTTATTATCAAACCATTTCTTGGTTGACCTTTTACTTTCGTCTAACTTTATCATGGTGTATTTCCTTAGTTTTTCAAGTTCAATTAGCTCTTCCACTCTAATTTTCTTTCATCTTCACCCTCCAATTCCAAATATTGTGCTAGCTCCAATGAAGGAAACTGAAGAGATAATTGAATCCTAACTTCTCTACCATATAAAAAAATAACGATAGTTGATTCAATTTCTTCCTTTACTACCCACAACTTTTGTCCGCTTTGGTAAAGTAATCAGTCATTGTTAAAACCCATTTGTGATCCACACTTGATATTGGATTGATCATGTCAATAAATTCAAGTCCCCATTGATAAAAGGGTTCACTTTCTTGAATTGGATGAGGATCTACAAACAATGTGGACTTAAAAGAGAAAACTTCCAAAGAACTTCTAACCCATTGATGAGAATCCACAAACAATGTGGGCCAAAATTATCCTACCTTCAATATTTTTATTGCTTGTAGCCTTTGAAAAGAAATGTATACCAAAGAAGCCATTATGAAATTCCACCCAAGGTCGTGTTCACTTGTTCTCCTTCAATTCACCTTAGCAACACTCCATCTAGGTCCTTTCTAATAATAAATCCATGTGTTAATGCATAAGGAATTGATTGATATCTCAAATTCTACCTCTTAGCTTTTCTAAAACTAGGAGGATATTTGCTAGAAGATAAGAATCTAGCCATTTTTTTCATCTAGTTATTCACACTACGAGGATCCGTAATGGATTTTTCTTTCTCTTCATCCATGAGATAGGAAGCTTCTTGATCATTTCCAATATCAATAGCAATCTCCTCACACAATTCTCATCCTCTAACCAACCTTGTGGCTTTGATAGTCACATCATATTCAATGTTTTTATCACCTATTTGGCTCTCTTTTCAATGATCTTATCTCCCATGCTGAATTATCTCACATTGGGATGGGTGACTAATACCTTGATGTGGTTAGTTATGATAACACATTTAAACTTCTTGAGAGCTCTCTGATGGAAAAAATATGTGTCTCCACATGAATGTATTTCAACTCATAATCTTTCAACTTTTGACTGAAGAATGCCAATAGTTATTTTGAACCTTTTTCACTTTATTACATCAAAACTATGGAAACACTAACTTCATCCCCATAGGCATATATGATGAATCACTTTAAATAATATAGGTTGATGAGAGTGAGTGTTGGAGAAATTTCATAATCAATGTTTACAAATATTTCCTTTCCTTTGTTAGTCCATCATTCATCTTGAGTATCAACGAAATAGGTTTGAAAACTCTCAAAAAGTTAGGAATGAAATTCTTAACAAAATTAATCTTTCCAAGGAAAGATTGTAATGCTTTCTTGTGAGCTGGAAATGAGAGATAAAATGGCTGAGATCCTTTTTGGGTTGATATAAATACCTTCTTTTGAGATAACATGTCCCATAAATATTCCCTATAAAACCAAAAATATGCATTTCTTTGGGTTAAGTGATACTCCAACTCTCTACACCTTTCAAAAACTTTCTCAAGATGTTTCATATGAACCTCACTGTAGCTCTTGAGAAAATTTTGATATCATAGTAAATAAGAATAAAAATTGTATAACTCTTGAATGTAATATCTATCGATCTTTAGAAATTAACACCATCATTGGTCAAACAAAAGGAATACTTTCATAAGTATATGTTCCCCATTTGGTTGTGAAGGTTGTGTTATACATGTATTCCTCCTTAACTCTATTTTGATTCAAGTTGGAATAACCATCTAAAAGGGAGAACCTTTTAGCTCCCACCACTATTTGCAAAATTTGTTCCATAGAGGGCAAAGGATAGTGATCCTTTGAGGAGACTCTATTTAAATATTTTAAATCCATACATAGTCTTATTTTCCATTCTTATTCCTTATAGGGACTAGATTAGCAACCCAAGAGCAATAATTTACGGGAATATGATTTTAAATAAGTATTTTCTCTCAAGGGCTATAATTTGGGATTCTGAGACATCTTCTTTTGTCTAATTGTCTTAGTATTAGGGTAAATATATATAGAATTTTGAGAAATATTTAAATCAAAACTTCCAAGATCTTAATAACCCTAAGAGAAAAAATCATTAAAGTTTTGACATAAGGAAATTAAATCTTACTTTTCGGTTTCATTATATACATTTCCAATTAGTAACTCTTTATATTAAGTGATGGTGACTAGGTCATAGTCTTCTTCCTTTGTTGTTATGTTCTTATTTTACCCTTTGAATTCATCTCGGGTTGAAGATATCCTTAGGTGTAGTTAGTCCTTTAGGAAATTTATTTGTCCTCGGTTGAATGATATGATAATCAACTTTCTTGCAATTCATATTGGAAGTATGACTAAAACTTAGCATCATTTTAGATGAAATGAAAATTTTTCTCATCACTATCAAAAAAAAGTCACTAACTTCATTATTTAAAATTGATGGCCTTACCACCATCTTAACATGTTTCTTGTTACTTTGGATAAGGTCCTCGGATGGAGATAATTATGATCAAATTTCTACCATCTGATCTGATTTTTCATTCATCTTCATTGGCATCACTTGTAAATTCATGACATTAAACGTTTCCATGAGATGCCATGCCCTGTCTATAAGTTATAGACAAAATAATGAACTTTAGACCTTATTTAATCTTGGTCTCATACTACTATTTAGAAGGGTTTTGAGGGAAGAAAGTACGTATTAACCCTTGTCTCTTGGTCATTTTTATTTTATTTCTATTTTCATTCCTCCACCACATACACGCCTGGAGTCATTTTTGTCACTTTCTATCAATTTATCTTTGACTAGGGCACAAAACCTAGTATTGGGGAAAACATGGGTGCCTGGTTCCACCAGGCACCCCGATCCTTTTATACTTTCCCACCACTTTTTGGGCTCTTTCTAGTTGTTTGAGATCTTTATATTTTTAGTGGTTTTTCATTTTGGGGTTAATTACGAAATTATATCAAGAGAACCCTATAAATATAAAGTTATGAGACCATAATGAAGGACTAAGCTTTGGTCACTACTATCATCCACTTAGAGTTGCATCCATTTGAAGATCATTTTCATCTATTCACTTCATCACAAAGACAAGGCTAGTTCATCTACATTACACAAGTATAGGGGAGGGATTCAATTCTATTCAATGAAAACATTCTATTATATTTTATACACATAGTTATTTCTCGCTACTTAACAAAGTGTGACTAAAGCACAAGAGCACCTAGGGAACATGATGCACACACTCACCAAAACTACATTTGGGTCCGAAATGTAGTGCAACAATCAGTTAGTAAGCCCACTGTTGTGGCAACTGAGGTTATTCTGACCCATTCATTTGTATTCTTATTTTTTAATGGTGTTGATACTCCTCTTTTGTATTTTACAGTCTTATACATCTGGGATTGTCAACACTTGGTGCAATATAGCGAAGTGAATGTGACACACAATGAGGGTTTCATACTACCAAGGCCGGTGAAATTTAGTTCTAGACCTATTGTGCGGACCCAGGTGGTGCCCATTTTTTTAGATTAGAGTGAATGCATGGTCCCCACTCCCTTTAAGGGCACCGTAGTCTAGAGAATCATCCTAGATCATTCCTTTTTGGGATCTCTACATATTTGTTCCTACTTTTTATTTCTCCGTACACTTTCCTACGACACGGTTCAGCGAGCTCCTCTTACCACCTAAGTCACTTCCTCAATCCTCTTACATATTATGTTTTTTATTTCCAATAGCTTAGTTTTTGGGTCATTTCCATAGTCATTTATTGTATTTAGATGTTGTTCTAGATTATAAAAATATCATATATCTCCACTTTTATTTAATCATTTTGGTGAACCCGATCTTTGAATACACTTGTTCCTTGGGATTCTCCTTTGTATGCCCATCACTCGTAGTGGTCATTTTGGGACTTTTCAATATTGTGAGTTTCCCTCATTCACCCATAGGGTTTCCAAACCAATGGTTAATATCCCTATACGTATCTACCACGACAATCCTTTATATAATCCAAATAATGTCCCTCTTCATGAAATAGAGGCATCTAATAGTGAGAAGTCCTATGATGAAGACACCAATGTTGACCAAGATCAACTCAACACTATTACTAACTTTCGACAATATTTGCATGAGAACCCTACTCATCTCCCTCATGTCTTGCATACTTTAATTTACTGCTAAGAGAACGCGTGATGCATCAACTTTTTTTTCGGCTTCTTTAGCTCCCATGGTCTCTACTTAACTCACTTATATTTCTGCTCCCATTTCCACCACTATGGCTCCCACCATTCACCTTGGTTTTCCTCCTCTATATATTGGTTCCTCTCCAATTATCCATATTTGACCTCTTTATATCATGATTTACAAACATGATTCATCGGCTTTAGCTAGCTACCTCACGCGCATCACCATCATTAGACTCTACATCATTGCTACATACTCCTTTCGTGCCTATCATATCTTCTTATCCATTACCACCTAATTTCCTCTTCTAAGCTTTATATATTTAAAGGCCATAGTGATCCACAAGAGAATATCCAAAAATATCTTGTATCATGCCTTGACTTTGCAGACAATCATACTATCTTAGCAAATATTTTCCTCGTAGTTTACAAGACTATATGATGCGTTGATTTTATGACTTACCTATACATTTGGTAGCAGTCTTTTTCCCTCATAATTTCTCACACATTTCTCTATCAATATTGGCTCTAAGATATCTTATGCTCAACTTTCCTATCTCAAACAAGGGTCTAACGAACACTTATTTGATTATGTCTTGCATTGTAAAAATAATTTAGCCAAGGTGTCTAATGTCCTTGTGGATCTGAGCTTCAAGCCTTATTTCTTCAGATTCTATTACCACCTCTATAAGAGAGTGTTCTCTTTGAGAATTCTTCTTCATTTGATCTCCTTTTCCATACTCTCAAGCTTCCTAAGAATAAAATCTTAGCAATAGGAAAAATTAGATATCAAGAGAAAGCATTGTCATCCACACACTTTCAAAGTAAAACAACATTCAAGTCTTCTACAACTAAACAAATAGATGGAAAAACTACTGTAAACACATTCTCTACTCCTAAGGAGCTTTGAATAAAACCATACAAATGTACTTTTACTAAGTTTAGTACACCTCCAAGCATTTTTCTGCCATAGGTCATCACTAGTAATCTTATTAGCTTACCATCACCTCTATAACTTGACCCATCTCAGCCAAAAGGATGTAATTTTGATGAATATTCATATTGTGATTATCACCAACGCATAGGGCATTTCATTGATCATTGTTTCTAACTATGACATCTCATTCAAGATTTTCTTAAAAATGGTAAAATTGAGCTTCCGGAATCTAACACATATACACCTATTAATGAAAATCATAAACTCAATATCTTTAATAACCTCTTACCAAAACATAATTCAAAAAAATAGATTCCTATACTAATTATGTTTATCACGTAGTGCCTTCTCCTACATAAGGGCCTTGGATTTCTCGATTGCACACATTAACGCTTTTCCACCAATCATATCTTTCTCTAACATTGATTATCATCCAAATTTTGCATCTAATCATTTACATATCAATTCATTTGTTGTCTCAACATCCATTAACAACACTAAGGTTGACCTATCATGTCCCATTAGTACATGCTCTATTTCACTTATCAAGGCTATTGTCTTCCTGCGCATTAAGTAAATTGAGTACCCTTTCAACAAACCCTTTGGAATTTTCAAACTTCATGTTATGGTTGGTCCTCTTACATTATTTATGTTTTTCCTTATTGGAAACACCATTGACTGATCGATGCAACATGCTTCTTAGTCTTAATTGGATTCGTCACTCTCATAAATCATTTCTATGAATCATTTGCGACTTAAATTTATTCAAAATAATCAAATCATTTCTATTGATTGTGTCCCTCTATTTTCTCCAAAGTCGCCACCTCCTCATACATAGGCTAATATATCATCTACTTCATATAATGAATCACACGCTATTCCTAGTTCACCTACTCGTGCATTATCTACACAACCTCACCGCACTACTAGTCCTACAAAGTGGTATAGGCCCATCCCTTGGATAGTTACAACATCTCAACAATGATCACCACCTTGGTTTATTCCACATGAATGTTCCTCACCTTCGCACTCTAAATCATGTAGACCTCCAACATCGACACATATTTTTGCACCATGAAATTCATCATACATTCATCCATCGCATGCACATAGAATTCATTCACCAACACAACATTTTTCTACCATACCACCATTATTAGACTATGGTCATACACTTTCATCATCGTATGCCTCGAATGAAGGAACTTTGTCCTTAAGTCTCGTTGGTTAGGGAATTTCATTCATCACTTGAGGGGCATCACATTTGCTACATCACCCCCACAACCTATTATCATCTAGCATCTTTTCATTATCACACATCAATCTCCTCACATAGGCATACTCATCACATGTTTTAGCATCATCATTACCCAATGACACACTCTTGTGCTTCGGTTCACATTTTATTGTCAGGCGTACTACACTTGAACCTCACACACTCCACTATAGACACCACACATCATGTTTTATTTCTTTTGTGATACATTCTACATTTATTCCATACCTTTTCAGTCCTTGCATATCCATTAAGCATACATCATACTCGTATTCATTGTACATGTGTCACACTTACATCTAACATTACATACTACTCAACATACATATTGTATAGCATGCTCTATTTCACACATATTGCATGTCTACACATTTTAATTATCACATGGTTGTCTATTATCATCAAGTTACACACACTACATCATCTTCTATGTGTTTCACTCACTATCCTATAACACACTTTACTTCCTTGGTCCATACTCAAGCGTCAAGGGTTTACAATTCAATGGACCTTACATTCATCAAACATTTATCATTTGACCTTCTCATCATGAGAAATCCCTAGGTTAGTGGCATACACTATAGGCTAAATGGTCACATATTCCTTCATCTTGTAGTGGTATATGCTTTAGGCTACATCACAACTCCATTTTATTCATCTTGTAGTGGTATACGATTTAGGCTACATCACCACTCCTTCTATTCATCTTGTAGTGGTCTATGATTTTGGATACATCACCACTCCCTTTTATTCATCTTGTAGTGGTATATGCTTTATGCTACATCACCTCTCCCTTTTTATTCATCTAGTAGTGATATACACTTTAGGCTACATCATCACTCCTACATTTTATTACTCGATATATGCTTCGGCTATAGGGGTCACACACACATCATTTATAGGTCACATTTCATCAATAAACATATACACATTCATCACAACATGTTAGACACAATACACACACTTTGACCATTTCCCGATGATGTAATCTCATTTATGGTTCATTACTAATTGCTGAGGGAGAAAAATAATTGAACCTCACTTCATACATTTCCATTCTCTCGAGGGCATGTGGATCATATCACTCCATTTTGTATTCCATTCCATCCATCCACAACATACTCGCATACTTATGGTTGTTTTTAATCTTACCTACTTTTTCTTGTTCATGGTCACTTTATTACACATGATAGTTAGATTACTTTTATGCCATTTATTTATACCATATACACATGCACGTTCACACCTTTTTCAAGTTATGATCATAGATACAGGTATTTTTCATGCAACATGGATGCTCTCCTTCTACCCTTCCTACATTGGTCGCTGGGAGCATCCACATTTGTCTCTGATAGGTGATATTGTTTCATTTTATACTTAGCACTTTACATTATTGAGTTATACGTGCTTTTGACATTCTAGTTATATTTCTAACATGCTAACGAGTACTTCATGTGCAAAATTTGTTATGCAATGATATTTATTTCCATACTTGTTTGTTCTATTATCTGCTTTATTGTTTTATCTTATATGTGGGTTATCTCCTATGTTTTGTGTGTACACTTGTTTATTTGTATGTTACCATTATGGCCTTTACGTTTCTTGCAACATCGTGAGTGATATTCCATGTTTGAAACACACTTTATGCATCTTAGTTTGTGTTCTTGTGTGTTTGCATTACTACTTTGATTGGTATCTTATACATTGTTTGCAAAGTATACACTTGTCTTTTACATGCATGATTGTTTGTACTAATATTTGTTTTGGCTAGCATTCTTGTTTGTTCATGCCTTTGTTTCTACCAAGCGATTTCCCCCCTGCGGGGTAGAGTTACAAAGTTCATACGGTTGGTCCTCTTTTGGGGTCGTATTCTCCTATCAAGTGATGTCACATGCGCCCCAAAGAGGGGGCATAATTTGGGGTTTCTACGAGTCTATATAACGTGTTTCACGGTAGTTTAGTTCAACACACTTTCCACCCTTGAAATTGTGGATTACATACGTAGTGAGTTAAAACAAATCTACGAACTCCATACATAATGGTTTTTATAGGACATGGTTATCCTTTTAATTTAGGGGAGAAGTTAGTGGTTGGAGGATACACCAAAATCCTCCCAATACTTCTTCTACCACCAATGTCAGATCACCCAAAAAATGAGGATGTATAGAGATCTCTTCACACACATTCAAGAAAGCAGTTACAAGAAAAAGAATAATGTATCTTTCTCCCTACATTTCTTCAGCCAAGGTGGCATACGATCGCATTACATTTTTTTCATTTGTGTATTTTACATTTATATACTTTTACATGTGTCTTTTACATTGTGTTTCTCCTTGCAGTTCGCATCGTATGAGAAAAAGCATTCAAATGGGGGGAAATAACAACATCAACAATAACACTTCGTGGTAGCACATGACATATTAACCATATAGGTACATCACACACATCAAAAACTACACACGTATTTCCACCCTAGGTTTACTCTCATCACTTGTTTTGCACTTTTTCATCTATAATTTCCACACTCCATCATCTTTTTGTCATTCGACACTTTGTTTAGTACTTCAACACATTTTCTACCACAATCTTCATGGACATTAGGTATGCATCTATATCTACTTTATATTACCGAGCTTTCCGCTCACCAACATAAAGTGGGGACATATGTAGACACAAAATAATTCACTTTAGACATTATTTAGTCCCAGTCTCATACTACTATTTAGAAGGTTTTTGAGTGAAGAAATTACTAATTAACCCCTGTCTCTTGGTCATTTTTATTTGATTTATGTCATCATTCCTAACCTCAACCACATACATGCCCAGTCATTTTTTTCATTTTCCATCATTTTAGCTTTGATTAGGGTGCCCAGGAGTTAGTATTGTGGCACCCATGGGTGCCCTAGTCCCACCGGGGCACCCCGATCCATTTTCGACTTTTCCGCCACTTTGTTGTCTCTTTCTAGCCATTTGAGATCTTTATATTTTTGGCGGTCGACCATTTTGAGGTTAATTACAAAATTAGATCAAGATAACCCTATAAATATAAATTTATGAAACAATAATGAGGGACCAAGCACTAGTCACTACTATCATCCACTTAGATTTGCATCCATTTAGAGATCATTTACATCCATTAGCCCCATCACAAGGACACGGGCTGGTTCATCTGCATCACACAAGCATAGAGGGAGTGATTTTATTCTATTTCATGCAAACATTCTATTACATTTTCTACCCATATTTATTACACACTACTTTTTACAAAGTGTGACTAGCACAAGAGCACCTTGGGCACATGATGCACACACTCACGAGAACTATATTTGGGTCTCAAATATAGTGCAACACTCGGTTAGTAAGCTCATTTGTTGAAAGATGAGGTCATTATGACCCATTCATTTACATTATTTTATTTTTAGGGTTTTAACACTCCTATTTGGTCTTTTGTAGTTCTTCTATACATCTGGGATTACCAAATGACACCTAACGTAGTACGGGGAAGTTAATACGACAAACAACGAGGGTTTGAGAATACCTGTCAAGCTTGTGAAATTTAGTTCCAGACACATTACATAGACCAAGGCACCTGATTTTGTAGACCGAGTGCCCGTAGGCACCTAGTCCCTTCTAGGCACTTGAATCTAGAGAATAAGCCCATATCTTTCCTTTAAGGGACCTCTACACAGTGATTCTAGCTTCTTATTTCTTGAGTTACTTCAAACACGGTTCAACGAGCTCCTCTTGTGAGCTTAGTCACTTCCTCACTCCTCTTTCATATTAGGGTTTTTATTTCCATTAGCTTAGTTATTTGGGTCATTTTCCATAGTCATTCTACATTCATCTATTGTATTTACATGTTGTTCCACATTAGTTTAAATATCATATATCTCCACTTTTAGTTAATCATAAAATTTTAAAATATTATTCTTGGTAGGACACCTTCTTCTAACTTGATGAAAAACCAAATAAGTGTCTCCAAATACTTACAAGGCCTTAATATGTATTTTCTCTACTAATAACAATCCATCAATTAATGATTCATATTTCTCTACATTGTTAGAACATGCAAAATGCAACCTTTGAGAAAATAATAACTTCTTTCCCACTTGGATAAATAATAACTACACCTTTGTAGCTCCCTTTATACTCCTAGATACATCAAAGAACAATTTCTAAAATCCAAAAGCATCACTTTATTCTTTATGTGACATGGGGGATGTGAATTATTCTATATGGATGTAATAAGTTCTTAAACCAGTTTCTACATATGTTGTATAAGCATCAAATTCATAATGCTTCTTTGCCCATTCATTTAATAAAAGATTATGGACTAAACAAGGAGGGGTGGATTTTTTTTACTCACACTGATTCCTTTCCTTCTTATTAGATTATGCAATTAGAATTGAGAGGATCATAGTTGTAAGATTAAATATGGGAAGATGAAATTGACTCATCTCTAATGGTAAATATTGTGCCATATTTGGTTCCTTAGAGTTTGTGATACCAATCAACGAAAAAATATTTGCCCACTTTGGCATGAAATCTCTTAATAAGCATATGTAAAATAAAGGAGGTAATTCAATAACTAATATATCTTGGGTTATGGTTAAGCTTGGATAAGCATGAAGGGTTAACTAAAGATCTTTTATCACTCTTAATATTCGAAAGTTGATCCATCAAGTTGCAGAGACTCTTTTAGAAGTTGGGTGTACTCAATGCCTTATATGTCTATTATTTTCTTGGTCATTACATAAGTACTAGCATATGAATATATCATATAATTATGTACTAGGTGATTTCCTACAATCAAATACATACAAAAGTGTTAGGTTTCTTAACCTTACGTACTTTTTCATTCTTTAGTTATAACATGTTAACAATGGATTTTGGCCTCCACATAAACGGCTCATATTGTGGTAATTAATTGAAGTCTTATTTTATGATATTCCTTTGAGATGGGATGGCCAAAGCATCCCACATTGTCACGTCCAGATTTGTATTCTTCATTTTCTCAATGATGTTCAAATGGATAACCACGGATTCATGCAGAAAGGTATGGCATTATCTTTACTTTTTTCTCATTCAAATGAAGTAGAACTTTTGATGGTAGAATTTCTTTGTTCCATGGGTTCTCAATATACCATATTTTCTTCCATAAAGATGGAGCTAGTAGATAAATCCATTTGTGTTCTTTTGCTTAAGCACATGGATTACATTTCTTTAAGATGAAGACTATGCACTAAAGGGGATAGAAAACGACTTCTATCTACCTCTTCGTTGATCTTGAATTATCCGTGACATGAGGATATGATCTATTTAAGTTTTTTTAGCTTGATTAACTACACCTAATTCTTTAGGACTGTAGAAAATGAGATTGAATTCTTGTGGTGGATTGTTTAGTTAATTCTCGATCAAAAATTATTATTTCCATAGTTGAGATATTTTTATGCCATAATGGATTGATCTTTGATTTCATTTACACAAGTATTCTAATTATGCAGCTGATTGTATGGAAAACACCATTCAACCTCTTGTATTACACTATTTTTCACTAGGAAAGGGATTTTCTTGTGCTAGTAGAATGAAGCTATTGTATAGGAACAAAGCTGTTTGAAGAGGTATATTCAGATTATGGACCTAGAATATATTTCTCTTGTTATATTTTCCATATCTCTAATTTGGATATTGAGATATCTTTTTCTGATAACCTCGATTAAACATGTGACTTGAATATTTACTTTGGTTGAAAATTGGGAAATTACTAAGTATATGATCTTGTTACCTCTCTACAAAGATAATTTCATTAGTAAAATTATTTTCCTAGCTTATACGATCATTACTATCATATTTCTTATTAGAGGAATAAGATGTGAAGGTAGATGATGATGTATTTGGATTGGGATGATTAATAAGAGAAGGCTGAATATTGTGATGTAGTTCAGGAAATATGGTTGTAGGAAATCTAGAGGCTGTTTTTTTCAGCTTTTATTAAACAATTTTAGCACTAATAGATATTAAATATGCATCAAGTAATGGTAGAGAACCCATAGATCATATCATTACTGTAATATCAAAGTTTGGAGCTCTTATAAAGTATAATAAATCACCTTGAGGGCGTTGAAAATTCTAGGCACTGAGAGGGGGGTGAATAAGTGTAGCTTAAAAATTTGATAACATTTCACAAGCTTAGTAGAATATTCAAACTAGATTATCAATAACCATGAGAAACTAGTCACATCCAACCATAAGAAGGAAACACGCCCACACACATGAAAACCATATTTAATGTGGGAAACCCTTGAAGGGATAAAAACCCACAAAGCCAGTGAACCAGAGAACTATTCGGGACTCAAGGTCTTGTAATTACTACAATAATTTCATGTTGATCATCTACTCAACTTGAGGCTACAACCCCAAAAATTTTCAATCAGCTACCTAACCTTTTGCAAGCATCTACTTGTTTGGAAGCTACAACTCCCAATATTCAACCAAGATTCTACCTATTTATTTTGTAAGCTACAAATTACAAGGAAGATTTTACTCCCTCTTCGATAAACTACAAAATCTCTTTCAAATGATATTGATCACTTTGATTGTGTTGTCTCTCACAACATATTGTGATCACTTCTTAGCTCATTCTTCTTTTATTTTTAATCATGTTCATCTCTCTTCACATCCTCTAGTCAACTTCTAAGATCCATCATACAATCCTTGCACACACACACTCTGATCAGGCTTCACTCACCTTCAAACTTCATCTCTTTCAAGTATGCATACTTTTATACCAATTTCAATCAAGGATACATTCATTTACACCTAATTTTATTTGATTTTGTGGTTTCATCTTCTTGTAGTAACATATTTATTTGCAATGAATTCTCATATCCTCTCATTTATATCCTTCACTCAGTTTCACACCTCTTCATATATGATTATTTCTTCACTTCATCAGCAATATGATTCTATATCCTAACATTACATTAGCAAATCTCTCCAAATATTCAACAACTCCATTCATACCAAGAATAATAATTTTATCTACACAAAGAATTGCAAAAGAATGACCTCGACCTTCATTTTCCAAGACCCTTCCAGTTACTAATGTTTCCATACGTATAAGGAGATGAGAAGAATTTCATCACACAAAATAAACTACCTCAAGGGATAATTATAACATTTATTCCTCTTCAGCTACTAGAACTGACTTATCAATACCCGAGATTCATTTTTAGTTCAAAAATAGATCAATGGGAAGTTCACCAATCAATATGACAACCTTGTTTCACTGCAAGATTCCTTTTGTAAGGAATTTCATAAAGTAAACAGATATCAATATTCCTTATTATAACTACCATCATGTAAGAACATTATTAAAACATATACTATTATTTTATAACCTCTTCAAAACTCTTCATCTTCACCAATTTAGTCTTACAATACATTATAGCACTTAGAATAGAATTTGGTGTTTGTACTAGTGAGCATTGTTTTGATCATGAGTAAGAGAGGGCTTATTATCATACCTCAGCTATACATTCAACTTCATGAGCTTGAAAACTAACCAAACAGAGTGTGGATGACTTTATTCACTATTTCTTCAAACACTTCAACCTCACAATCCACGAAGTCTATATGGAAGAGATAGAGGACCTTGATTTGATGCAAAGAGAAGATTTCAAGGGCCTATCTGAGCTTTCACAAGGTGTATGAGGTTTTGTTATCACTTTGAAACTATCAAAGGAGGTAGGGTATACTTTACTTACTCATGGAGTATGCTTTTTACCAAATAGATTACTGATTTGCATGTATAGACCGTACCATCAAGATTTGACTCAAACTATGTCAAACTTCATCAACTATGAATTCAAGAAATTCATTCAAGGAGGATAAATTATTTTCATAACCTCTCAGGTTCATATTTTATCTAGTATCATTCCAACAATCTTAAGTAAACTTGATCTTCCAAAGCATTTCTTAGTGAGGATTATGAGATACAAACCCTAGGTTACTATTTGGAGACTTACACCACTCTAGTTTTCACTTTTATGCAAACATGCCTTGATGTATACCTCAATAGATTTATTTGCTACAGACTTCAAGCCTTGTTTTTCACTAGACAATGAGTGATTTTTAATATTTTTGACTAAATATTTTTACCAGTTTGATTGTGATAGAGAGATCAAATAGTCTTCAAGAAATGACTCAACTTGCATATGAAAACATTTTCCTTAGTATTTAGGTGAAATCTTGGGAATAACCATACCTTAGAAATATTTCTACATAAAATTTACTTACCAAAACAATTAATGAAGGCCATGAAAAACAAGTACTTCTCATCTTGTATGAGATTTTTCCCAAGGTGTTATAGGACAGTCCTAAGTGTGTGGTCTTCTCACTAGAAAAACTTCACCCTCATGACCAAACATAGAAAAAGAAACGAAATAGGGACATTTTCACCACTTTCAACCACTTGAATTCAAATTTTTAAAGAATTAATTCACAAGAATTAATTCATAATTTCAGTCCTCTTTGATAGACCTACAAGTCGGTGAAGATCAATGGAAACTAGGCCTTCACACAACCTTATTATACTAACTTTAAGCTTCAACATGTTGTCTTGGACCTGAAAATAGTATTATTTATCCCTGATCAGTTGTATCATCTTTCAAAATTGATTTGGAGGTAAAAATCTCATTTTATATCTATCTCTTCGGTAGGAGGTTTGAAGAGAGAAGAACAATGTTAGTAAGGTAAATAGAATTATTTTGTCTTTGTTCATTTTGACCTTAAAATTTTTGTAAAAGTTTTGTATATTAAGTTATCTTCAAAAATTGCTTATATGATTTATCTAAAGGAGGCTTGATAAGTTTTTTGGGTGTTAAGAAGGTGAGGTTCTCAGTTTTCATTTCTCAAAAACCGGGTTTTTGTAAAACTTGAATAAATTACACAAAACACCTTCTTAGGTATTAAAATTTTGACCACACATTTACAAATCATTCCTCCATGATTTCCTATGAAACATTTGTCATATTTTTCTCTACAAATCTCTGTCACATCTCATGTTTTCATCATTTATCCACTAGTTCTAAGGAAGTTTGATTTATAGACCTATATAAGTGCTCAACTCACGTCCGTATTCACTTGTGAAGCCTTGTACACCTCATCTACCATAATATTCTCATTCCATACTTTTTTATATCAGCATTACTTATTTCATCATCCTTACTTTCCTACTAGGAATGTCTCACTTGAAAGACTTGAATAACTAGCTTTATGAATTATAAGCACGATGATTGACATGATACTCCTCCTCGCATGCTATCATATCCCATACTACTCCAACATTGATTTATATGATTTTCCTTGATCCATTTCTCATGTTTCCATGCCAACCTATTTGACTTGGGACTAGGATTGAGCTTGAAGTTACCTGATTCTTCAAGAGTTTTCCATGTTTAAGTATTACAGACTCATTTACACCTCACACACATATCATTGACCATGTTTGACCTTATGAATTCTTAAAACAACTTGGGAAGACACATTCACATAACTTGCTTGCTTGATCATGCACCTAGACCATGCTTGAACACCTGAACTCATGACTTGACATCTCATGAAGACACCTAGACAACTTGGGAAGACATTGAAACACCTTGGACATATTATGATATCACATGACTATGTCATCCAATAGAGGGAATTATTTTAGAATATCTAGAATTTTGTCCTTTTAAAAAAAAAAAAAAATTGTAGTTGAAATCATCATTAAATCATTAAGGGCCCTTTTATGGTTGCTATTTATTTTAATTGAGAAATGTTTTATACCTTTTCTTCAAAATGTTTGTAAATTTTATTCCAAGATCATCCTAGAAATGAATTGAAGAAATTCCCAGACTTTTATACCATTAAAGTGCTTTTCCTTTTTAGGGAAGAAGCTAGAAGTCTAAAAGCTACATCATCATCAGTTACATAATGGATTGAGCATAAATTAGAAACATATTGAATATGTTCTCCAAGGGTAGTAAGATTTTCTCTGATAAAATATGAAATACTATTTAGAGAAGCTACTTGAGATGTGATTATGAGCTGCTATGGCTAAAGGAATACCTTCATTATAGGTTCTGAGGGTAAATTTCCTTAAAGTTCCATGAAGGGAATATATCTAATACTTCTCATGGAAAAAGATAAGGATTCACTAATAGGAGGAGTGGAAAGGCTTCTATAGGGAAGTGAATGAGATCTCTAAACTGATCTTTCTCTTCTTTTGGGTGAGATCTACAAATAATCAAACGATTCTCGTATTGGTACTCTCTATCTTGTTTGTATCTTTATCATAAAAGTGGGTATTGGAATGCTCAAAAATAATATTTTTTTAACTTAGGAGTATCCAAATGTGTAGAAATATTCCTCCAAACGATGAAGTCCACTAAGATACACATCTTAGGGAAAGATGATCAAAAGTGAGCTATAAGAGACCCAAATTGTCTAAATGGGTGTGCTAAAAACTATTTTCACCTAAGATTGCACCCTTTTCTGAAGCTAGGCTTAGTACATCAATGAAACATGGAAAGACCTCCTAAGTGTCCTAATATGGTGCCTTTGAATTCAATCTATGGAGAATTTTAGCTCTTGCTTTTATCCTAGTTCACTATGACTAAATAAAGTTAATACTATAGTAGATTCATCTAATCCTATCCTAAGTATTCTAAGGGACCAGGGGTTGAAAAGGGAAATTCTAAAATAATGAGAGTTATGCACAAAACTAGAATATGGTTCGAATATAGCTCCAAGGACATAGATATGAAAACAAATGCAAAGACCCAAGACAATACACACATAAATGCGGAAGAACTAAATGGAATAAGAATGAAGGCCAACAAGAGGATATAAATTCACATCAAACATAAAAGAATTCAAACAAAATAAATCAAACTTGCATTAAATATCAATAACCTATCCATTTATTTTCTAATAGATTTGAGACTTGTGAAATCTTTAGAAGTGCATCACAGAGATCTGTGAGAAAAACCTTCGAGCTGAAGAGGGTAGAGATCTGAGATTTAGAAACAATTTGAACTCTTTACATGTGCTTTCGCACTTACATATATATTATTAGTGAGAAAATTTTTCAAGTGGAAAAATTGGTGGATATCCACCAATGCTATGGGAATCTAGGTTTTGTCATCACCAATCCGGCACTATGATAATTCTCCACCGGAACTCGTCTTATGATTATTTACTAATGCACATCCTTTAGTTTAGTGGATGTAATCTGAAACACGACAACAAACATAACACAAGAATACCATAGACTATGATACAGGAATGATGACAAATCTAAAATATAAGTGTAAATTATAATATCAACATGAAATTGTTACAATCTCACCCATGAGGTACTTCAAGTGTTACTAACTTCACTTGCCTTTCAATAATAACTATGGGATAAACTTCACAATGGCTTCTTTAACACACCTTCTAAATGATGGCTTCCTTTACACACTTACTCATACAATATTTCTCACTACTTCCTTCTTTGCTAAATGAGGGGGTGGCCTCTTTATTTTAGAACTTTCAGACTTATTGACCTTATCTCTATGATAGGATAAGAAATCTACTCTAACAAATCATATTCCATACCTTAACTCTTATCTTTACATGCAAGCTTATCTTTTAAGATAAGATAAACCGTATCATCTTCACATGGGTTCCACCTTTTTAGAATTTTTACAAATAAAATACACAAAATATTTATGACATCACTCCTTGTCCTTATTACTAATATAATATTTTGGATTCCTAATCATATAGACCCTACTTCTCTACTTACCCTAACTTTGTCATTTTAACGTTATCGAACCACTTATGACAAATATTTACTTTTTACCACAACATTCCTAGTGTACTTTGACTATTCTTTGTACTATACATTATTGGCGGCATTGTATCGGCAAGACATGTTTATCTTCTATCGGACACTACTATTAATTATATTTAACAACATCCTATTCCTAATACATACATTAATGAGATAGAAATTACGTAGGAAACTTTTAGTGTCGACATCTTCCCCTTCCTAGCTTCTACTCCGTCCTCGAGTAGACTATTCTCAGTGCTTGGAAAATCTTTAACTTGTCGTGGTTGACCCTTTTCGTAATGGGAGTGCCATCCAATTCCTCTAGTCAATATGTACCATTTTCATGCATAATTGCTATTTTGTAGGGCCCCATCCATTTGGGAAGAAATTTTCTCTGCCTTCTTTTTTGTATTTGGAATCATATACTAGAACCAAGTCATTCACATGAAATGGAGACCAATGGATCTTTTGATCAAAGTATTCCTTCTACTTCATTTTCTTCTTATAGCTTGTATCCTTTTCTATTTCCCTTATTTCCTCTAGAAATGAAGAGGTACCAACCTTTATTTTATTGAATCACTTTCATCCATCCTTTCATTTTTATAACTATCACAATGGGAATATCAAACTCAATAGTAAGAACTAGATCAATACCATAAGCCAACAGAAATGGGGAGTATCCTGTTGTTGACTTTGATGTTGCCCTATATGCCCACAATGCTTACATGAATCCTTTTATCCCGCTTATGTACTCTGCAAGGATGCATCTTTTGCTAGAATTTGACACAACACAAAAAAAAATTGTTTCACTGTCCATTTGTGTTTGGCTTATATGTTGTTTCCTTCACATGCTTAATAGAAAACTTGTTTATTAGGGCTTCTACCACCTCATTAATGAAGTGGCTTCCTTGATCATTACAATTTCTAATGGACAACCAAATCTAGTGACAATGCGTTCATATATGAACCTTGCCACTTCATCCATGGAAGTTGTTTTCAATGGCCTAGATTCAACCCACTTGGTTAAATAATCATGTAAACTACAATATACTTATTTTGGCATGGGGTAGTTAGAAGTGGAACTACAATATTTATTCCCCACTTTTCAAATGGACCAAGTGGAATAATAGGGCATAATAGAGCTGATGAAGTCTTACGGTTACCATGTGTTTGACAAATATCACATGTCTTACAATAATTATAACAATCTCTAAAAAGAGTGGGCCAATGATAACCTACATCCAAGATCCTTCTTGTTGTAAGTTGTCTAGAGAAGTGTCCTCCACATGTACCATTGTGGAATTCTTCTATCAGCTCCTTCCCTTGATCACGTCCAACTGCCCTCTTATATTGTCCATCAGGTCCTATTCAAAATAATACTCCATGTAAAATAGAATATGGATGACTGGCTTGAGTAATCTTCCTCTTAGTCTTTGCATTGGCACCATCAAGAAACTTGAATTCATTTAGATAATTCTAAATATCTATGTATTCACTAGGGATTGTGTCAAGGGATAACAATGCTGCATCTGGGAAATCATCATCATCGGAAGATGAACCTAAACCATCGTAGGCTCGAGAGAGTGTATCTGCATTGACATGCTTCTTTCCCACCTATCTATAATATCAAATTCAAATTCTTGTAGCAAAATTATCCATCTTGCTTTATCCTCCCTAATGGGTTATGCTTATTTACAATATATTTTAGAGCTCGATGATCTATTACAACTATAAATATTTTCCTAGCAAGTAATTTCTAAACTTCTTTATATTAAAAATGATAGCTAGAGCCTCTTTTTCAGTTCTGATATAATTTACCTCAAAGATTTGCTGATTTTTCTACTCCCAAAGTAAATCTGGATGATCATTCCCATTTTCATCCTTTTGGCTCAGAGTACTTCCTAGTGCTACATCTGAGGCATCAGTATACATAATGAATGGTTTTCTCCAATTTGGATTCTTTAAAATAGGTGAAGACACCAAAGCTTCCTTTAGTTGTTCAAAATCTTCATGCGCCTTCTTTCCTGGTTCATAAGTAACATCCTTCTTTAAGAACTGGGTTAGTGGTTGTGTAATCTTTGAGAAATTCTTGATGAACCTTCTATAGTAACCCACATGGCCTAAAAATGATCTCAACTTACTTCTATTCATAGGAAATGGTAACTCTTTGATTTTTGAAACTTTATCAAGATCGTTACCAATATCATCTCTGATCAACATGCCCTAACAAAACACCTTTAGAACATCCAAAGACACACTTTGTAGGGTTTAGTGGCTTGTGCATCATCTAACCTTTGAAATGTTATCTCCATCTCAAAGCGGTGTGGTCCATCTTGCTCCCATAGATGCAAAAATCATCCAAAAATACTCTAATGAAGTTTCCAATGTAGGGTTCAAACACCCTATTCATCAAACACTAGAACGTTTTCAGAGCATTACACAACCCAAAAGGCATAACTCTATAAGCAAACATTCCCCAAGGAGTGGTGAACGTGGTGTTCAATGATCTTTCTCTCGCTATACGAACTTGGTTGTATCTCGCTATATCCATCAACAAAACTATAGCACTCCTTGCTAGCTACTTCGTCCAAGATCTGATATGAGAATGGAAGAGGGTAATGATCTTTCTTTGTTCCCTTGTTGAGCTTTCAATAATCAACAAAATGTGTAGTTTCCCATTCTCTTTAATTGAGATCACAATGGAAGAAACTCATTCGAATTCTCCACAATAAATATGAATCTGCATCAAACAACTTATCTATTTCTCTTTTACGAGTCTTGGAAAAATTAGGATTCATTACTATATGGCATTTGCTTTATGGGCTTAGCATCATCTACTAGCTCAATAGAATGTTCTACCCAACTTTCTTCATGGAGTTCTTTGTAATCAAAAGTGAATAGGTGTATGTACCTTGAAAGAGCTGGAGGTAGGATTCATTCTCACTCTCCATCACAACACCAATCTTTATTTGTTGGAGACAATAATCAATTTCTTCTTCGAGATAATTTTATGGGTTCATGAGTCGGTCTGATTTGGAAGGATATCCATGAATGAAACATAAACCTCACTTTCTTCATCTTCTATGTCCACTTCTTTGGTACTAGAGTAATATGAGGATTTCCAATCATCGGTTTCATCACTTGAATCCACATGTATTGCCTTATGATGCCGAGGGATCACATTTATCTTCACCCTCTCTCTGTCATGTCCAAGTGTCATGAAGCCTTCATTCTAGTATTTTTACATGAACTATTCTTAGCCATGGCCTTCCCAACAACATTGGTTACCCAATGAAAGACCATTTTCATTACCTGAAATTCTACCACACATACAACACCCATAACAAATATTTCCACATTTGAAACAACACCTTACGGTTTAGTTTTTCCCTTATTTAATGACCTTAACATAAGTGTTGAGGGCGATCAATTTTAAACCCAACATATTCATTACGAGACTCGGTCATTACATTAACTACATCACCTCCATCAACTAAGACATCATGAATTGAAATACCATTACATAATACCTCATCTTATGGAGAGTAGGGATCTACCTCTGCCTCCAAAATAGGGATCTCAACCTCCTTCCTTCATTGAGCATTGATTCCACTTCGTAGCTCACTCCTCTTGTCGGAAGACATAACCAAAAGTTGACCATATGTAATATTTACGGGCCTTTTGTATAGATCTTCTAAGATGGAGTATGGTCCTTGTCCTTGTGAAAATAGAAAATCTTGCACACCCAACTTTCTTCTCTATGTTTCTTACTAGTTTCTCCTTTCATCTTCTTAGGATCATTTCCATCTTGGTTATCTTTTTCTTTCTTTCTTTTTATTACAAACACATATGCTTCATTATTTATGCTCCTATCTACTACATCAAAAGAATTCACAGGTGTTTTTCCTTTATCATTATCTCTTGTACCAGATGTAGAAGCTCTATCTGACAATTATACTTATAATGACCCTTTTTATGACAACCATAACATACAACTTCAGAAATATTTCTTTTTAGACCTCTATCTCCTCCCTGAGAACTAAATTCTTTTCCTTGAAGAAGATTAATAGTTAACTGGCCCATCTTCCTGAGCAGATCTTCATACTTAGTAGATGTACTAGGAGAAATATTTGTGCTCACTAAGAGTGGTTGTGGATTCTGGACCAAAGGTGTTGGTGTAGGCTCTACCTTAGCAACAATTTCTTTTGGCTCTTCTTCCATGCTTTCTTCTTGCCTTCTTGCAATCTCCTTTGCTTGTTCGAGGGTCATTGGGTGGTCATAATTCACTCGTTGTCTAATATCTGACTTCATCCCAAGAATTAAGTGCTTACAGAGGAGATTATCCATGCCATTCATCAACCCATTCGCTAATCCTTCCTTCCGTATCCGGGCATCGAGCTTCCTCCTTAGCTCTAGAACACGAGCATGATAATCTCTTATCTTCTTCTTCTCTCCTTGGGATAGCTTTGTGATATTGATCATGAGATCTGCATATTTCTATTGTTCACCAAATTCTTCAAGAAAACTTTCAGTTAATAAATCCCATGAGTTTTTCACATTATCACCTAGTGTTTCAAACCACCTAAGGGTTGAACCATCCAAAAAGGTAGGAAAAAATTTATTCCATTGTTCCCTTCTTATGAGGCCATTACAAATGCAAGATCATTTAAATTCTTGAATGAAAGAGGAAGCATCTTCATTAGATTGGGCTAAAAAAATAGGAATCTTTCCCATTTTCAAAAGTAACCACAATGAAATACCAACCCAAAAGTATAATCAACAAGCCTTATGTCAACAAATAATTGGAATCACTATAATAGAAAGTGACTTTACACCTTTCTACATTAAAATAGGAATGACCACGGTAAACTATGGTAAAATTGACTTATTTGCGGTAAAACTCGAATTTCTTCGTGGTAAACACTATTCATGGTAAAAAGTGAAGTTACTATGGTAAATATTATTCACGATAAAAAGTAAAGTTACTTGTGGTAAATACTATTCATGGTAAAAAGCTACTTTAACATGGTAACTATCAGGCACGTGAAAACAAGGTTACTCTACAAATGATTTCGACTACGTGGGAATATCTCTCCAGAAAATCCACCAATGAGGAATGGTCCCGGCAACGGAACCAAAATGTCATCACTAATCCAGCACTATGATAATTCTCCATCGGGAACTCCTCGTGCTATGATTATTTACTAATGCACAGCCTTTAGTTTGGTGGATGTAATCTGGAAACACAACAACAAACATAACACAAGAATACCATAGACTATGATACGAAGGAATGATGACAAATATGAAATATAAGTGTAAATTATAATATCAACATGACATGCAAGAAGTGTTTCGCAACTCAGCGGTGTCCCGATGACTCTTTGGGGCAATGAGAAAGAGAGTAAAAGAACCAGAGAGGAGCTCGATAAGACGGATGCTGCTCATATGACCACGCTGGGTATGTACCATGCTTGGAAAAAAGTAAAGATGAGTATTGATCAAGCGGCCAAGAAGTAGTCCTGTTTTACTACTGCTTCTTGGCTGTAGGCTTGCTGTTTTGTTGCCGTTGTTTTTCTGTTAAGTCTCGTTTGTGTTGCTGTTTCTAGGCTTCGGTGTTCTTTGCTGTAACTTTTGTGCTTTGATACAGCTTCTCTGCTCCTCTCTCTTATTCTGGCTTTTAGGCCTCCTTTTGTACACAAGGGTATAGTCCCTTTCAAAAAACTATTTACCAATATTAAAAAAAAAAAATATCAACATGAAATTGTTACAATCTCACGTATGAGGTACTTCAAGTGTTACTAACTTCACTTGCCTTCCAATAATAACTATGGGAGAAACTTCACAATGGCTTCTTTAACACACCTTCTAAATGATGGCTTCCTTTACACACTCATACAATATTTCTCAATACTTCCTTCTATGCTAAATGAGGGGGCTGGCCTCTTTATTTATAGAAATTTCAGGCTTATCCACCTTATCTCTAAGATAGGATAAGAAATCTACTCTGACGAATCATATTTCATACCTTAACTCTTATCTTTACATGTAAGCTTATCTTATAAGATAAGATAAACCTTATCATTTCACATGGGTTCCACCTTTTTAGACTTTTTATAAATAAAATACACAAAATATTTATGACATCACTCCTTGTCCTTATTACTAATATAATATTTCTAATTCCTAATCATGTAGACCCTACTTCTCTACTTACCCTAGCTTTGACATTTTAACATTACCAAACCACTTAAGACAAATATTTACTTTTACCACAACATTCCTATTGTACTTTGACTGTTACCATACTATACTTTATTGACGGCATTGTACTAGCAAAAGACCATTATCTTCTATCGATGCTACTACTAATTATACTTAACAACATCCTATTCCTAATACATACATTAATGAAATATAAATTACGGAGAAAATTTTTAGTGTCGACAATTCCTCTACTTAAATGGTGCAACTCCATTTATTATGCATGAATGAAATAAATATTTGTGGTGGTATTAGAGTTTGGGGATCAACATAAACACTCCACTAAACCAAAGGGAAAAATCTTGCAATTTCTTGTAAGGAGGAGTTTTCTGAGAGGCCAGGAAAGGGAGTGGGAAAAAGAGAGGGGGGATTAATATTGTATGTAGAACCTTAGACTCATACATCCATTAATCAGAAAAATTCAACACACATAGTTCGGAAGATAAAAATAATTTCTCCTAACAACAAGATAAGATTAAGAACACAAATTTTTAATAATATTCTCATCAAAAAAGGAAAGAAACTCCTTTCTCATTCATTGATGTTTTAACAAAGTTGTACATAGTAGAAATGGAAGAACATAAAAGGAGGAAATAGAGGAAATAATTATCTCCTTTGATTTACTCCAAGTGGTAATCTCTCTTGAGCTTATAAAATTGACAACCCTTAATAATGAGTGTTTCATTACAATATATAGACTAAGAAATGACTCTTAACCTACCCCCCATGTGTAATTTCACTTGCCTTTTCCACTTGTGACTCTTGATATTCCTAGAAAGAACATTAAGTCCCCTTTTATAAAATAAGGGTGAATTATTACATTTTAAGACTATTTTCACATTAACGAATAAGAAAAAAGTGAATAAGATGAAAAATAAAAGTGCAAGCCCCAACAAAGAATTAGAATGTGAAGAAAGGAGGGGAAGGGGAGAGAAGAGAGAAAAAAAATGAAGTAAAGAGATAGAGAACTAATCGATGAAGACATTGATGATGATGGACTCTTGGAAAGATCCTTGGGTGAAATTTTGATGCCTTTGAACCGCTTTACTAAACCTTTCTGCATGTGGGAGTAACCTTCTTGCTCGAGGACTTGAAGATATCTTAGTGACTTGATCTAATTTTCCATGAGGGAGTTCATGTTCTTGCATTTCGAGTACTAGGATTGATGATCCATTGTGGTATTTTAAATGAACACCCTTAGTTCTCAAAGCCTCTAAATTTTTTTCATTAAATGAGAGTGGATCTCGGCCTCTCATTTAAGTATATTTTGAAAATTCTTCAACAGATCGTCTATATAAGTGTCTTCATTCATGGTTGGCACTCCTAGATTTTATATCTGAACATTGGCATCTTTCTATATATTTTCAACATATTCTTAGTATGATTCAATCTTTATAATGCATAGTTGATCATCTTATAGTGGGAGACCAATGTTTGATCCTAGACTTAGGAAAATTCTTCTAATGTTGAAGATAATACACCTTTTATTATAAGGAGGGATGATTTGATCTTTCCCATCTCTATGACCGAGAGGATACACCTGATCCCGAGTTATACTTCTCTACTTCAATCCCTTCTCCCATTGTGATTATTTACATGACCGTGGCATCCATGTACTTGAACAATGTCAAAATTTCTAATAGCAACATGTTCCCTTTTCTAGGATCATGCTCACCCACTTTTCATTCTCTCTTCCCTACATGGTGAACCCTTATGTTTTTTTGATGCTCTCGGGATCAAAGCCACTTATTGGAGTAACTTCATTAGTTAGGAGATTTGTGGCGTACTCGGATCCAAAAACACCTATACATATGATGTGAGGGTCTTGATATGGTCTTCTACTTACTCCATCTTCTCCTTGCATTCTTGAATTCTCCCGACAAGTTGAGTGGAAGAATCTTGGAACAAGTGAACATCACATTCATGTTTCACTAGGCCCATAGGAATTTTTACCATATCACGGTTTAATCGGAGTAATTTCTTCGATGAGCTTGAAAAGCTTAAGCATGAATACCTCTATATACCAATTACTCGAGGCACCGCTGAAAAGTGAGAAGCTACTTGAGCTAATTTTCCTTTCTTCCCTTTGAACATCAAGATGATATTCAAGAAATAAGGTATTATCACTTGTCGCACCATGTAATCTTTTATTGTAATCATCTCTTGTACCCAAGCGAAGATTTTTTTCATCTTGGCACTAAGAAAAATTGTAGCCTCTTACTCCAAATCCCTTTTTCTGGATCAACTACAGCTTCTTCCACTATTCTCACTTTCTTCTATAGTCTCTTGTAGCAAGGGGCTTCTAGTTCCATTGCTTTCCTCTTTAAGCGTTCACTGATTAAGAAAGCTAAGAGCCTTGTCTTTAGAGGAAGAATGGTGGGATGTTTTCATATGGATGATAGGGAAGTTTCCATATGCGATGAGAGAAAACCTCTTTCTTCTAACCATTTTTTTACCTCTTGATGACCACCTCAATGTGTTCTATGATTTCTCTAGACCCACGAACACTCAAAACCAATTGGGGAAGGGAAGAATCTTTCACTATTGTGTACTCTAGATCATACATGTCGTGTCATCCTCTTGAAACCTTCCTCACACTATTTAAGCTTGAATTTTCTCATTTTATCAACCATCATCCTCTTGTGATCATGTTCTCATACTTCAAAATCATCAACATAGTTCACCCAAAAATATTCAATTTGAGGTACATGAGTACAAATCAAGTAGGTGAAATGTGTATGGATCATCTCTAATGTCAAAATATTCCCTTGAGGTGTATGAGTGCATATTTATGGGGGATAGGGTAGCTTCCATGTTGGTAGCATCATGAGCACTCTTACAAGAGAAAATCCCTAGTGAGATAGGGAAAGAGATTAACTTCTTCATTATGTTCCCCATCTTCTAATTGATGTGCACCAGTTGTCTACACAATTCCATTATCATGATCTTATCTCTTGGGTAACATGGTAATATATTTAGAGAAAGTTCAAAACCTAACACTCATACATATTATAAGGTTGAGAATTGTATGAAATACGATCCATTCCTTCTTACTAGAGCGAATGGCCTATATAGACAATTTTGAATGTTGGTTTCCCTCAAACATTTTGACAACATAAATTGTGAAGGAATCATCCATCTTTGCAAAGTGTTGATTTCTCTCTTTTAGGAACTAGTGTGGGCGTTTATCATACAGGATCCTTTTAGGAAACATTTTGTCTAAGTACTTAGGCCATTAAATGGTCTTGTGTTCACCAAGGCATAGACTAGGTATGAGGTCATGAAGAGTGTTTTTGAATCAAACACTTGAAGCAATTTTTGATGTAATTTTTCACTTATGAATTTTCCCAAGTAAATTTTTTTCTTGTCCTCCAGGATTGTGAGAATGAAATATTCAATCCAGTCATGAAATTATATTATGTTTTATTCTCCCAAGACTCAACTTAAGATAATGATGGTATCAGAAAAACTCTCATGGAATTCATTCCAAGAAAGAGTCTTAAGCACATGAGAGGATTCCTCCTTGTTTTAACCATTAGCCAATGAAAGGTGTTGTAGATATGATTCATTCATGGACCACTCTCCTATTGTAACATCCTTGATGATCACCACCATGTTGCTTCCAATTAGAATCTACATACCTTGAGATATGGCATTCGGGGTAAGCATTGTCATGATCGAGTTATATCATCTCTTATTATATGGGTGTCGGCTTGTAGTGATAGGAACAAGCCAACACCAACTCTATGTGTTGTAGTAACTTGCGGTGGTCACTAGATGCATACAGTTTGCTCATAAAGATATCTTCTTCCACAGTCTCTCTTTAGGCACCCAACATTTTGGATTTCGATCATCTAAGTCCATGTGAGAGACATCACTATCATCTACACTGAAATACTTTGAAGAAAGTTCCAAAATAGGATCAAGGCTAGAGAATTTTAACTTCATGGTGGTAAAAATCTATAATATGATCTATAACTCGAGGGTGATACAAACTTTTTCCACTTGAAACTAGAAGTTTATATTTTTAGACAACGGGTTCAAGGAGTTGTTATTTTGGGAAAGGTTGATTTTTTTACCCATTATCACTTTTATGGAACTTTCACCATGATTGTAAAATTCTCACATATGTTTCATGGCCATTTTTAAGAACTTTCTATTTTTAGAAAGTTGTTTTTAGCTTTTTAATTTTTCAGAGTTTTTCTCTTTTTTTTGGCATGTGTGCTCTAGTTTTCCATTTTAGAGTTTGATGCTTTGAAGGTTTTCACTATTCTATAGAAATTTATATTTATAGTAAGTTTTAACTAAAGGAACTTAGTATTTTTAGAATCCATTTTTCCTCTCCTCGGTTTTATGAAAAATCAACATTTTTGATATAGGTTTTTCTCTAGATGTTTTGTTCATATTTCTTGCTCAAGTCGCCTTTCCTAGAACAATTGATGGGAAACTGAGAAAAAGAAACTATGGAATATTTTTGGGGTTTATTGATATTAATAATATTGAACATATATGGTTTTTTTTTACATCTTGAAGGTTCCCCGGGAGAGGAAGAGATGGTGAAAATCTCACTTGGAATCAGACTTCTTGTTTGTGAGGTATAAGTTTTTGATGGTTTTCATTAATGGAAGCTTCTGGTGCAAAATAGACATGGTAGAAGCTGAAAAGAAATGGTTTGAAGGTTATGGTAAAAATTAATAAGCAATAATGGAGTGGTGAAGCAATTTCTATAAATTTTTAAAGTTATTTTTAATTTGATGAGGTTCTCGTGGACACACGCACGAGGATAGAAACAACATAAGCGGTTATGAATTTGCAAAAATGAATTTTTAAATATTCAATGGCTTGGGTGAAATTTTTTGTCCCAAGTGTTTGGGAAATATGGTGCATAAAAAGTTTCCTTCTCATGATCATGAAAAGTTGTACCCAGATTGGTTAGTGTGGGAGAGAGAAAAATCACTTACTTTAAAACACCCAGGGGGTTGAAAATAGGTCATATCGGTGACCATGGAAGGGAATAGGATTGGGTGCATGTTTGTGTCCCAACTATCCCAAGGGTCTAGGAAAGTTAGTGTAAGAAAATTTACTTTTCTCTAGGCTTTATAAGTTGTGGATGGTCATTGGATGAGGCGGAAAGGAGAGGGAGTTGAAAACAATCATGTTGAGCACCTTCTGTGGTCATGTGAAGGGCCAGGGTCAGACTTGGGGTTAGGCACATTTTTTTGTCCTAACATTCCCAAGGGTCTATGATATTTGGTGAAATAAAATATTCCTAACCCCATATCTAACCCTTGGTCTTTCACAAACACTTTTTTAGAGGCGACAAGTGTCATTCCGGGATTTCATGATGAAGAGGTGCTAGAAATTGGTGTACAAAGGGCTAAATCGACCTATATAATCTCAACTGGGGTCACATGATTATCCAAGGGGATATCTGGGGGATAGGAACATTTTTCCCCTTTTTTCACAAGGGTATGGGAAAATTGGGACAAGGAATTCTACTCGGACACAGGGAGTGACATGTGTCCACCCAGAAAATTGGCTGAGTCCCGAGAGTGTACCTTGGAGAGAAACTTGTCAACAAAGCATAAATTGAGCATTTTTAGTTCTTTCATTAACTTATTTATATTATTTTTCCTTAAATCACCATTTGAAAAGGATGGGATGGGTCTCATACCTTTATTTTTCTTGAAAACCCCTAAAATGGGATTATTTTTTCAAGAGTCATAGGTTGTACACCCTATAAATAGTCTAAGGGTAGAAATTCTTATGTCTTGTGAAAAATTTGAAACCACCATCACTTAGATCTCTGAAATACCTTTCCAATGGTTTATTGTCTTGTTTCTAACTCCTTATCGAGCTCCCAAAATCAATTCCTAAAGCTTAGGGGTTTTTTGTACTTTAAGTTGTTTTACCCTCCAATACTGCTTTCACTAAACATATCCCTAACCTATGAATCTTTCCAAAATATTCCAAAATTAGTTGCAAAATGTTCCTATCTCTATGATAATACTTACTTGATGAATTTGGACATGCAAATCCACTCTAGGGGGTGTGGACCATGTCTTAGAAAGGCCAAGAATAACCATTTCTAATCCTCTCAAAAGTCTCCTTAAAGATATCATCTCCAGCTAATTTAATGAACTTATTTTCCATAAACCACATATTGACAAAATGAAACAACAAAAAAGACCACTTAAAAAGGGTAGGATAGGCCCGATACAGGGAATGGACTGACCTGGAGGGGTGTCAAGGAAGGGTGAATATGAAAATTTTTGACACTAGTCATAGTTTTCATGTTTTCAAGTGAATTTTTCCCTTGAAAAAAGTAAGACAAAAAACTAGTTTATCACTTGGGACTCATTTTGGATTTAAAAAAAGTGAGGAAAATATGAGAAGAAACTCTAGAATCTCGGTTTATAAATCAGGACTAGTGCCTTATCCATTGGGGTTTATAGAGTCACTTTACAAAGAAAGAGATAGGCCGAAAGGAGGACACACACACACCAAAAGGAAACATGCAACACACTGAAAAGGAAATACACATAGAACAAGGGAAAGAGAATAACACACCTACATCACTATGGTACAATGCATGGGGAAAACCCTTCTTTCATTATTTGTACAATTTTAGATATTACCCATTCATGCGAGGAAACTCAAACTACTTTCCATCTAGATAAGAAAGGTAGAAACGATTTTCTCCACAAGTCTTATGGATTTGTAATGAACCAATCCAAATTTCCCATGATTCCTTTTTCCCTTCATTTGTCCCAAATTAGAACAAGGTCCCCAACTTTGAATTCTTTAGCTTTGTCCTTCTTATCGAACATATTTTTGACTTTCAGTTTATGAGCTTTGATCCAGTATACTACCTTGACCTATCTTCCTCCAGTTTCTAAATAAAAAAATTCTTTTATCAATGGAATCTTGATATTTCCCATCTTCCACCACTTGGAGAAATTTGATGGCTGACATCTCTATCATGATTGGAATTTTCACTTTGATTTCGTAGAGAAATTGGAATGGGGACATACCAATTGGTTTCTTTGGAGTGATTTTATCTTCCCACAATGCATCATATATTTTTAATTCCAATTTATTTTATTTTCATCTAATAGCTTGTGGATGATGGTCACAATGTTCTTATTTCTTTATTCCACCTGACCATTCCCCTATGGGTAATAGTCTAATGAGTGTGATAGAGAAATTCCATAGTCATAATAGAACTCATACAACTCTCTGAGGAGAAATATGTGACATTATCCACCACATGATATTTATTTGGATACCAAACAAACAATGATGTTTTATTTGATAAAGTTGCACACTATTTTAGTATTGGCTTTCTTTACAGGATGATCCTTTACCCACTTTTTGAAATAATTAGTTGTAATGAGCACGTAGGTATGACTTACACTTGAGTGAGGATTTATAACTCCAATGAAGTCCAATCCCCACTATTGGAATGGTTCTTCAATCACCACCATCCTGAGGGGAAGTACAATGAGTTGTGGTATTCCAATGAATTGTTGGCATGCTTCACATTTGGAAACCCATTCTTGGGCATCCACAAAAAAATAGGCAAAGTAGTACTCAACACAGATAATCTTATGAGATGTTACCATTTCTAAAAGTGTCCTCCACACACTTGATCATGATATTCCTTGAGCAACTTCTCCTATTTCTCCTTGTCTACACACCTCAAAAAGCAACCATCGAATCCCCTCTTATAGAGTGCATGGTTCCATATAACATACTTGGTTTCCCTTCACTTGATATTCCTCTTTTTTTGTCATCAAGATGAGGAGGAACTCACCATAGGTCGGAAGAAAACGATATCACATACCACTTGATCTTCATGTTCACAAAAAGGACTTGAGGAAATTCTTTTGTTTATACATGAATAACACAAGTATTCTCATGTATCATTATGTGCCAATAGTGCTTCGTCTTTTTAAATCAACCCGCATAGTCCATTTCCTCTAACCAAGTTGGAATATTTTATTTCCAAGTCATATTCTTGAATCTCACCACCTAGATTTCTATTTTTATCCCTTGTTCTGTTAAGTGAGAATTGACTTGATATATGACCCTAGCACCATTACGACAGTGTGGGAGTTAAGAATGTAGAACCAAAATTTCTTTACCACCTTGACCAATGTGTAGGTATTATTCTCCAACTAATTTTTCTTTATCTCATGGTTCTTTGGAAGTGAGATCCTGAAATCAATGGGAGATTTAAGACATTTTTCATTCTTTTGCACCAAAATGGCTAATATTGTGTTCTCAAGCAAGTATAACATTACAACATGAAATCTTTGTCTAAACCTTAGCACACCAAGATGGGAGCCTTTGTGATTATTTTTTTATTGCCTCAAATGCCATTTTTCCTTCTTTGTTTCATTTGAAGCTATCTTGTGGCTTCATCATGAAATTTATGTGCTTGGTCAACTCAACAAAGTTTGGGATGAAGCGTTAGAGGAAGTTGAATTTTCTAAATAAGGAATGTAATCCCTTTTTTTATAGTTGGTAATGATACTCCTTAAATGACCTTTATTCTTTCTATATCAATATTTTCCCTCTCCTTGTTCACAATGTGCCCAAATATTTTTCCTTCATTAACCCCAAAAATACACTTCTTTGGATTCAGGGATATGGCATGCTTCTACATCTTATGAGAACTTTTTCCAGATGATGTATATGATCTCCTCGCTTCCTTGAGAAGACTGTGATGTCATCTAGGTAGATTACTATACAATGCTTGAGGTATTTGAATTCCAAATCCATCACCCTTTGAAAGGTTTCTCCGGTATTGATCAAACCAAAATGCATTCTACTATATTCAAAAGTGCCCCAAGGTGTCATGAAGGTCATCTTGGTTCTATTTCTTCTTACTTCAATCTGATTATACCCTAAAATTTGTCAAGAATGAGATCATTTTATACCTTTTGAATTCTTATAAGATATGATCCATGATTGGGATCAGGTAGTTTTCCTTCAAGGAGGTATCATTTAGGTTGTAAAATTCCACACAAATCCTTATTTCCCCATTTTTATTTATCACCAAAATAATATTCACTACCCACGTGGTGTGGTGGATAGGAAACATGATTCTTACATTTAGAATTTTTTGTATCTCCTCCTTGATGGTGTCTATTATCTTGATTCGGGGCCATTTCTTTTACCTAAAAGTATTGGCTTCCATCTTTAGAGTAATAGAATGATGCATTTCCTTTGGTTGAAATGACTTTAGTTCATCATATGAATATGCCAAGACATCATAATATTTCTTAAAAGTGAGATGAACTTTTTTTCTTCCAAGAGCAACATTTCCAATATTCACCATTCAGGTTGTTATGGGGTTCCAATGTTCTCTTTCTCAAACTCATTGTGCACCATGATGACTCTTTTGATCTTTCTTTGATGAATCAATCATGCTTGTCAAACAAATCTTCCAGTGACACTAGACCCTTTGGAATATTATTTCCTTTGAGCTTATTACTCCCTCTAAATCAACTCCTTAAATTCCTTCCTTATCTTCTTTTACCATTGACTCTCAGTGTGGATTTTCACTTCCTTCATAGAAGAGACTACTTGAAGTTATCTTTCTACTCCAAGAAGGTGAGGAGTTGACTATCATCGTTGAATACTTTCCAATGGTTCACATTATCTAGCACACTTGGTCTAAACACATTTCAACTATCACCTTTTCCTTATTAAAGGATGGATGTGGAGTTACCAATGAAGTTGAAACAATGAGAGAGTCATAATTTTCATTCTGTTCTCAAGGAATGGATTGATGGAGAAAGCATCAAAAGATTCAATGTAATCCCATAATCTATTTCTATAGTTCCTTGAGTCTTGGGTTTTTTTACTTGGTACTATTATCTCATTTATTTTACTATCACTTCTCATCTCTAAGACACTTATGATTTTTGATACCCATGGACTCAGTGAATCCATTCCAAGGAGGAGAGCCTCGTACTCTATAGTGTTGTTAGTATTTTCAAATTACATCTTATATGCAAATGGGAAGAATTCACCTAAGGGAGAGGTCAAGAAAATTCCAGCTCTAGACCCTACACTTGAATGACTTCCATCAAATTCCATGGTCCACAATATGATCTTCTTCATCCTCGGTGAGGAAAGGTAGATTTTCATCTCTTTCAAATATGAGGAAATATTCCCCATCCCGTTGTCTTGAAATAAGATATTTTCTCTTGGGTCCTCTTACATTTTTGGACCGTATATTTCATTTTTTCCATACTTTGGAAATAGTTTCTTCATTTCCCCTTTCACTAGAATGGTTATGGAGGACCAATCCATTCAAATTTCACCACCTATATCCCTGCAAAAAATTCATTCTCAATAGCATACCAAAGGATGTTGGGATGTCTACCACCAAGATTGTGAGCAACACCTTCTTCTCCTGGAAAGTCTGTCAAGGCCACTTGTGCATCTTTGATCCTTCCCACCAATGGAACTTCTTTATATTCCATAGAATAGAAATATCCATTTACACATGTCGAAAGTAAATTCCTAAGGCATTAGCTACTTTGATGGGCATGACATTTTCAAAGGATCCTAAGTTTATGATACAATTATTTAACTGGTAGCCTTTGATTAGGAGGGATAAGTAGAATGGTTCCACTTTATTAGTTTTGGATGCACTTAGTGCCAACATGTTCTATGTATGATGCATAAGAGATGGTGGGTAGTATACCCTTAGATTTAGGATTTATAGTATTGGATTTAGGATACCACCTGGACAACATTGACAAACCTCTTGAATTTTTCTAGGTGTTTGTAAATATTCAATTTCACTAATTTGGAATTTGGTTTTTCTTGAATGTTTGATGTAATTGAATGGAGATGAGGTTGGTAAAATTGATGTTCCAAGGATGAAGGAGTTTTTCATTGGAGAATACAGTCTACCTTGGGAGCTTGAGTAATCTTGGTTAATGAGGTAGCGGGTTTGAAAGGAGAAGGGGTGGTTGACTTACGTTTATATTTAGGGGATTTTTTAGGACTAAAATTGGGTGAATGCTTATCCTTATAAGAAAATTTTTAAATAGGGGAAACACCAGAGGACTTACTTGTTATGGTAGTTAGCTTCTTGCTGACTATTAGATTAGGTTTCTCCTTTGTTGAATCCATTGAAGGAGGGAGTGGAGATCCTCTATTGATTATTTTGTTTTTTGGTACTTCAGTTAGAGAATCATCTGTCCTCTTATTTGCAGCTCAAATTTTGGGAAGGATCTCTTTTGAGACTAGGGAGAAAGTGAACATAACACATGAGAAACTTGGTGCCTCTTCATCATCATCATCCTCACTTCTTGAGTGGTATTCAATGAGACCATTATGAGTCATCACCATCAACCTCTTCAATCTCAAGAATGTTTTTGTCTTCATTTTCTTCTTCTTCTTCTAGCTCATCCACCTCCTTCCTCTCTATAGTTATTTTGTATCATTAGGTTGCATTGATCGGTGGTGCCTCAAGAGAAAGCATGCGGGAGGTGGAGCTATCCTTGGCCTGTTTGGGAGATTGGTCTTCTTTGGCAAATTCCTCATGGTGGTTTGAGAGAGTTGATTCTTGAGATCAATTATATCATTGGCCATCTTTTAAATCATAGGATTTGTGGGAATGGAGCTAGAAACTTTGCCCCTTTTGTTTTCATTTGGGTTCTTCACTTTTTCAGAGATAAAATCAAATCATCCTCCATTTTATGGTGTGGTTCTTGAGATTCCTTCAAAGTTATAGGTTGATACCTTAAGAATAGACCCAACTTCATGTAGTTGAGCATTTATAAATTAATTTTTAAATTATTATCTCGAGGCATGGATTCATAGGTATCCTCTTGAGAACTTTGTTATATCTTGCTATGAAATCCCTCATGCCTTCATTAGATTCTTTCTTCATATGCACTATTTATACCAAGAGGTCTTGGTAGTCTTTAGTAGACTTGAATATGTCTTCAAAGAAAGTTCTTATATCATCCCAACAAGTGATTGATCTTGTTTGGTAGAAGGTAGAACCATTCGGCCACTTTGTCTTACAAGGACTCCATAAACAATCTAATAGATACATCTTCATGTTCCACCCCAACACACACCACATGTGTGATGAAGGCTTCCACATGTTCTTCTAGGAATTGAACCATCTCCCTTAACTTAGCAAAACTTTTTCTTAAGCCTCATGGAAGCTCATGAAGAGGTTTTGGTAGTATGAAGTGGCTTGTGTTCCTACCCCATGGTACAATAGGTTGTGGTCTTTCTTCATCACCCATATCTTCTTCCACTTTGGCCCTTTGATCTTTGCTTTTCTTCACTTAACTCTCTTTTACAAATCTTTCTCTAGATCTTGCTTCTACTTCAAATTTAGCTATGCTTTCTTCAACTTCTCTCTTGCTTGATCTTCTTTCTTCTTTTGTTTCTACTTCATCAAAAAAATGCAAAATTTTTTGAGATTTAGAAACTTTATGTCAATAGGTTGACACCACTTGGACCACCAATGAGAGAAATTTCTATACGATGAGGGAGTGTCTTGAAATTCTTGCAAGTTCTTTCTTTCTTTAAATTCTTTAAAGATTGGATCAAGATTTCTTCCTTGTCATTGTGACTTGGTATACCTCTGATCAGCCATCTTGTATATTTGAGGATGAATTAAGCTATTCTTTGCTATAGTTGGGCTCATCTCGCTCTTTCCCTTTGTTCAACATGTTGTGATTCATTGTCTAACTTCCTAGTAGCAATGAAGTAATGTGAAAAATTCTATCTATTATGCCAAATGGATTCCCTCAAGTCAGATACAATATCTTCTTGGATATGGAAAATTAATTCATGCCTTTACAAGGAAGGTTACCGGAATAGCCATGGATATGAGACATAAGGATCTGTGATGACTAAATTCAAATTCCAATTTTGGGTTTTTTTGGGTATTTGAATTTTTTAAGTTTCTTGTGATTTGTATTTTGGGTGTAGGTTGTTGTCCAAGTCTACCCCATGGTGGGTGCCAAAAACTATTAGTAAGAAAAATTTTCAGGTGGAAAATTGGTGGGTATCTACTAATGCTCAAGAATCTAGGTCCCTCTACTTGAATGGTGTAGCTCCATTTATTATGTGTGAATGAAATAAAAATATTTGGTGGCCTTAGAGGTCGGGATCCAACAGAACACTCTCACTGAACCTATGAAAAAATATTTCAATTTCTTGCAAGGGAGGAATTTTCTAAGAGGGTAAGAAAGGGAGTGGGAAAAAGAGAGGGGGATTAATATTGTAGGTAGAAAATCAGATTCCTTCACCATTAATCAGAGTACTTCAACACACATAGATGGAAGAAAACAAATTTTCTACTAGAAACAAGACAAGATAAGATTAAGAACACAAAGTTTCAATAATCTTCTCATCAAAAAGGAAAGAAACTCCTTTCTCTTTCATTGATGTTTTAACAAATTTGTACATAGTAGGAAATGGAAGAACATAGAAGGAGGGTAATAGAAGAAATAACTATCTCTTTTTTTCTCAAGTATAATCTCTCTTGAGCTTACAAAAAATTGACAACCCTTAAGAATGAGGGTGTCATTACAATATATAGACTAAGAAATGACTCTTCACCTACCCCCATGTGTCTTTTCACTTGTCTTTTCCACTTGTGACTCTTGATATTCCTAGGAAAGAACATTAAGTCCCCTTTTATAAATAAGGGTGACTTATTACATTTTTAGACTATAGTCACATTAATGAATAAGATGAAAAAAAAAAGTGCAACCCCCAATGAAGAATTAGAATGTGAAGGAAGAAGGGGGGAAGAAGAGAAGAAAGAAGAGAGAGAGAGAGAACTATTTTGATGAATACCTTGCACTATGATGGAATCTTGGAAATATCCTTAGGTGAAATTTTATGCCTTTGGACTTTTACTTTCATAGAACCTTCTCAGCTTGGGGATATAAAAAAACTCAAGTGATTTGATCGGCCTTATGAGTTGATGTTCTTGCATTTTACAATGTTTTGATCCATTTGGTGTTAAATGACCACCTTTATTCTTCACCAAGATCCTCCAAAGTGTTTCTTCATTGAATGAGAGTGGATATCTAGCCTCCTCTTTGACTAGATATTTAAAATATTTCAATAGATCATCTATTGAAGTGTCTTCATTCATGGATGGCACTCCTAGATTTTGTGTCTTGAACATTAGAATATTTCCATATATTTTTGAAATCTTCTTTGTATGATTTAATGTTTTTGATTGCATGTTGATCATCTTAAAGTGAGAGACCAAAGTTTGATCCCATACTTGAGAAAAGTTATTATGATGTTGAAGAGAATACACCTTTTATTATTAGGAGGGATGATTTGATCTTTCCCATCTCTATGACCAATGGATACACCTAATCCCATTTATCTTTATCTACTTCAATCCTTCTCATTTTTGATTATTTTCATGACCGTGACATCCATGTACTTGAACAATGTTAAAATTTCAAGGAAAACACCTTCTCTTTTTCTAAGATCATGCTCACCCACTTGTCATTCACTTTTCCTACATGGTGAACCCTTGTGTTTTTTTATGGTCTATGATTAAAGCTACTTATTGGAGTAACTTATTTGGTTGGGAGAGTTGTGAGAAACCTTGGATCCAAAAGAACCTATAGATATGAAGAGAGGTTCTTGATATGGTCTTCTCATTTAATCTTTCCTTGTATTCTTGTATTCTCACAACAAAGTGAGTGGAAGAATCTTAGAAAAAGTGAACATCACCCTAATATGTTTTCTGGGCCAGAGAATTATGCTCATTTCATATTCCACCGAATGCATTTTTCATGGGATTATGAACCTTTGGCTTAACTACCTCTATATACTTTGGTTACCCAGGAACCACTAAAAAAGTGAGAAGCCACTTGAGCCAATTTTCCTTTATTCCCTTTAACCATCATGACAAAAGTTAAGAAATCAGGTATTATCACCTGTTATACACTATGTGATATTATGTTGTAATCATCTCTTTTACCCAAGGGAAGATCTCATTTATTTCTGGCTCGGCACTTGGCAAGATTACATCCTCTTACTCCAAATGGGGAGGGAATATCCCATGCAGGGAGGGCTAGTGCAGCAGCTGATGGGAGATGAGAAGCTTGGAGATTGTTATGGGGATGAGGGGTGAGCTTGGTCAATCTCCCTTTTTCTAGCTCAACTATAGGTTCTTCCACTGTTCTCACTTTCTTATGAAGTATCCAATAGCCAAGGGCTTCTAGTTCCACTGCTTTTCTATTCAATATTTCTCCTAATTGAACCAATCTTGGAGCCTTGTCCTTGGAGGAATAATGGTGGGGTACTTACCTCTAGAGGTAGGAAAGTTTCTAGATGTGATGAGATAGGGCCCTCTTTCTTTAGAACCATTCTTTACATCTTGATGACTGCCTCATGCATTCTCTGATATCTCCAGACTTGCAAACACTCCAAACCAATTGGGGAAGGGAATAAGCTTTCACTATTAGGTACTCTAGATCATACATGTTAGTTTCATTCCTCTTAAACACCATCCTTCATACTAATCAAAATTGAATTTTATCATTTTCTCAACTTTCATCCTTTTGTGATCACGTTCTTGTACTTCAAAATCATTAACATAGTTCACCTAAAAAATCTTTAATTTGAGGGACATGGTACAAATCAGGTAGGTGAAATGTGTCTGGATCATCTCTAATGTCAAAATATTCCATTGAGGTGTATGAGTGCATATTTATAGGGGATAGATCAGCTTCCATTTTGTCATCATCGTGAGCACTCTTATAAGATAAAATCCTAGTGAGATAGGGAGAGAGATCAAACTTCTTCTTTATGTTTCTCTACTTTTAATTGATGTGAACCAATTGTCTACATAACTCAATTAGCATGATCCTATCACTTGGGAAATGTGGTAAACTCCATAGAGTGATTTCAAAACCCATGCTCATATTATGAAAAGGTTGAGAATTGTATGAAGTATGATCCATACCTTTTGACTAGAGTAACGACATGTGTAGACAATCCTTAAAGTGGGTTTCCCTCCATAGATCTGAAAACATACATTATGAAGGCATCAATCACCTTTATAAAGTGTTGACTTCTCTCTTTTAGGACTAATTGCGGGTACTTGTCATATGTAGGATACTTTTGGGAAAAACATTTTGTAAGATTGAGGTCGTTAAATGGTCTTATGTTTGTCAATGCATAGACTAGGTATAAGGTCATGAAGAAATTTTTGGAAGTAGGCACTTGAAGCAATTACCGATGAAATTTTTCACTTACGATTTTTCCCCAGTTAATTATTTTCTTGTCCTCTAGGATTTTGATAATGAACAATTCCATCCATTCATGAAAGTCTATTTTGTTTTATTCTCCCATGACTTGTCTTAGGAGAATGATGGCATCAGAGAAACCCTCATGGAATTCATTCCGAGAAAGAATCTTGGGAAAATGAGAGGGCTTCCTCCCTTGTTTCAACCATGAGCCAAGGGTGAGGCATTACAGATAGATTTGGTCCTAGACCACTCACCTATGCAACCTCCTTATTGATCACCACCATGTTTCTTCTAATTGAAATTTGCATGACTTGAGATATTGGTTTTGGGGTAAGCACTTTGCCGGACCGAGTTATCGTCAACTCTTATTGTATGGGTGTCTAGCTCATAGTGATAGGAACAAGCCAACACCAAATTTTTTCTTTTTATTTACATGGGGTGGACACTAGCACATATATATCCACATGCAAAGATATTTTCTTCCACATGCTCTCTTTGGAAACCCAAAATTCTAGCTTTCGAGATCATCCTACAGTCCATGTGAGAGACATCATTTTCTTCATATTGGAATACTTCGATGAAAGTTCCAAATGGGCTCAAGGACATAGAATTTTAATTTCATGGTGGTAAAAAGAAACAATAATAAGTTAAATATGTGGTGATAGAAACTTCTTACACTTCAAACAAAAACTTTCTATTTTTAGACAACTTTGAGTTCAGGAGAGCTACTATTTTGGGAAAGGTTACTTTTTGTACCTTGGTATCAGTTTTATGGAACTTTCACCATGCTTGGAAAATTAACATAGATGTTTCATGGCCATTTTGAATAACTTTCTATTTTTAGGAAAAAAAAATCACTTATTGTTTTTTTTTTGACCTATGTTACCTAGTTTTCCATTTTGGAGTTTGTACTTTGAAGGTTTTCACTATTACGAGGAAATTTTTATTTATAGTAAGTGTTAACTAGAAACACTTAATATTTTTATAATTTGGTTTTCCCTCCTCATTTTTATGAAAAACCAACATTTCGTATATGGTTTTTTTTCTAAATGCTCTGCTTCATATTTAAATCTCAAACCACATTCTAGATCAATGGGAAACTAAAGAAGAAGAAACTAGGGAATAGTTTTAGGGTTTGCTGCCATTAATAATATCTAACATCTCTGGTGTTTTTTTTTTTTATCTTGAAGTCACCTTTGATAGAAAGAGATGGTGAAAATATCAACTGGATTATGACTTACTCCATTTGTGAGATATAAGTTTTGATAGTTTTCATTCATGGAAGCTTATGGTGCGAAATGAACATGGTAACAGCTGAAAAAAGGGTTTGGAGGCTATTATAGTAGTGAATAAGTTGTAATTTATTTTTAATTAATAAATGGAGTGGTGGAAGTAATGGATATGAATTTTTAATGTTCTTTCGAGTAATGAGGTTCTCGTAAGCATGGGAAGAAACAACGAAGTAGATATAATTTTTTTAAAATGACTTTTTAAATCTTCAATGGCTTGCCTAATATTTTGTGTTCCAATTTTCCCATTTTTTTGGTACATATGGTGGACAAAATTTTTCCTTAATCTAAGCAATACAATTGGTACCCGAGATTGGCCGGTGAGGGAGAGAAAAAAACACTTAAAACACCTGGGGGTAAAACTAGGTCATATGGGTGACCAGGAAAGGGATAGGCTTGGCGTATTTTTGTGTCCCAACTTTAGAAAGGGTTTGGGACATTTGGTGAAGTAAAATTTTCCTAGAAATGGGCTTGAAAAGTGGCGGATGGTCATTGGCATTTGAGACAGAGAGGAGATGGAGCTGAAAACAAGCTGCATGAGAACCTTTCTATGGTCATGTAAAGGACTAGGGGTAAATTTTGGGGTTGGGAGAATTTTTGTGTCCCAAATATCGTAAAGTTTAGGGAAGGTTGGTTTAAGAAAATTTTCCCTACTATGAAGGTGAAAAGTGTCATTCCTTGGTTCGATGACAGAGGATGCTAGAAATTGGTGCATGGGAGCTAAACTGACATGTTTGAGCTCAACTAGGATCACATGATGATTAGTGGCTATCTGGGGGATGAGAAAAAAATTGTACCTTTTTTCCAAAGGGAATGGGATATTTGGGACAAGGAATTATGCTCATACCTTGGAGTGACATGTGTCCACCTATAAAATTGGCTAAGTCCTAAGAGCGTACCTTGGAGAGCAACTTGTCGACAACATAACTTTAGCATCTAGACACCTTTTCATGAACATATTTATATTATTTACCTAAAAACAAAATTTGGAGAAGTATGGGATGGTTCTTATGCCTTGAATCTTCCTAAAAACCCCTAAACAATAGGATTTTTCTCGCTCACCATAGGTCATGTGCATGTTGAAAATAGTCTGTGGGCATAATTTCTTATGTCTTGTGAAAAATGTGAAATAACCATCACTTAGAGCTCTGAAATGAATTTCCAACATTGTCTCGTTTGACCTCTAAATCCTTATCAAGCTCCCAAAATCACTTCCTGAAGCTCATGGGATGTTTTTGTGTTGCAGTTGTTTTACCCTCTAAGATTCACTTTCACTAAACTTGTCCCTAAACCTCAGAATATTTCAAAATCTTCCAAAATAAGTTTCACAATGTTCCTAGCTCTATTATATTACTCCTTGATGAATTTTGACCTACAAATTTCCTCCGGAGGTTATGAGCCATGTCTTAGAACGGCTAATAATAACCATTCCTAAGCCTCTTGAAGAGTCTATCTTGAAAGATATCATCTTGGGTACTTGAATGAACTTGATTTCCATTAATAACCTATGTAAAATACTAAAACAACACACAAGACCACTTGATGAGGTAGGATAGGCTTATTACGGGAATGGATTGACCTGAGGGGTGTTGGGGAAGGTTGAAAATGAAAACTTTTGACACTTTGGGCATAGTTGTCCCATTTTCAAGTGAATTTTTCCCTTGTAAAAACACGGACAACATATATAAATTGAGAAAGAGAAGAGGGAAATAATCACATCCAATAATCAATGAATTCAACCACCCTACAAATACCAAGGACCATTTTTTATTGATTTCGTATGTTAGTATGGGCACCTAACATTGCTCCAATTCAGATGTCATTTGATCATTAGTGCAAGAGGACGGTGTTGTTTAAAATAAAATTCTAGTTATTCGAATATTTGGGAACCTAGTTTGAATTAGACACAATTTTTTGTGCTCTATATAATTTTGATGTTCCGCTACCTTGATCATGTCTTCCACAGCTTTTAATTTGGATGATGAGATGACTCATGGATTTTTCATTGACTTCTTCCTTCATCCGCAAACAACCACTAACCCGGTAATTCTTTTCACCATTTATAGCCTTGTTATTCATCATCATGATTATTATGATTCATTCTACATAGTATCTTTTGTTCCATAGAATTTACCTTGTATTATGGACTCTTGTTCCATGTATTTTTATTTACCTTGATCCACAGATGATTTTTCCTTCATTCTCGTGGGTTTTCTTCGATATGTATATTTCTTTTCTTCCAAGTAGTTCTCATCTTGTAGGGATTTTCCCAAACTTCTCCAACACTCTGAACTTCACTTTTATTCCCTTACAATGTCACATGGTATTTTACCCTTGTTACATGACTTATTTCCCTACGGTTATGTTCCTTTATACAAAAGTTAGGAAAAACGCAGAACATTAAGTTCCTAATTTCATGAACACTAAGTTTATTTGTTTCACAAGTTTTCAAACAAAAAACACCTAATTCCTTAACTTAAATGGATTTTTCAAGATAGCATGGATGCTATTTTTGGACAATAGGTTTTGTATGACTTGTATATTCTTAGAACCTCTTATATAATTACTCTATTCTTATTTGAATATGTTATATTTGTATTTTCATTTTGTAGGGTCATCCTTATATGGAATTTCCCCTATAAAGCCTATATAATAAATTCACTATCACTTAATAACTCACCTATAATTTTCAAGAGCTCCTATTGAAAATATCAACACTATGACGTGCAAGACTCTCAAAATAACTCTAAAGTGGTTGTACATCATTTAGAGAAATCACTACTATAAGTTTAAACCACTCAAATATGTCAAAGAGAATATATTCATCCATTTCCAAGAATGAAAAGGTATTAAAACCATGTATTAGCAAGGGAAAAGTCACTCCAAACATTTTCAAAGGTGTTTAAGGGATAGAAAGGTTTTCTGTAGTAGAAAAAGTACACCACATCACACTACTATTATTTGGGGTACATTCTCTACTCTATAGTTAGTTTATTATATTTTTGTTAGGAGACACAAGGGAACACATAGGGTTTGAATTACATTTTATATACTACTTGTTCATACACTAAGTGAACTACATAAGGATTTAATCCACTTGAGGGAATGCGGTGTGACACTTGGATTGGTTGGGAAGGGTTTGAATACCAAGGCTAGTATGGCCTCACACACATTGATATATCCTTTTTTATATAATCCTTTAATGAATTATATTATCGTATCTAGGGTTTCCACTTGTTACATGTTATTACAAGTTGTGTCAAGGTTATGTGGGCTAGAGTGACATAAGCTTTAAGACAAACAAAGTGAAATATAAGTTATAAGACCTCGTTACGAAGTTCCAAAACCATAGAAGAGGGAAGAACCATACCGTGGTCGAGAGAGTTCTATGGTCTGAGACAAGGTTAGTTTCAAGTCACATTATCATAAAAGCATATTTTATTTCAAATTGGCTCATTTATCTAGTCTATATATCCACATCTCCTTTTTGCTAATTTGTACATCTATGTCTTCATCTCATCTTATGTTTTTGAGGTATCATTTTCATAAGAATTGATGCAAAGTATTTCAAATTATTTATGATTAACTTTAAATTAATTAATTCATAAGAATACTCTATAACAAACCCTTACATCCTTTATATATTATTTTATTAAAATCTTTTTTGTATTTTGAGGGTGTAAAAACTAGGCACCTACCTAGGGAACCAACATTTAGGAGGACTAATTTATTTTATTTTACTATGGTGTTTATGAAGAGTTGATCAATTTATTAACCATATAAGATAGTAGCAGTTAGTGGCCAACCTTACATACCAATTCAATTCATTTCATTCAAAATAAAATAAAATTTACAAAATTATATTAAGAGTATGATATTTAGGAGGCCTCAAATATTTATGCAAGTGCTTTGTTGCAAGATTCCTAAATTTAATTCATACTCATGTATTTTCATACTTTGTATTGTTTTGAAGTCTTGGAAGTTTTTTTGGAGGAGAGATCAAGAAAGGTGAATATGTAAAGAACCTAGGAAAAAATAGTTGGGAAATATATGAGACAAGGAGGATTATGATAAACTATATGTTAGAGAATTAACTGGGGATTTTAGGCGTAGTAGCTACAAAAAAATTATTAGCAAGTTTTCTTGGATGGTAGAGGCATAAAATATCAAGTAATATAATATTTGGTCATGGTTAATTATTTTTTCTACTATAGAATTTTTAAATGTATAGAAGATGTTAGTTCCAGTGTTGCTATGGCACTCAAAATCCTTAATCCAAATTTCTGATTTTAGACTAACATGACTAACATATGTTTCTTTTTTAGCACTAGATTATCTTTCTCTATGTTCCTCATGAATATTACTTTCTATTTGTATTCACTTGCTTCATTGTTTTCTTCTATGTATCTAACCTATCAACGTTTCTATGTTTATTTAGAGACACTTTTACGTCTCTTGTTTATGGATTCTATAGAATCTTTCTTATGCTTGTGTGTGTGACACTCTCATGTCCCATGTTTAAGGCCTATTTTTTCTTTTGTGTGACTAAAATATGTGATATTTCTTGTGTACTTGTTTTCTAGATTACTTGTATGCTTATTTTCCTTTCCACTTATTTTTTTCTTATACATGATTGCTTATTCAATTGTTTCCTTTTTCTTATTGTATGTTTCTTCATTTGTGTTCCAAGGTCTCTATCATATGCATCCACTTGCATAAATAGGATCGTAATGGTGGATATCTAAGAAAACCCTTCATGCGATCCATCAAAAACTATGAAACTTATCCAAAATTAGTACACACCATTTATTTTGATCCACACATCTTATATCCAAATCCCATGCTTCTAAACATATGGTAATTGAATGAGGTATACTATGCACATATTGATCATAGAGATAGAATTCAACACTTAGATACATAGTTATATAATACATAAATCCTTATGAACATATACAAATATAATACAACAACATAATTCCCACTAGTAAAGAACCATCCAATATGGATGAAACCATAGTACGATATGGTCTAGCATGGATGTTTCCATCCTGGTGAATATTTATAGAAAAATTAAGAATTTTTTATATTTTTTCAGATGGTTACATACTTTTGGTAAAAATTCAAATATATATGACATAGTTCATAACAAATTTAAATACATAATATAGGGGTGTGAACACTTCCTTCCTTCTTCATTACATCATGTGGATATAGGGTATAGTGGAATGAGCCTTCTTCTCCTTTTCGAGTATTCAATATTATTATACATCACATATAATACTACAACACATGGTGTGGTCATGAGATACACTTCATTCCCTTTACAAATTTTGATATTAAACACTTGGTTATAGATCAATCTATGGTGGTATGGTATGTTAGGTTGAAATATATTGGAGTGGATAGATACTTCATATACTATTCTTCCTTCCTCACTCTTTTTTAATATATCAGAGTGGATAGATACTATATATATTATTCTTCCTTTTTTTTTTTTTTTGGGGGAAATGTCTTACAATACCTCTCCTCTTGTCATTGGGTCAAACATACTCAAATACTCTCCTAATTTGGCTTCTCCTTTGGAAATATTAGGGAATGAACACCCCCAATCCTTCAATAACTCAAAATAAATAATAATCTCTAAGCACAAAAAGAAAAAGAGATCCTCTCTTGATAAAGAAAATAGGTTTATTCCTTTCATGTTTTGTCTCTTTACTTTTTATGAAAAAATCAATTTTCAAAGTTACATACATTATTCACATTTGAGTTGTAGTATAATTTATCGTATAGACATTGACTACACTCTATGTTATAAGTTTCACCATGGAACATGCAAACACTAATACAAGAATAACAATAATTGAGAAAAGAAATTTTCTATGCACACTTAGATATGTTTTACTTTAAGCATAAAATTGTTGATTTCATAATTAAAGGGGAGATGTAGACACATAAATTTAGGAACTTTATATTTAGAAATTAAAATCTTGTATTTTTCCTTTAATTTGACTTAGGCTTGCATTCAAGACCTAATTGACATATCAATGTCACTCCTATATAAATTTCTTAACTCTACACATTACTCTATCACTCACTCACTCAGTTGCATTTTTCCAAAGTAGTATATCACTCATAGGAATATTACCAAGAATTGAACTTGAAAATTGCTAAGTCCCTGTATGTAACCATGTAGTGTGGGATGAAGTCATACTACAATCTATACTTGACATGTACTATCCCATCTCCCACTCACCAATGGATATTTTCTCAAGTTGAATATATTAAATTGGTCTTTTCATATCCCATAGATTATGATTAATCTGATAACAAACCTTGAAAATAATATATAAGTAAGTTTAATTTATCTAGGAACTTAATTATCATCCTTAAGATCATACATTACAAATTAAATTAAAAAATAACTTGAATGTCTCCTAAAATTGTGTCGTGTCTCTTAGGGAAGCCACCACATAGATCTCGAAGCACTTGAAACATGTTCAAGAGTCTATCTTCCTCCATCACCAGGACTCAAAAGGTCCTAGAGCTATGTAATATCAAGATAAAGTCATGTTTTCATGTGGATCACACACCTACGTAATCATTAGATGATCCTATGCAACATGGGAACATCCCTAAGGTGTGGGACCTTGGCTCCTTGGGATGAACCTCTAGAGAAGGCCAAATTCCTTCTAAAATAAGTGCATCCAATTTAAGATTAGACTAAAGATTACGGTGCTATGAAGCAAACTAAAATATTTATTTTTCAAAGAAAAGGGGAGAAAGATAATTAAAAGTGTACTAAAAGAAGGTGATGCACCAAAATTTCAAGGAACAAATAGATTTGCTTCACATGTTCGTGAGTATTTTTACATAAAAATATATAACATGCACAACTTCTCATCATCATTTCTAGTCAAATAATTGTGAATATACCACTTAAAGATAATAGAATGGATATTATATTTTCCACAACCGAGATAAATAAAAAAATTTTAACTTCCAATTTAACTAGAGAAAGGTAATTAACATGATCGCTAGATAAATCATCACATACAAGGAATTCAAAGAATTCACAAGTATTGAATGAATTATTGAAATCACTGCAACACATCAAATCATTGAAAGAAAAATATTGTTATTGTATATTACTGAGGCCAAGCATGTATATGAGAGATCCCAAAATGACAACCTCCTTACAAAAGATCTAAATGTCCCCAATTATAAAATACATTCTTATATTTGTAGATAAGGAGGGTAAAGAAATTGTATCTACTTCTCTTAATCATTACATGCCAAAAATAGAATGTATTTACACTAAGAAATAGTCTCCCACAAAAATAGAGAAGTGTTTGTGCACGTTTGAACAAGTCAAACTTGTAATTTGAAACGGTGTTGCGTATTAGAGACTATGTAAAAATGGTAGCCAGGTTCATCTAGGGTTAGCTCTAACCTATTCTTGATCTGATTCTGCTCTTCCTTCTTTGATATCTACCTTATGCCTGTAGTACAAAAATCATTTTATGATTTCCTGAATTTCATTTTCATTTGGTCCACATGCATAGTGATTTAGAACCTCACCCAATTCAGTTGCCTTAATCAATTTCCCCACTGGTAGCCTTTTGGTCCAGCTTTTGACTTTCTTGAGATGACTCAAGAAATTTTTGTACGATACCAACTTATGAATAGATTTGAGACAAAAAGATTTAGTTACATCATTGTCCTCATTTATTAGGCTCTTCAAATGGGTGACAATTTTTTCTTTTGGAATTGCATCAATATTCTAATCAAGAAACCCACAATACATGATATAAAATTCATCTGTAATATCATTAAGGTCACAACTTCCTCTATCCTAGTCTCATTCAGGTTAGAAATGGCTTCATGTAACATCCTGATCTGAAATTCCATAGCCTCAATATACTCAAACAATTTCAAGGAATCATTGATGATCCCCTCTTTCATAATTAGATTTGATTCCATATTCCGTACTCCTTCCAAAGCTAAGAGAGTGAGCTCTAAATTATCACTTTATTTAGTGAGGATCCCATCCATCTTGGAGAAAATATATTTTTCAGAGTATAATTCATTATAAAGGTCAATAACATCCTTAATCACATGTTCTCCTTCCTAAATTAAACTTTCAATATATGTTCATACTTCTCAACCTTGTTCAATTTTCTTGACTAAGGAGAAGGAGGCATCATCAAATCTTGGAGGTACAGAAAGGGAAGTTGTATGAACAATATTTGTGATCTTATTCATAATGGAAGTCAAGTGTTTGACCTTGATTTTGAGTTCATCCTTGGTCACCTTATCTTTTCAAATTTATCCAAAAGATTACCCAAAGCAACCTAGACATCCTATTTGGCTCCTTCATGAGTAGCCTTTCCAAGGGAAAACCTTGAGATCTAATAATCCACTATGGTGATAGTTTATTTTGTTTTTCCAACATCTAGAGTCACTATTTCAATAAATATTTCCTCGTCTAATCGATTGAAAATTTAGAAATGACTCGTGGCCTCTTTTCTTGTCGGGGAGTTAAATCTAGGACACTTAGGTAAACAAAATCTCCAATTGGAACCTTATTCTTTTGTTTAGGGTATTCCTATTCAACCATACAAGGATTGAAGAAGAAGTTATCTGTATAACTGATGACATAGGTACATTCACCATTGTAGTTGATTGGGTAGGTGTTCTTAGGGAACTTGTTGCATAGGAACCTTAAGTGGAAATGATGTGCTGAAAATCGAAGGTGGAGTAGAAAGGATGGCCACATGCATGTATGTTATGGGAGTGGAAATGGAGGAATCTTATTGGGAATAGGATTCTCAAAAGGAGCTCATAAATTCAGAATTCTCCGATGAAAGAGAGGGAAGAGAGGAAGAAACATGTGCCATGGAAGGGGATGTAGTGACTAGTGTATGGGAAATGGTAACAAAATAAATAGAGGATGTGGCCAAAGGTAGGTTGAGAGGTGGAGGGGAGGGAGTGAGAATGGTGAAGAGGGAATACGTGGAGAAGATGGTGACTACAAAATTTTAGTTGTATGACTTAATGAGGGATTAATATCAATAACCTTTGTTGATGGTACCTTTGGAGGGATAGCTTATATTGAGGAATTATGGAACAAGATCATAGACCCCAAAAGACAACATTAATTCTACATGGTTTTGGACCAAGTTTGGGAGTGGACCTCCTTCCTTTTGAATATATGGGATGACCCATCGGTGGTTGTACTTGAAATGTCTCAATAAGAAGTGGTTTGATGCCTTTGGTGTGATTCCCAATGATGTTAGCCACATGTAAGTCCGATTAATGATAGGTCTTGCTTTTTCTCTTGAATTTTTGCACTCCTTGAGAGACTAGTCAATCCATGGTAAAGGTTTAGATTTCACATATTTTTGATTGTATATTGGATCCAAAACATATTCTTCATCATGAAAACCCTCCAAGACATCTGTAATTCTATCTTTGGGCCACTTCTTGAAGAGTCAACCTCTCAAATTCCATTTTTCAAATTGTGGCTTTGTCTCTTTAATTGTGACATTATTTTCCTTGTATGATGATGCACAAGTGTATCTCCCCAAAACAATGGGAAACTGAGCTCTTGTCTTGTGTCTATCATGTTGGATCTTGTGAAAATGTAATAGCTATCAAACTAACTCCATCAAGACCCATTTATCTATGGGGCACCTTGGTAACTTGTAGGTAGCACCTTGAGATTCCTACTACCCAAAGATATGTGAATGTTGGGAATTGTAAATATATGCCTCCACATTCCCTAGCCACTCATCAAGAATTGTCTGAAATTATTCAATTGTATAACTCCTTGTAAATTAAGTATAATATAATAGCAAAAATGCATCCTTGACTCTTCGAATGTTTCACACCTTCCTTCATTATAATTTTAGGGTAGAAGTCATAAATTTGAGTTTATTTTCTTGATTCCACTAGTGATAAACCTAGGTAATTACTCATTCATGCAGCCACATACACAAGATACGATAACATGAAGAAATTCCTAGAGGTTAGAACATTCTATAATTGAAACAAATGACATAACTGATATGTTCTTCCCATCTTATAAGATCAACATTCTTCCAGATAGTGGCAATGTATAAGTACATCCACTCTTGGAAATCCTTGGAAGAAGGAAGTCATGTAACTCTTCTTAGAAAGGCTATGATGTCATTTATTTCCTGGATAAAATCTGATCATAGGATAGTTTTAGGGACCCTAAAAATGAGGTCTTAGATTTTTTTAGATAGGTTTTATTTAGAACCCTAGTAAAAGTATTAGTTTATACATCCCATTGCTGTAGAGAAGATTCTAGGGAAATTTTAGCATATTCCTCCACATCGGGAAGTTTCAATAAATCTTCAAAATAATCACTATCCAATTTATTCACAATCATCTTGTCATCATATTTCACTATTCGGGAGTCTTTATCAAAGTATGTAGTAGCAAGGAGCACAAACTTAAGGCATTACATTGATGGAGGGAAACAAACACCCAAGAAAAGTCTAGTGTGAAAATACCTTGCATCAATGCCTTTTTTAGAGCTCGATCCTTTCCAAAACTCAAGTAAGTAAATATGTTGAATATCTATATTTCCAATGTTGTCGATTTCTAATATGATGCTTGAAGGAGGAGTTACCCCTTGAAAACTATACTTCATATTTTCTTTCCCTTTTGAAGATGATCTAGACATCTACCCTTGAAGAAATCTCTGGAAAAAAACTATTCAAACTAGAAGTGGGGGTTGGGGAAAAATTTCAAGCCTGCTATGTATTCCTACGATTCTATACTACACTTCCGTCTTGCAATCCCGACACAAATTTCCACCGGTGGAGGTTGATCCTTACAATGCAATCCTATAATTCCGCACTATACTTTCACCTTGTAGTTTCAACATGAACCTCTAACTGCGATGTTCCACCGCACTTCGACATGGATCCCTAATTTTTAATGTGTATTTGAATCTTTGACTTCGAGAAAGTAGAGGTCGAGCCTTGTTTTGTAGCCTGAAACTTCAAATAGTTCAAACTCATCAATTTATCCTCCACATTTTTTAAAAATGAAGTTTTTAAGCGTATTCTTCAGAACCAAAAAACCATGGGAGAGGAAGAGAAATAGAACAAGTTCACAACTCAAAGAATGAAGCAATGAGAAAATGTGAAGGGAACCCATGAAACCAAATGGAAAATGGAAAAAAAAAAACCTAAAATGAAAACAAAAGAGCTTGTTAAATATAACTTGCAAACTTACCTAAACACTAGATAATAAAATCTCAAAAAATCTCAAAATCCCACCTAGGAGGTACAGTTGGAATTCAGAGGAGCATCAATAGGCCAAAGCATACAAAATTTTCAGGATAAAATGACAAGTAAAACTTCCCTTAAATAGGAAAATAAAAATTAATTACCGCAGATTTGTTATGTGTGAGTAGTTGGCAATAAATTCCAACCTCTTCAGTTTTCGAAGTCGAGTCTCTGCGTGTAGTTTGCATGAAAACTACACTTTGGATTATGAATTCTAAAATGATTTTGAAAGTGTTGGGGAAGGAAGTCAGTCAAGTCCGATGCGTTTTCATGTAAACTACACTTCGGATTCTGATATCCGAAACGCAAGTGGGGAATCAAATTTCTAAACTTAACCTGTAGTTTGCATGCAAACTATAACTTGAGTTCTGACTTCAGATTTTTGTGTATGTATTATATGGGCGAGTTTTGAGTTTCGAACTCGACATGCAATTTGCATGCAAACTGCATGTTGACTTCCGAAATCCTAAATCAAATGAAATTTCAGCACTTAGGGAATTTTTTTACATTTTTTTGGAAAAATAAGATTTGGCATGAGGAAAGAATTTGCAAAAACAAAATTAAAATTCCTCTTGGCAAGGGAAAATTTTAAAGTTAACATTTTTGGTGACCTTTAGGGAATGCTTTCCTGCTAAGCATTAGTCCAATATCCTTATGCAATCCATTGGGAATAGATTCCTTAACCTCAGAATACACTATAACCAAAAACAAACAAAGCAAGGCAAAACAAAACAAACACTTAGAGGAATGGAAACTAGACTAATATTTTACATAATGAAATCTCCTCAAAATAAATCTTTGAGGTGTATCCCATTAATCAGGATTGGAAGTACTTCTCCATCAAGCTTAGATAGGAAAAATGAATTTTCCTCTTTGTATCCTGTAATCATATATGGCTTGCTCCAGAGGGCATCAAATTTTGCATGCATTCCTAGCTTGGCCTTGTTCACGTCCCACTTGATGACCAAATATCCTTCATGAAAATTCCCTAGATTTTCTTTCTTATTAAAATGTTTCTTGGCTTTAGCTTGGTACAACTCCAAGGTCTTCATAGCCTTATTCCGTGTTTCTTCCAATTCCACCAATTCAAATGAAATCATATTGTTAGAGGATCACTTTCCATTACTTCCAACTGATGTGCTAGCTCTAAAGATGGAAATTCCAAAGATAAAGGGAGCTTTTCCACTCTACCATACACTAGCATAAAAGGGTAATTTCTAATGGCCCTTTTTGGTGTTATCCTATCTACCCACAAGGAATTCTTCAGTTGTGTATGCCAAGTTTGTTGGTTACTCTTTGTCATCCTTTTGATAATCCATATCAAATTCTTCTTACTGGAATCGGCCAAACCAATATCTTGTGGATAATAGTTGGATGAAGTTTTTAAATAAAAACCATTCTTTACATCCCATTCATTGATTTTTGTACCTATAAATGCTTTGGCATTATCTAAAATAACTATGAAAGGATTACTAAATCTTGTCATACTTCCTTCGAGAATTCCAAGACGGATTTATCATTTCATCCCTTCAATGCTACCACCTCTTTCCATTGGGTAAAATAATTAGTTGTAGTTAGAACCCACTTCGACCATCACTAGAAGGTGGATTTATCATTCCAATGAAGTCAAGACCCCATTATAAGAAAGGTTGGTCTACTTGGATTTTATGGAGAGGGAGGGCCACTAAAGCTTTCTTCCCTATTAAAAATGAACACTCTTTACATCCCCTCACCCATATATGCACATCCTTAAACAAGTATGGAAAATAGTATCCATCCCTCATGATCTTTTTGGCAATTTTTCTCATTGAGTAACAACCTCCTAATAATTCGCTATGGAAATCCTCTAATATTTTATCAACCTATTCTAGGAATATACATCTAAGAACTCCATTAAAATATCTTCAAAAACTTTTGTTTCCTATGAGGACATAGAGAATGGATTGAAGCCGGAAAATTGGCCTCCAGTTCTATTTAGGTCGAGGATATTTTCCTAATAGCAAGAAATTATTCATGTTAAATATCTAATCAGCGGAATGTGATTTTCTTCTTGATAGTGGTTATGCATCACGATGTCATATTCCCTTCTTGTTTCTAAATCAGCAGCAAGATGTCAACACAAAGCTTTTCCTATCACGAATTTGGTCACCTTAATATGAACATCATATTCCATGACCTTAGTAATCCATATGGCTGAATTTTCATTCATGTACTTATTTAATAATAAATATTTGACTCATGGATGTGATACCATCAACTAGATCCTGTTATTGGAGAGTATGTGTTTGAATTTATTCAATGCCCGAATGATAGTAAAAACATATTTTTCAACAAAGAAATATTTGAGTTCATAATATTTAAGAAATTAGTCGAATAAGGAAATGGGTTGTTTCATTAGATTGCCATTTTCCTAAGTAAGGAACCCTAAGATACTTTTTGACCCCATAAAATTGTAAAGGATGAAATCCTTCTCGTAATTGGGATTTACCACTATAGGACCTAAGAAATAGTTATCTTGATAGCCTTGAAACTATCCTTACCTTCCTTAGTCCATTTGAAAGGTATGTTATTTTAAACATTGCTATGAGTTGTTTAACCAGTAAGGCAGAAAACTCGAGGTATAAACCTTCTTATGAAATTAATAGTCCCTAAGAAACTCTAAAGACCCTTCTTGTGGGTAATGTAAGGAAAGATCCAAAATTGCACAAATCCTTTATGGGTCAATTGAAATTCCATCCACTGAAATAATTTGTCCAAACACCTTTCCTTCATGAAATATAAAAATACATTTTTTGGGATTCAAAGAGACCCCAAATTCCCTACACCTTTCAAAATACTTTTTCAAATGGCCCATGTGATCATGTGTGTTTTTTGAATAAATTGTTATATCATCCATATTAACTAGTATCATATTGTTTATAATCCCCTTATAGGAAATATCCATAGATCATTGGAAAGTGTCCCTAGCGTTGGATAATCTGAATGACATCTTATTATAAGCATATGTGCCCCATTTGGTAGTAAAAGTTGTTTTAAATTGATTTGACTCTTTAACTAGTATCTGATTGTATCCTGAATAGCCATCAAGAAGTGAAAAACTCTATGCATGTGCCACTATCTGGAGAATAGTTTCCATGGACAAAAGAGGGTAATGATATTTCAAGGAAGTTTGATTAAGATCTCTGAAGTCTACACATATTCTGATTTCTCTGTTGTTCTTCCTAACTCGGAACCAAATTGTCCACCCAAGAGAATTGTTTAATTTGGAAAATAATACTAGCTCCAATAAGCTTTGCAAGTTCCTTCATAATTGGTTCAATCTTAGGATTGACCAACCTCTACTTCTTCCTAACCGTCTTAGCATTTGGGTCAAGGTCAATAGTGTGTTATGCTAACCCGGATCAAAACCCCGAGATCTTTGTAACTCCAAGAAAAAATATCATTATATTCTTGACAAATACTAATAAAGGATTGCCTTTCATCTAGTGTACATACTTTCCCAATCTTCAAAAAATATCTCCCGCAACTTGCTCTTATAAAAAAATCATCTTTCTTAATTACCATGTTCGTCTTTTTGTCTTTTAATTTGGTCATCTAAAATGAAAATTGATTCAAGAGTAACTGCAGACCCTTTAGAAATTTATTACATTTTAATTGTATGATCTAACCATTGTATGCTTTTTGAAGCTTGGACTAGTTCTTTGATGAGAATTCAGCCTCGTCTTAAAAAAAGAGCATAATTTGTTGATCACAATTGAAAACCTACTGTTAGGTGCCCAGTTTGATCCTCTACCATTTTTCCATGTTACCCCTTTACTCTTTGTACTCTAAAAAAATTTTTCCTCATGAAATTGATGATGTGAAGTTGTAGCTCCATTCTTGTGCATTGGATTGTTTATAAACTCATTACCTTGCCCTAATTTTTCTCGTTCAAATGCCTCTACCATTTTTCCCATGTTTTCCCCGGCCTTTGGAGCTTGAAATTATTCGTTTTATACTTATTTTCCCTCAAAAATCCCTTGCCATGGTCGTAAATTGCTTTGAATCACTTTCCATTTGTCCTTTGATTGAAAATTTCTTCACCCATGAAGGAAAAATCGATTTTGGGCATCCCTGCATTTTTGTGTTTTGATCGTCAAATGAGCATCATTTCCTTGTCAAATTCATCTTTGGCATTCTAGGGCATTATCGAAATTTTTGTGTTTTTTTACTGTCATACGGGCATCCTTTGCCCATCAAATTTTAGCTCAAACATCTTCTTATATGTGGCCATTTGTGGTTGGACATGATTCGGCGGGTCTCTTCAAAGCAACTTAGCATTTTTGTGTTTTTGGCAAAAGCTCTAAATTGTCCCATGCAAGTCCACAAGCCTCGACAATCGAGAGGTGACATGTGGTCATAAAAAGTCAAACTAGTGGAGTTGCAGAGACATGATGGAAAAATTTCTTTGGTGAAAAGGAGTTAAGGTAAAAATCAGATCACAAACCCTCGGTGAATCAGGGAAGGTTTGCGAAGGACTTAGAAAATTTTACTTTTGGCAAAAGGGAGCAAAAGTTATAAAAAGGCCATGGGTCCAATCGGGCCAATTAGGAGAGGACACATGGCAGATCTGGGTAGAGTGGAGTGGAAGACATTTGGGAAAGTTTGAGATTTTTAACCTTTTTCCTAAAAAGGGTTAAAGTCTTAAAAGAAGGCACGGCCCCGACAAAGAAGAAAATTAAAGACTAGTGTGGGTCACGGCCACCGGAGGAAAAAGGAGATGTAGCCTTTTTGGAAAAAATGAGTTAAAGTGGTGATTTGAAGCATGGCTCCACAATGAATCAGAGGGAGACACGTGTCAAAAGCAATGGTAGAGGGGAGTGCGGGCTACCGGTGAGTTTTGAAAAATTTTGAAATTTTGTGAAGGAAGTATGAAGCAAAAAAGGGAGTTATGGCCCCATAGTGAATCAGCGATCACCACGTGTCAGGGACAAAAGTGGAGGTGCGGGTCCGTGGGGATAATTGCAGTGAAGAATTTCCTTTTTCAAAAAGGTGGAAATGTGTAGAATCGAGCTGTGATTCTGATGGGACCCACATTGTGCCACGTGTCAGCACCAAATCTCAAGGGCGGAGGGGAAGATAAAATGTCAATTTTTTACATTTTTCCAAAAGTGTTGAAATGTCAAAAAGTGATCCCAAATCCATTTCCAAATCGCATTGTGGCACGTGGAGGGCTCAGAATGAAGGGAGAAAGGAAGATCAATGGTAACTGTGCATTTTTCAGTTTGGCCACCATTTTTGCTCCAGGAAGTGTGGAAATGTGTTTTTTGCATCGATTTTGATCAAATTTTTGGCAAATTCATTTCATTTGTGCCTACAAGGACCAATGCAATTGGTTTTGAGGATCAATTTGAAGTTTCGATATGTTTTTGAAATGAATTTTTATCCCTAACCCGTCCAAAAACATGAAATACCGATCCAAAAGTTGCAGAGTCAAATTTTGGAGGGATAAGGTTGAAACAATGAAAGGGAAGGGGTCTATATGCTTTGAAGATGAAAAAATTCCTCCATGATGGATAATGATGCAAATTTTGCAATGACTCATCTCTTTTTGAGACAACTGCAACTTTTCATACGTTTCACCCGTTAAACATCCTTTTCTACGAATCACGAGGAATTTTGTAACAAACTTGATGCTTAGCATATTCTTTTCTTGGGAAAGAAGGCTTGGATGTAATAGAGAGATATATAATACATGTTTTGAGACATGCAAAAGGTCGGGAAGTTGAAAATCATGAGAAAATTTTGAGAGAATCTCATCTTCTGAGAAACCCTCCAAAAACCGGCTAATGTCTTCTGTGTTAGATCTTCATTCATGTTGAGTTGGTTACAAGTGTATAGTCATCAAATAGCTCTGAGATTGTTCCTAAAACTCTCCCCTGCTGATGAATCTAACAAGCTTTTGAATTAATCTATGTTATTTTTGGCAATATGATGTTTGTTATCTTGTTTAAATCTCTGCAAATATTTTTCCTTTTTCTTGTTGCAATATTGCATTGAAATCAATAGGAATCACATACATCCCATCCTTATTGATAGTTTAGTGGCATTTGCAATTTCATTTTTCAGAAGAGCTTTCATCTAGAATTGAAAATAAGTAGTTTAATATCACTTCACGTTTATTTGTTGATAGAGATTGCTTATAAGCCTTTGGGGGTACCTTAGGCGTGATTTGATAAGAGATTTTGATGTTTAATTGAGTCCTTTAACTCAAGATTTTGTGTTGAGGTCTCAAATATTGTGTGAAGAGTGCAAACCTAGGCTTCCATTTGTGTATCTCTTCTGGTTGAAAGAACATCCTGACTGTTTTGAAGCATTTTATCTGATAGTTGTTCAAATGTTGTAGAGGTTGTCAAAGATCTGACATAGTCAAGTTTTTCTTGTCAATATCCCACCAAAAATCATTCTAAACAACTTATCCCACCCTATTTTACCCCTGTTTTGACCTGTATACCCATAGAAGATCAAAATCCATTTGCTAAAGTATGCAGAACATATCAAGATTTCAAAATGTCTTCAGTAACCCTTGCCTTGCATTGAAAGTATCTCCATAATATAGAAGTGACAACTTGTGAAAGTCAAATTTGGAGTGTTGATCATATTTTCCCAAGGCCCTTTTCATAATATTTACACAAATTGAGGGTTACAAAATAGGTCCTCTTACTTTGGATGAAAGGCAAAATCTAAAATAGCTAGGACAAGATCAAGTCCTATTTGAGTGCTATCCATCTCTCCACAAATCTTAGTGTCAGGTTAGATCACATCCTGGCTATAAAAAAAAAACATACATCATGATCTATCTTCCTTCAAGCTTCATGCCATATCTTTGATGCTGCTCAAACTGAAAAGGAGAATAAATTTGGGTACTAACACCTACCAATTAATTTCATTGTCTTGCATTGTTGGTCTTATGACCAGCTTCACAACTTCTCATTCCTCCTTCATGACGTCAACATGGATTTCTTATTGGGATCCCACCGTTGCGAAGTCCATTTGCATCATGATTTTTCTCCCTATGAATTATACAAATACCAAAGGCTTCAAAATATTCTATCAAATCCCACACCCTATTTTTTAGGATCTTAACTAAATATTCTTTACTACACTCTAAGCCCTAACCTAATGCACAATGATCTCATTATCCCAAAAAATTTAATGCCTTGATTCCTCTCGTTTGGGTGAGTTGGATCCCTTGTACCAATGCTTCATATTTGGCTACATTATTAGTGAAACTGAACTGAATATAAAAAGATGAAAAATATTTCTTACCTTGTGGGGAAATCAACATAACACCAACATCAACCCCATTTTTTCTTCTTGACCCATCGAAGAAGAGTTTTCATAATCCTTCAAGATCATCTTGGGATTTGAAAAGATTGGGTATCATAGTTCCCTCTTCATGGATACAATAAGTTCCCAAACCTATTTGTTCTAATTCCAAATCTTTGACATATGGATAAAAATGATGTTTCATGCCCCAATCATTGATTAAAATATCTAGGACTTCTTTGATAGGATTGGTAAACTCATGATCCATGACCTCTTCTTCTTGATCATGTATGGTGTAATTTCCATTGACGATGTTAGGAGTATAAGGTTTAACATGATTATTGAAAATTGGCTCTTCCCTTATAGTTACCTTCGTCCCATACCTGTTTTGAGGAGCATATATGACCAGTTAGCGATAAATATCCACCCATTTTAGAGAGACATAAGGCAAAGAAGGGCAAGATCAATAACTAATATGTTGTGTGTAATTGATAGGCTTGGGCATGCATGAATGGTAAGATTAATATCATTTATAATCCCAATAGTTTAAACTGATGTACCATCCAATCGAACAAACCTTTTCTACTAGTGTATATTGAATACCCAAACATATGTAATTTTTTTATGCATTGTGGAGTTATTGGCACCATATTCGATTATACAGCTATGTACCAATTGTTTTCCAATAATTAGGGAGATGTTGAAGGGTGGTGGCTTATTGGACTTATCAACATTTTTCCCTTTAGGTTGGCATAGGCTGGTAGAAGTAGATGGTCCATGCTTAACTTATTTTATCAATGTACCAAACTTGTCAATGCTTTGTGAAATAGATTCCTCTGCGAAGGGATTGAAAGTGCTTCCCACATAGTAAATTTCAAGTTCATCTTCTTCATATGTTCAAAAATAATGAAACTAATACTTCCTACCTTACTAGCATTCCTTAGTGTAGTTGCATCCTAACTTGGAAGGTTAGTGTTTGGCATCATAACACTGGATTGATTTTCTTGTCTTACATCCTAACTACTATGTGTCCTTAATGATTTTCCTTCCATACTTTTACTTATAGCCACTTGTGAACGAGGTTGATAAGTAAACACCTAATCAAAGTTTGGTGGTTTCCCTTCTATTTCCCTCTTTTTTGATCAAGTGTTAGAATCTACTATTGTAGGTTCAATTTGAAACCGAAAAATTCCTCCTCTTACCAATTCAAAAGTTTGCCTCCCGATGTTTGAGGTTGATTAACATCCTCTTATGAAGGATCCTTTTTGGTTGTTCTGTAGGTATGCATATGATCTTTACCATAAGTTCTTGAATAAGCACTAAGTTTGGGAACATATTCTAATTGTGTGGCTGAGAGCATAGATAATACCATTCATAGTCTTGGACCAAGTTATTTTGAATTGGGACTAGGGATCTAGAGGAACTAGTAGTAAGGGGACTTTTAGTATTTAAAGGCTTGACATAAGAAACCTAATTTTGAGCTTGGATGTTATTTTGGAAGGGATGCATGTTAGGCTGATATTGTTGACTCGGAGGTTAGTAGGGGTGATTATATTTAAATTGTTGTCTCTTGAGAGTAACTAGTTCATTTCAAGTAATGATTAAAATTCATAGAGGTTGTTCAAAGGAGGGGGTATAGGTTGAGCTAGTTGGTTAGACACCTAAGGGAGGGGAGAAATGGTTGGATGATTAGTGGGAAATTCAAGGTACAAGGGAATTGGTGGCCTTGGTGTTATTTTCTTGGCTTGGATCAGATATTTCTCAGATCATAGGAAAATATCATAGGAATTTAGCATTGTATTTCACCCATTGATTAGATCATGACCACAACATTGTTGTTCAAATCTCTCAAGTAATACAAGCATGCGTTGTTGGGGAAGGGTTGATCAACAAAGTGGGATCCTATTCCATGTTTTGTGGAATTAGAAGTTGAAATCACCCATGAACTCCCGAGGAGATCTCTTTATAGTAGTTAACTCTCCATGAGTGGTAGATGGTCACTCTTGTCCTCTAATTTCTTACAAAAAAATTCACCTAACTCATACCGATTGTTTATAGTGTTAGGTTCTAAACTATGAAACCATTGGAGTTCTTTCCCCTCGAGAGAAGTGGTAAGAAGTCTAACTACTACATTATCTTCTATAATGTTGTGATCTGAACAAATGTTGGCCAAATCTTGAATATGTTCCATGGGATTTATATTGGTCTCACCCACGTAGATAGATATACTTTTAAGAGTTTCCGTGGGTATAGCATCGTGTTGAGCGAGTACTAGAGGGATGACATTATTGAAAGTGGGAAAAACATGGTTCCATGCCACCATTATAATGATTGGTTGATTTATCCTTGGAAGGGTAAATATTCTGTATGGAGGTGTTGAATGCACTCTACAAGAGAATGATGATGTTCTACCCTTTATTTTCTTTGGAGGAGACAAAGATAGTTCAATATCCTACGGGTTTTCTTTATTTGAAGAGGCCCTTGTTTGAATCCTTCGCATAAGTTCATGTACTAGATCTTGAAATCCAAAGGTATGAATTTGCCACGTACACTTTGGTTAATGTAATTGCTAACAAAAGTATCAACTCTTAGCGTTGTCCCACCAGTGTGCCCAAATTTTTTTGTCATGTGGATTGCACACCGTGGAATCGTTAGATGATCCTGTGCAACATGGGAACATCCCTAAGGTGTGGGAACTTGGCTCCTTGGGATGAACCTCTGAAGAAGGTGGGATTCCTTATAAATTGATTCCATTCAATTTAATATTAGACCGCAAATGCTACATTTCTATAAAACAAAATAAACTATTTATTTTTCAAACAAAAGGGCATAAATATAATTGAAAGTGTACTAAAAGAAGGTGATGCCCCAAAATTTCAAGGATCAAATAGATCTGCTTCACATGCATGGAGTATTTTTACATAACAATATATAACATGCACAATTTCTCATTGTTTTTCTAGTCAAAGAATTGTGAATATAACACTTAAAGATAATAGAAGGGATTTTATATTTTCCACAACTGAGATAAATAAGTTTATAACAACTTGAAATTTAACTATAGAAAGTAAGTTAATATGAAGGAAGATAAATCATCACATACAAGGATTTGAAAGCATTCATGCGTATTGGATGAATTATTGAAATCTATCACACATCAAATTATTAAAGGAAAAATATTGTTTCGCATATTTACTAAGGACAATCCTATATATGAGAGCTCCCAAAATGTTAGAGCCTCCTTACAATAAGATCTCAAAGTCTCTAATTACATAATACATTCTTATATTTATAGATTAGAAGGGTTGAGTAATTTTAGCTTCTCCTATTAATCATTACATGCCAAAAATAGAATGCAGTTACACAAGAAATAGTCTCCCAAAAATAGAGAAGTAGTTGTACAAGTTTGACTAAGTCAAACTTCCAACTCAAAACAGTTGTTGCACTTCGAGACCTGTGCAAAAATGGCAACCAAGTTTAGCTAAGGTTAGATCCACCCTTTTCTTGATCTAATTCTTATCTTCTTTCTTTGACAACTACCTTGTGCTAGTAGTCCAAAAATCATTTGATGATTTTCTGAAATTCCTTATCATCTAGGCCACATACATAACAATTCAACACCTCAAAGTCAATTCAGCTTCCTTAATCAATTTTGTTGGCAACCTTTTCGGTCCAGCTTTTGAATTTATTGAGTTGAATCAATAAATTTTGGTATAACACCAACCTATGAATATATTCGAGACCAAAATATTTTGTTACATTATTGTCCTCATTTACTAGGCTCTTGAACTGGGATACAATTTGTTCTAGTTGGAAGTGAATCGATATTCTCATCAAGAAACCCTCAGTGGATGATATCAAATTCCTCTGTAATATCATTGATGCCATCAACAGCCTCTATCTTATTCTCATCCAACTTTGAAATGGATTCCTATAAAATTCAGATCTTAATTTCCATAGCCTCACTATACTCAAAAAAATTTGAGGCATCATCGATGATCCCCTCTTTCGTAAGCGAGTTATGATTCCATATTCCATACCTCCTTCTAGGATTCAAGAGAGAGCTCCAAATCATCATTTTCTTTAGTGAGGATCTCATCCATCTTGGAGAAAATATTTTTTTAGAGTACAATTAATTATAAAGGTCAATGGAATCCTTAACCACCTGTTCCCCTTCTTGAATTAAAATTTTGTTCCATACTCCTACTTTCCCGAACTTGTCCAATTTTCTCAACTACGGAGAAGGAGGTGTTATTAAATCTTGGAGGTACAATAACGATAGTTGTATGAACAGCCGTGTGATCGATTCGAATGACAATCAACTATTTGACCTTATTCTTTATCTCATCCTCAGTCACCTTGTCCTTGTCAAATTTATCCAAAAGATTACCCAGAGCAACCTAGACATCCTGCTTGGCTCATTCATGAGTAGCCTTTCCGAGGGAAAACCTTAAGATCTTATAATATGCTATGGTGATAGTTTCTTTTTTATTCCACTAGTTGGAGTTGTTATTTCAACAAATCTTTCCCCAACCTAATCAATTAGTAGGTTATAAATTACCCTTGGCCTCTTTACTTGTCTTCGAGGAGTTGGATCTAGGACACTTAAGTCAACAACATCTCCAATTGGAACCTTCTTCTTCGCTTAGGGTTCTTCATGTTCAACCATGCAAGGATTAAAGAAGAAGTTATATGTTGAACTGATGACATAGACACATTCATCATGGTATTTGATTGGGTAGGTGTTACTAGAGAACTTGTTACGAGGGCATCATGAGTTGTAATGATGTGGTGACAATTGAAGGTGGAGTGGAAATTATGGCCACAAGAATGGATGTGATGGGAGTGGAAATTGAAGATGTTTTTGGGGAAGAGGAGTCATAAAAGGAGATCCCAAAGTCATAAAATATCCTGATGAAAGAAAAGGAAGAGAGGAAAAAGATGTGTCATGGAAGGGGATGTAGTGAGGAGTGTTGGGTAAATATAAAAAATGGAGGATGTGGCAAAAGTTAGGGTGAGAGGTGGAGGAAAGGAGTGAATAAGAATGGTGAAGAGGGAAGAGGTGGAGAAGATGGTGACTAAAAAATTTGATTTATATGAGTTTTTGAGGCAATGATATCAATAACCTCCATTTATGGTACCTTGGGAGGGACAACTTTTGTTGAGGAAACTCGAAGAAGATCCTGACCCCTACGTAAAATGGTAATTCTACAAGGTTTTGGACTATGTTTGGGAATGAACCTCCTTGTTTTTGTAGATTTGGGATGACCCACCAATGTTTGTACTTTAAATGTCTCAAAGGAAGCTCAACTGACACTTTTGGCATGATTCCCAATTATGTCGACCACTGGTAGCTCCGATTAAGAATATGACCCGCTCTTTCTCTTGAATTACTACACTCCTCGAGTGAACTGATAAGGGAGTCAATTTTAGTGTAAAATTTTCCCTAAAATTCCATAAACTATGAATGTGTAGTAGAGCCTTTGGAGATCTTTCCGATGACTGTAAGAACATGAAAATGGATACTCGAGCTCAAGATATGTCCAGTCAAAGTTTAGTCAACCAAAAGGTCAACGTTGGTCAACAGGTCCAAGGTGACGTGTACATGTGCATAATTGGCCAAGTGGCTCATTCGGCAATGGACAAGTGGAAAAAGGAGAAAAAGGAAAAAAATAAAGTATTGGTTTGCGACCTCTGGTCTTCAACACACTTAAAAGCGGGCGAATAAGAGCTCAACTTTTATTATAGAAGAGCCCAACACCATGAGGATGATTAATTCATCACCGACGTGGTGGGTCCTCAAACCACCACGTGGCTTTCCACCACGAGCTCAATTTTCCTATCGAGGGTTGACAAGTGGTCTTATTTTTCATACTTCATTTGGTTTGAATTTCCATATTTCATTATTGGAATATCATATTATTGTAAGGTTGAATTTTATATTACTTTGTAATTATTCACCATGTTCAAGCTTATCTATTCAAACCATTGAATTCCATTATACTCGGTAAAGGATATATGCTATCCCACATTACTTGGCATATTACTTGGGATTTTGCGGATCACATGTATTTTGGGAGGCTACGTGGGCTCAACAACAGCACATTTCCCACTCGTGGCATTTCAAACCTTATTTACACCAACCAAGTAACTCGATGGAGCTCACAATCAAATTTAGCATGCCCACCATGACCCAACCACCAAACATTTGGGTTCCCTATTATAATGAGCAACAAAATGTTGGGATGTGGCCTAGAAACCACGAAATTATAAATGTAACATGCTTCTATTAAACCACAATCTCATCAAATCTGCCAACCATGTGGGATATTATCCACATTGTGCAAGCATCTCGCAGAAAAAGAATAGGAGGTGAGATTTGAACCCTCAACCTCATAGCTCTAAGACAAATCTGCTAGGCAACTCACCCAAAGGGCTCACTTGGTTATAAAATGAGCTCGCAGAGATTTATAGAAGGATAGTGCCAGTCCATGTCAAGGGAATAAGGAGTCGGTTTTGGAAAAGTACAATTTTGGGGAACTTCTCCTCACTTCTAGATCTCAAGTTATATATGAAAGTTCTTCAAAATTTTGAGAAAATCACGATGGTGTGATCATTTATCCAATTTGGAGCTTTTGTGGCTGAGTTATTGTTGCAAAGTGGATCAAGAAGATGAAGGACAAAGGTTGAGCTCCATTAATGTCCTTTGAAGGTCTCAAAACGCGATTTTCAGGTTTTTGATTCATTATTTGTTAATGTAAAGGTTATTTTATTTACATTTTTAACATTATTAATGGATCGGTTCACCACGAACCCTGGGGACGTAGGAATTCAACCCCGTAAACAATCTGGTGTTGTGTTCTAATTTTTATTTTCAGTTTCTGATATTTGCAAGTAATTTAAATTTAGAATATGAATATGGATGCAACTATAATCACTAACTGATAAAATTGGGAAAATCAATTAAATCAAAAATCCGATTTTGGGGCTTCAATCAAACAGTGAAATTTTGAGTAAAATTGTAAACTTAATTTCAGTTTGAATTTAGTCCTAAATCATATTTTTAATCAATAATTTGGAGTATTAAGACCTCTAAAGTTGATTAGATTTAACAATCCTTTGAAATGATTAAAATTATTAGATTCAAATACTCATTTTCAGATCAAGTTTTGGTATCGAGCGATTAGATTTTCGGATTAGCTTCTAATTTTGTTTACAAATTTGGCTTTAGTTTCAGTATTGATTTTTGTGTTCAATGTGCAAACATTTTGGGGCTTGTTAATATTCTTTTGCAAGTTTGTAGTTTTGGAAGTACGGGTCATGGTTGCAGGAACAAGGAATCATGGGCAAGTCATCCAAACAGAGCAACTGGGTGACCTTAAAGCCATTAACCACCAACTCCATAAAGAAAAATCTTTCTTGAGAGCTAATTTTTATTCCTTGGAAGAGGAAATAGTGTGGTTAAAATATCAGCCATAGTCCTCTATAACCAAGAAAGAGGAATATTTCAACAAGATGCTCAGCATAGAGAAAGAAGTTGATGGGCTTTATTAAAGAGTTGCAGGAAAAAATATGGACCGACGATGCCCTCTTGGCAAAGCTAAAACAAGGTGAACACAAGAAGGAAATTCCTTCCAAATCGATGCAGTACTATGACATAATGCACCGTAAGTTTTTCACATGTTAATTCTTCCTCTCATTTAGTTTCAGATATTCCTTTGGGTTAGTTTAAAAACACACTAAGGGAATTGGGTCTAAATTAATAGTTAAGATGGGATTTAATGGAAAGGGCCTTGGTAAAAATGGACAAGGTGATGCTAACCCAATACAGGTAGAGGATCAACCTCGATTTGCAGGTTTGGGATATTCTAGTGGGCAAATGGAAATTGGAGAAAGTTCCAAAGTAGCTGAAGGAAGACAAGCTTCTAACAACCAAGGATCTACGCCACTAGAATTGCAGGATTCTACCATCAAGAGGAATAATGAAAGGTGTAAGAAAACAGGTAAATGAGGTAATGAAATTCCACCTCCTCCCACTTACACTAAAAATGACACTAAAGGGAAATTAAATCCTAAGACTTCTAAAACACTCTTTCAATTTGAAAAATATAGCTTTGGTAGACAAAATTATTGTTTTCCTTACACGTTTTGTGAAGGTTATGATCATTCTACAACATATTGTTGGAAGAGGAAAACAATGGTTAAGAATTTAATGCCTTTTGTGAATGATAAGGCAAGTGCTAAAGACCTATCTCTCCTTGGTAAGATGAGAAATGGAAAAAGGTTACCTCTCCTAAACAAAGGAATCATTCTCCTAGACAGAGTTCAGGAGATGGCAAAATGGGTAAGACTCCTAAAAACAAGGAAGTTAAATTTTGTTCCCATTGTTAAAGGAATGGTCATGATGTTAAGATGTGTTGGTATGTTCCTTCAAACAACATTAAAAATTTGTTAAAAAGGAAAATAATGTCAAACCAAAATTTGTTAATCTAACTCATGTAAATGCTCATTTTGGTACTGGGAAGTAAAACCACCTAAACAGAAAATCCAAGTAATTGGATGGGTAAAACATTCCTCAACTTTATGTTTGCATTGTAGTAACTAGTGATAGTATGCAAACATTTTCAAATCTATATTTTAGGGATTTGATCCTATGTTTATATTTAGCTTTGAAATAATTTGGAAGTAGCCGTAGAGAATATTTGAGTGATAGGTTCATCATACTCATATTCATCTTCTCACATTTTGGTTGGTTATTCTATTTCTACCAACAAGATGCAGGGGATATGGGCATCATCAAAATGTCTATTTTGAAACTTGTTGTTTTATAGTGTTGTCATTTGTGTAAATTTATGGATAGATTTGGGAAAATTTGATTTTTGTAACTATCGATGTGGTTGCAATTAGGGTGTAAATTTATTACACTAACAAACTAGTTTGCAAAGGCACCAGGTGATCATTTTGTAGATTATGGCAGTTCACCAATTTGGGTAAGCATACAATTTATATTCTATCCCTTTACAATTCAATGTATGGATAGAATATTTGCATATTCATGTTGATTCAGATTTGACTATATCCATATTGGGCGTTGATGGTTTAATGATTCTAGATAGTGAATATTTTCAATTGTAATCGACATAATCACAAAGTGTCAATTGAACACTAGCTTCCATTATAGATGGGTGTTATTATCTAACTTATTATTTGTGATGTCGATAAAATGTTTTTAGCAGATTCATGTGGATTCAGTTGTTGATTATAGCTATTTTTGGGTGTTGATAGTCTATTTTATTCTAGATAGTGAATACTTATAGTTTTTACGAGCTTCAAATGGATAATGGGCACTAGCCTAATTATGGGTAGTTTAGATGTCTTCTATAATCTTGATCTCGTGTTATGGAATTGTAATTATTGGTAATTGACCGTATCACAAAATGACCGTTGAACACTAGATTTTTGTAATAGAAAGGGTGTTATTATCTGGTCAATTATTTGTGATGGCATTACATTGGGGTATGATAGTTCACAGTTGTGTGCAGAGTTGACAGGGTTACAACATTTCATTTGAACACTAGCTTAATTGGGTGTTATTATCTGATCATTTATGTAATTAAATAATCAACTATTTGCATTTTATTCAACGTATAATGTTATTTTGGTTCTTGCATGTGTTTGTGCAATGTAGGAAGAGAACATTATTTGTGGGTTGATAAACAACTTTTTGTGGATAAAACACCTTCTCAGTAGGGAGGAGTGATCAGGGGATCTTTTTTAGTGTCAAATGTTCCTTAAACTTCCCTAAACCATATTAGTATAGTAGAGCATTCGAGAGATCTTTCCGATGACTATAAAAACATGAAAAACGCAGACACTCGAGCTCAAGATCTGTCCAGTTAAAGTTTTTTCAATCGGAAGGTCAACGGGTCCAAGGTGACGTGTATGTGTGCACAATTGGCCAAGTGGCTCATTTAAGAGTGGACAAGTGGAAAAAGGAGAAAGAGGAAAAAATGAAGTATTGGTTTGTGACCTCCGGTCTTCGACACACGTAAAATCAAGCCGAGAACAAGAGGCTTAAATTTTATTACAAGAGGGACCCCAACCACCGTGAGGACAATTAATTCATCACCGACGTGGTGGATCCTCAAACCACCACGTGGTTTGCCACCACGAGCTTGATTTTCCTATCGAGGGTCGACAGTGGTCTTATTTTTCATACTTCATTTGGTCCAATTTCCATATTTCATTATTGGAACATTATATTATTGTAAGGTTGAATTTTATATTACTTTGTAATTATTCACCATGTTAGAGCTTATCTATTAAAGCCATCGAATTCCATTATACTCGGTCAGTATATATATGCTATCCCAAATTACTTGGCATACTACTTGGGATGGTCAATAATTTAAACTATCAATTTGATGGATCACCTATATTTGGGGAGGTTGTGTGGGCTCAACAAAATTCACATTGCCCACTCATGGCATTTCAAACCTCATTTACACCAACCAAGTAACTCAGAGAGCTCACAATCAAATTTAGCATGCCCACCATGACCCAACCACTAAACATCTGGGCTTCCTATTATAATGAGCAAAAAAACATTGGGATGTGCCCTAGGCCACGAAATTATAGGAAGAACATGATTATATTAAACTACAATCTCACAAATCCGCCAACCATGTGGGATATTATCCAAATTGTGAAAATGACTCATGGAAAAAGAGAAGGAGGTGGGATTTGACCCCCAATCTCATAGCTCTAAGACAAATCTACTAGCCAATTCACCCAAAGGGCTCAATTGGTTATAAAATTAGCTCATCAGAGATTTATAGGACACAATGTCGTCCGTGTCAAGGGAATAAGGAGGTAGTTTTGGAAAAGTGTAGTTTTGGGCACTTCGCTCACCTCCGATCTTGAGTTATATATGAATGTTGTTCATAATTTTGAAACGATCGCGATGATGTGATAATTTATCCAATTTGGACCATTTTTGACCAAATTATTTTCTATTAAATTCACATGAAGGTGTAGACCAAAGGGAGACACACAATGCTACAATTGGATCAAGAAGATGAAGGATTGAGAGTTGAGCTCCATTAAATCCTTTGAAGGTCTAAAACATAATTTTTAGGTTTTTGTTTTATTATTGTTGAAGTAAAGGTTATTATATTTACATTTTTTAACATTATTAATGGATCGGTTCACCATGAACCCCGGGACGTAGGAATTCGAACCCCATAAACAATATGGTGTTGTGTTCTAATTTTTATTTTCACTTTCTAATATTTGTAAGCAATTTAAATTTTTAATATGAATATGGATGAAACTATAATCAATAACTCCCCTTTTATAGCATTTGAAAAATCAATTAAATCTGAAACATTTGGTTTTTGGGGCTTCGATCAAACAGTGAAATTTTTGAGTAAAATTACAAACTTAATTTTAGTTTGAATTCAATCCTAAATCATATTTTTAATCAATAATTTGGAGTATTAAGACCTCTTAAGTTGATTATATTTAACGATCCTTTGAAACGATTAAACATTTTAGATTCAAACACCCATTTTTGGACCATGAACAATTAATCCATGGTAAAGGTTGATTCTTCATATTTTTATTATCATAGATGGGATCCAAAACATATTCATCATCATGAATACCCTCCAGGACATCTATAATTCCATACTGGGCCACTTCTTGAAGAGTAAACCTCTCGAAGTCCCTTTCTCGAATTGTGACTTCGTCTCTGTAATCAATCTAGATATCTTCTAATTTAGGTATGTGAGGACCAACCATAACCATATCCGTAAATTTAATGATAATAATCAAAATCTATGCTAGTGAAAGGTCCTTAAACTAATTTTCTACATTTCCCTTCAACATTATTTTCCTTGTATGTTGATGCATAAGTATTTCTCCCCAAAACTATGGGAAATTGAGCTCCTATCTTGTGTCTATCATGTTGGATCTTGTGAAAATGTAACAGCTTTTGTAATGCTTAGCCAAAATGTGTCTATCTATTGGGCACCTTGGTAACTTCTAGGAGAACCCGAGAATATTACTACCCTAAGATATGTGTATGTTGGGAGTTGCAAATATATGCCTCCTCATTCCCTAACCACTCGTCAGAATTGTCAAAAATTATAAGATCAGTATAACTCCTTGTAAATTAAGTACAAGATAATAGAGAAAAATGCTTCATTGACTCTTCTAAAATGTTTCACCCCTTCCTTCATTGTAATCTTAGGGTAGAAGTCTGAAATTTGAGCTAAGTTTCTTGATCCCACTAGTGATAATAATAGGTAACTCCTCATTCCTACACCGCATACACAAGATAGGAGGTCATGAAGAAATTATCAGAGGTTAGGAGATCCAATAATTGGAAACAAATGGAATCACTGATATATTCTACCCATCTGATAAGATCAACATTCTTTCAAATAGTGGTAGTGTATAAGTACATCTACTCTTGTAAATCCTTGAAAGAAGGAACTCATGTAACTCTTCTTACCAAGGTGAAGATTTCTCTTACATCCCGGATAAAATCCAACCATGGGATAGTTTTAGGACCCTAAACAATGAAGCCTTAGATTTTTCTAGATAGATTTGATTTTGATTAAGAACCCTAAGATACAGTATCGCTTCTACATCCCAGGTGATGTAGAGCGGATTATAGGGAAATTGTAGCATATTCCACCAAATCAGAAGCTTCAATACATCTTCTAAATAATCACTATCTAATAATTATCTTGTCATATTCTTTCATTGTTTATGATTCTTTTTAAAGTGTGCGGCAAAGATGGAGCTCAAAATCTAGGCATTACATCATTGGAGGGAAAGCAAGAAGCCTAAGGCAAGTCCACTATCGAAAATACCTTGCATCCATGTCTTTTTATTTGGAGCTCTATCCCTTTCCCAAAACTAAGGAAAATTCATATGCCCAAAATCTATATCTCTAATTTTTTTGATGTCCGACGTGATGCTTGAAGGAGGGCTTACCCCTTGAAAACTATACTTCATCTTTTCTTTTTCATTTGAAGATGATTCGACATATGCACTTGGAAAAATATCTAAAAAAAAACTACTCTAAAATGAGAATCGGAGGTTAGGGGGTGAAATTTCACACTTTCTTTACATCCTACAATTCTAGACTAAACTTCCACCCTACAGTTTTGACACAAAGTTTCACCTACACTTCACGGAGGTTGATCCTTGCAATGCATTCCTATAATTTCACACTATATTTTTGCCATGCGACCCAACACGAACCTATGACCGTGATGTTTTGACTACACTTCCGACATGGAGCCCCGAATTGCAATGTACATGTGAATTTCATACTTCGATGATAAAGGCCTAGTCTTTATTTACTCCTCAAATATCCTAAATAGTTCTACCATGTCAATTTCTCCTCTGATTTTCAAAAATGAAGTTTTGAATCCTATTCTTCGATTTAAAAACAAAAACATTTGATAGGAAGAGCCATAGAACAAGTAATTTCACAACTCAAATATGAAACCTTGAAGAATGACATAATAAGAAAATGTGAAGGGCCCCCATGAAACTAGACAAAAATTGCAATAAAACCCTTAAAATGAAAAGAAAATAACTTGTAAAATATAAATTGAAAACTTACCTAAACAATAGATAAGGAAATATAAAAATTCTAAAAATACACCTCTCGAGGTATGGTCGAATTTCGAGGAGTTTCATCAATTTATCGTACCAAATTTTCAAGTGAAAATGACAAGTAAAACTCACCCTTAAATAGGAAAGTAAAAATTATTTACCATGGAGACAGTACGTGTGGGTAATTACTAATAAATTTTGACTTACCACTGATCACATTTTAGAACTCAAAAGTCTACATGCATTTTGCATGATGCAAACTACACTTTGGATTCTAATTAAATGCTTTTGAAATGGATGGGGTGGAAGTTAGATGTCCATATGCAGTTTGCATTTAACCTACACTTCGGATTTTGATTTCCAAATGCATGTGGGAATAAAACTTTAATTTCTTAACCTATATTTTTCACACAAACTACAACCTTAGTTTTGACATCAAATTTATGTGTATGTACTATATGGGGTGGTTTTTTTGTTTCAAAACTCGATATTTAGTTGGCATGCAAACTTAGTGCTGACTTCCAAAATATAAAATCTGATGAAAATTTAACACTTCGTAAAGTTTTTACAAATTTTTAGAAAATAAATACTTGTCATGAGGCAAGAATTTGCAAAGAAAAAAATTAAAATTCCACTTGGAAGGGAAACTTGGAAAGTTAACAATTCACATGAAGCATTCCTAAAGGTATTAAGGGATATAGGAGATTACTTTATCATCTAAAGAAAATCACACTATATCACTACCATTCATGGTACATATCAATTTTATCTATAATTATGACCACTACTCATTTTTCAAGAGACACAATTTCATGATATTGATTGGCTTAGATTTTCATTCACCATTACATTGACACTAGGAGAAATACATGATTTTTTCCCCATTTGTGAGGGGATATAGTGTAGAGCCTAGATTATTTAAGCAGAGATTGACTTATAAGGTTAATCTAATTGCAACAAACAAAATTTTATTATTTTATTATCTAATCATGATCATTAAGTGGCATTCATGTAATTATCCTGTGGTTTTATCCATTATAGGTCATCACAAGAAGGTGTCACACAATTTTAATCCCTATCGATAGAAAATAAATCATATTTACATGACACTAACAATCACTAAAAGTTGTAGAAACCTACCATCCTATTTTTGAATACCATACAACCCAAGACTGAATTGTGATATACCCTAGGATTAATATTTATGGATCTATGTATTTGAGTAGTTTACAAGGAAAAATATATAGATGAAGAGTTTCTATATATTAACCAACCTATAACCCCATATCACCTTTGTCCCTCTCTCGATCTACTAAGTACTCATCCCTATTTTGAAAATGGTTTGTGAGAATCAATCAAAATGAGGCACCACGAAGTATTTGCACTCTAATGTAATCGTGAAAGCTCCAAAGTGATAAAAGGAAAAAAATTGATCAGTAATGGAAGAACTTGCTCAACAGAAACAAAGCTTACATAGAGGAAAGATAGTGGAGTGTCTTGGCATGCTCATAAATGAATAGAAAAGGGGTACATATAGGGTGCTAAGTAACCCTAGTGCATGACACATATGAAACCCTAAACCTAACCCATGTGAGATGACCCTCCAACATGAGAGGAGGACACATAGGATAACTCACACTAACACCCCCCTTCATCAAAGCTGGGGTAGCGGCTGTGATGAGTCAGATGGAAGAGGAAGACACTCCTAAACAACTAAGAAATATGTGCCAATGGGGCCCAGAACTAAAGGCCTGATAAGGTGCCCATATACAAACGCAATCTTCCTAAAGAAGAAGAATAAAAGAAGGACAACATAGCCCTAAGAAGATGGGCAAATGCATGAAGACCTCACCCCAAGAAGAGACCGTAAGTGAAGAAACTTCATCTCAAGAAAAGGCTTAGTGAGTAATTCTATAATCTGATCACTATCTCGAATGTACTGAATGTCGATGATACCATCATGAATAAGCTCCCGTATGAAGTGCATATGGATCTCAATGTGCTTTGTCCACTGATGCTGAACTAGATTTCTACAAATAGAGATTGTGCTTGTGTTATCACAGTAGATAATGGTAGGCCACCAAAAGTGGATGCCAAACTCTGTTAGAATACCCTATAGCCAAATAGCTTTTGTGGCAGCATTAATTGCTCCTCTATATTCTGCCTCTGTAGATGATATCGCAATTGCATTTTACTTCTTGCTAGACCAACTAATAGGACCCGAACCAAGAGAGAAACTATAGCTAGAAGTAGATTTTGATGATCTAAGTCACCGACCCAATCATAATATGTGAATCCAATCAATTCAATATCCACCCTCCATGATAGTGTATTCCATCAAAGCATAAGTGCCACGAACATAATGAAGGATCCATTTAGCTGCTTTCCAATACAACTCATGTGGCTCCTGCATGAATCTAGACATGATCCCAATAGCATATGATAAATCCAATCAGTGTGAGTCAAGTAGATCAAGATCCCCACTAACTATCAGAAAGAGTACCATCAACCAAGGGAGTAGATCAATCAAACTAACTTAACCCCGGAAGAAAAGGAGTGGAGAAGACTTGCAATCGACATCTAAAACTAGGCTAGCAAATCAAGAGCATACTTAGGTTGCAAATCAAGATTCCCAAGTCAGATTGTGAAATTTGGATCCCAAGGAAGTAATGAAGCAGACCTAAGTCAGTCATGGAAAACTTGTTGGCTAAGGCGATCTTCACATAATCAATAATAGAGGAAGAGTTGCATGTGATCAACAAGTCATCAACATATAGAACAAGAATGAGTATGGAGTCATCTTACCATAGAATATAAACATTTGGATAAGAGTGACACCTAGTAAACCCTAATGTAAGTAAAAAGGAGTCCATCTTGGCATACCAAGCCCGAGGGGCTTGTTTAAGGCCATAAAGAGACTTCTTTAACTTACAAACGAGGGAGGAATCTTGGACATAACCCAGAGGTTGTTCCATATAGATCTCTTCCTCTAGGTCACCATGAAGAAAGGAACTCTTAACGTCCATTTGATGGACTTTCCATCTGTTCACTGCGACAATGGCTAGGGTCAGTCGAATAGAAGTCATCTTCACAACCGGAGAAAAGGTTTCTATATAATCAACCCCAGCTATCTGGGAGAAACCCTTAGCTACTAATCGTGCTTTAAACTTTTCGACGTCTCCATCTACTCCATACTTTGTTCGGAACACCCACTTACACCGAACAATTTTTCTTCCTTTCAGAAGAGGGGTGAGATCCCAAGTATCGTTCTTCATGAGAGAGGAATACTCCTCATCCATGGTAGAATCCCACTCAGGAATACCAGAAGCCTCCCGGAAAGACTGTGGATCAGAAGAAAAGGTGAAGAAAGAGTGGGGTCCAATGAAATCTAAGTGAGTACGTCTCATATCCGAAGTATCTCCAACTAAATCTCCAAAGACTATGCAAAGCTTTCCTGGCCCAAAGGGAACCAGGAGGATCAGTGCTCGATTTAGAAGATTCTTCACTTGAGTGAGAAGGGACATAGTCCTCATCATCACTACTATCGAATCGAAGACTCAAAGATCCGATGGTCGGGAGAATCTGAAGAGGAGCACCTCAACAAGATCATCATCCGATGAGTCGAATCTAAATCGCTGAGCTAAAGAACCTCTATAGGTGAAGAAGTAGAATTTGAAGAAGACTCATCAAACTTAACACTTCTCTCAATATATAGCTCATGAAAATTAGAATTCATCAATCGATATCCCTTCACGCCATCAGATACCCTACAAAGATACAAGGTTTGGATTTTGGTTCTAAGGCCTTGCGTTTCTTCTTAGAAATCCAAGCAATAGCCTTAGATCCGAACACTCGAAAGTGCTCAACATCAAGCTTCAGCATCCAAACCAAGATTCAAAGGGTTTCATCCCTCTTACCGCCTTGTGTGGAACACGGTTCTGAATGTAACTTGCACAATTCACTGCTTCGGCCCAATACTGCGGAGGAAGAGACTTCAAGTGAATCATACAAGTGGCCATCTCCTTCAAAGTACGGTTCTTTCTTTCTACGACTCCATTATGTGAAGGGCTATAAGAAATTGTATGTTGCAAAGAGACCCCTTCGAAAGTACGGAAATCCATGAACCTATTGTTTACATATTCACCTCCATTGTCAGTTCGAAGAACCTTGATAGACCGTTCTGCCTATTTCTCAAGAAGATCCTAAAAGTCCTAAAAAGTTCAAAGACTTCAGACTTAAGATTAATAAAATATACCCAAGTATATCGCGAATAGTCATCAATGAAGGTTAGTACATAAAGAGCTCTAGTAAATGAAGGAGAAGGAAATGGACCAAACATCACCGTGAACAAGATCCAAGGGATGAGTGGCTCTCCAGTGCTTTTCCTTTTCAAAGTTCTTTTTAGGATGCTTTCCAAGGGTACAACCCTCACAAAGACTCTTAGAAAACTTGACACGCAGGAAATCCATCGACCATTTTGTTTTAACTCAATTGCTCAAGGTAGTGATAATTTAGATGTCCAAACCGCTCATGCCATAGCTTACTAACCTCATTTTCATGAGTGAGCGAGGTAGTGGGGCGTAGAATCAGAAGTAAAGTGGGAGAAGGTGTACAACCATGAACGGTGATTTGCCTTTCCCTCAGCGACTGTAGTGTCATTGTGAAGCTCATGAATAATCACCGAGTTAGGACCAAATTCCACTCGCATTCCTTCACTAAGATGAGTTATTTGGTAAACTGATAGGAGATTGGTAGAGAGATCAGGAACACTCAACACTTGGTTAAATGTCCCCCCATCCATCTCTACCAATCCACTATCGGAAACCAACACTTTCGTGTCATTACCCATCGTGATTTGGGACATTCCACAAGGTTTGATGTTGGAAAACTCAACATGTGAAGAACCCATGTGGTGCGAGGCACCGGAATCTATAATCCATGTCGATGAAGGAGCAACTTTGGCTACAAGGGCCTTTCCTTTCTTATTATCATTTTTAGACCTTTTACAAAGAGAAGACTCACCTTTTCAGAGCATTTTGTTTTATGGATTCAGAACACTTATTTTATTTTTCTCAAGTAAATGAGATAAGTGATCAATCTATTTCTCAAAATAGTGTTGTTTGTCGTGACTAGTCTTCTTAGCAATAGGAACACAAATACTTGCTTTTTTGTGCCCTAGGCCTCGAAAGTCAAGTGTTTGTGTCATTTTTAGGTTTGATCATGGTTTCTTTCTTAGGTTGATCCTTAGTTTTTTTCTTCTTTTCAGTCTTCTTTCCTTACTATTACTTGCTACAAGGGCATGTGACTTAGACTTGAGAGACCCCAATTGAATGAGTTTGTCCTATTCTCGAATGTGTTGGGAAGAAAAATAGTCAAAGGAGGGCATTGTCCAAGTATCACCCAAAGCAGCTTTTGTAGCGTAGAAAGTTGACACGAAGATAGAATATTCGGGACCTAGCTTAGAGATAATTGACAAGATCAATTGAGAATATTTCTTTTCTACTTGACATCCTTTTAACAATAATCTAATGTGGACAAATTTTGTGAAGAAGGCTTGTAGGTTTTCAAAGTTGCTAGGATTTAACCCTAGTAGTTCATTTTCCAACTCATGCGCTCTCATGTCATCTAGTTGTCCAAACATCGTATCCAACATTTTCCATGCAGATGTAGGTGTTTTGGATGCCTCAATGTGGAAGAGCAAGTCAAGAGAAACGGACATGCAAAGAATACCTAAAGCTTCATCACTACACTTTAAACACTTAGATTTTTCAAAGTTCGTCATCTAGTTCAGGTCTCGGGCCTCCCATGGTGATGTTGAATAACCCTTTACCCCTTAGTTTTATTATTATTTTCAATATCCATTTGAAAATTGTGAATGGCGCAAGCAAAGGAATTGAAATTACATCCATAGTGAGAGAGAGAGAAAGAAATGCAGAAAAGAAACACAACCACCTAGACAATAACAACCCCCCTACTTTCAAAGACACTTTAGATTTTAGTGCGTTGATTACAATCGGGTCCGTGCATGTGATTTGAATAACTCATCTTGTAATTATAATAATAACGCGCAAGAGAGGAGACCACAATGAGTGTTTCGTGGAGTGTAACAAAAAGGAACACCGTAAACAAGCACCAACAAAGAAATAGAAAGGAGGTGAAAGCCAACCCTGGTGGTGAGAAAAAGTGTCTCACATCACATGAAAGAATCCCTTTGTCATAAGACTATGGCGGATGCGCTCACAAGTCCACGAAAAAAGGAATAGAACAAAGCTCAAAAGAATGAGCTGAAATAAGCAATACAAGGACACCCCCAGAATGCGGCACTTTATAAAATTAGTTCTTTTATAAATCTAATGATCCCATCATCTAGAGTGTGAAAAATCATGCAACTTTGACTAAAGAAGTGCTCAAAACCGAGCAACGAGTCAAAAGTTATAGCAAAAACCAATTCCCGCAATTGATGAGAAAAAGCCAATAAGCCTGCAAACAGATTAAAAAAGCACCCTAAACGCATGCAAAGGGTGTCGTATGTATGCTCGTTGGAAATGGCATGGAATTTGAGATAGGGTTTGTTTGTATTGTGAGGGGGATTAGCCACCTGCCAATCCCGGACCTCACCCTTCGTCTTCGGCACTCGATGTAAGGTTAAAAATACACAAAGCCAATAGACCAAATTTTATAATGCCAAAGAAATAGTGTTTAAATAATGTTAATAAAATTAGATCTAATGTAATTAAATCTAATGAATTTTGAAAAAGGCTTTAATTAAACAAATCACTGAAAAGCACTTTTTTAAATATTTTCTAAAACGTACAAGTTCTAGAAGGAAACGTTTTAACAGAAGATTTTTAGATGAAGATTTTTAAACAAATAAAGATTGAATGCGTTTTTAGAAAGTATCTTTTAAATAAAGAAAGATTTGTTGATTTAAAACGCATACCATAAAAAGATTGTTTGATTTTGTGTTTTAAAAAAGCTTTTAAACAAAAAAGGAAACACGGCCGTTTGTTTTAAAAAACTGAGGATTTTAGAGAGATTAAAGAAGGAAAGTAGTTAAAAAACTTACCAAATCTTACCAGGCCGTGCCAAAAAAGCACAGAGGAAGACTTCTCTGCCACGTTTAGAGAAAAAATGTAGAAAAAAATAGTCAGCAGCTAGCCATGCAAAGAGTGAGTGTCAAATGTGTTTTTCGTTGCAAAGCACCAAAAAAACGCCCTTTCAAGCAAAAAAACGTTGTTGTGTTGTTGAAAAACACCCTTGCAAGAAAAAGAACATGGCCGAGGTTTAAAACACCGTGAATGAAAAAAATTGCAGTCGTGTTGTTGAAAACACCCTTGCAAGCAAAAAAACGTGGTTGAGGGTTTAAAACACCTAGAATGATCTTACAGTCCACACATGATAGTTAACAGCCTGTACATAAGAGTTTACAACCCCTTCAAGCAAAAAAATGTGGCAGAGGTTAAAAATGCCTAGGAATGAATGAAAAAGTGCAGGTCGTAAGCGTGAAAACACCAAAAATCGCCAAAGGGACAAAGAATTCATTGATGAGCAACCACGACTGAAGAACTCAAAGATCCTGCAACCACAGACAACATGCATAGAAAAATATCCTGATTTCTCACCGTATTTTGAAAAAACCTACACATGCACAAGAAAAAAAACACAAAAACTTTCGAGAAAGCTTGTTAGAGATATTAGCAAGATAATTTTAAAAATAGTGATCAAAATACTTGACGCAGAGTAAAATAATGAAACCAAGTAAGAGTAATAAAGAACAAAAACAAATCGAGTGCACGCTTACCCGATCTCAACTCTGATACCATGATGAGAGTTTCATGAATCAAATCGAAATGAGGCACCATGAAGTAGTTGCACTCCAAATTAATCACGAAAGCTCCAAAGGTGATAGCAAGGAAAAAATTGATCGAATGGAAGAACTTGCTCAATGTAAACAAAGCTCAGACAGAGGAAAGACAAATGAGTTTCTTGGCATGCTCATAAATGAATAAAAAGGGGTACATATAGGGTGCCGAGTAACCCTAGTGCATGACACATATGAAACCCTAAACCTAACCCTAAACCTAATCCATGTGACATGACCCTCCAACATGAGAGGAGGACACATAGGATAACTCACACTAACATATTTATGTTTTAATAAAATAAGTTCATCATTGGGAATGTGTATGTAGATAGGGACCAAAAAGTGGCAAAAACCCTTTTTGGTCATTTTGAGCATAATGTGAGCGCATTATGGCTCAAATGTGTTATAACATGATCGTGTTATGAAATGAGTGTTTTATAACATGCTTTCATTATGGATTAGAATTTCCAAGACATAACAAGACCACTTCATAATGTGAGAACATTACGACTACCAAAAAAGTATATTAGGCTTGGTTGAGACTGATCCATTTCATTTTTCTTGGCCAAAAACACTTTTGAAAAAAAAAAAAAAAGGTGAACATCTTTCTAGAGCTTGATTCTTTCTTGGAAAACAACTCGACTATGGCAAGAGAGTCCAAGATGTCGGCTTTAAGTAAATAAACTTACAATATTTTTAGTGAATAAACTTCTTTTTTATTCCATTATTCTTTATTCATTTAATGTTTTATTTTCAATGGATCCAAATTATTCACCTAAAAACCCTCTTTCACCTACAGAATAGGGTTAAAAACCTAACGCAAACACCTCCTTTAATTCCTAGACATCCTCCTAATACCCAAAAAAATAGGTGATATATAGAATAATAAATTTAAAAATCGAGGTTTAATACCCTAAGAAACCCCAATGCCACAAGTACTCATCAATTAAAATCTTACATCATCATTGGAATCATTAATATCTAATATTGATATTGTAATTGGTCAAATAAACTTATGGGAGGATTACAATACCAATTATTGCAATTTTTATGCAAAAATTATCTTATGATGTGGTGAATAAAAATAACCAAATACAATTTGTGTACTTTTTTCACCAACCCCAAACCCAATGCACCCTTACATGTTAAGTTGTGGAATTTTCTTGATCCATTAGTATAACTATAAGGGGATCAAAACATTTTTTTGGGATAGGTAGTGGATGGTTTTGACTAAAAACCTTGCAATAATTTTGAGGTACCAAAATATTTCTTTAAAACTCTATTTTCATTTCATCCTTAACCAAATGCCAAACTATTTTGATATTCGATAGTTCCAGGTAGAGGAAAAGGATCTCAAAAGATAGATTAGGGGCACTATTTAACCCTTAATTGAAATTTAGGTCAATTAAATTAGGTTTTTACTTACGTAATGTAAAAGAGAGTACACTATTGAAATAACTCATATTTACAGCTTAGATCATAATAATAAACCATATATAATTAAAAACAAACAAGATGAAAAAGGCACGTATCTAGTTCACAATATATTCAAGATGTGTCAATGAATGATTTGGGTAAGGGTAGGGTCCGAGATATGAAATCACACTTCGTGGAGCTTCAAAACTATTGGGGTAAGACCATATAAAGAGTTTAGGGAAATGTATCATTTGTTCTAGGATAAACCATACATTTTTCGAGCTTTAAGTAGTTAGATTTTATAACTTTTAGTGTTGATCTCGTGTTATTGTTTGTCGTTATTCGATATCTCCAAATTCACATGGAACCATAGATGTCACACCAAAACCTAAAAATAAACCCTATCTATCCTGCAATATACTCCAACAATAATTAGCTCAAAAAAATGCAAATTCTTAAATTATAATAAACTTAGCATTCACCCCGCTTGTGAATAACCAAACACTACGCTACATTTTAGACTCAATATAGTTCTCCTAGTGCTTTGTGCAAAGGTGCATGTAACTATCCCTTGACCTAGGTTGTCCATCAGTGCCTCGACACTAAGTATCTAGATATGATACTTCATCCCAATAAAATCCCTTATGTGTAAATGAAAACTTCTTGAATAATTCCCTCATATGTTGTGTAAGTAGTATGCACACGTGGTCCTTGCTTTCTCAACTCAAGTAAGTGATATATATATATATATATATATATATATATATATATATATATATATATATATATATATGATTACTAGATAAAAGTTCTTGCATTATAATTGTGTATATATCATTTCTTACTTTGAAATTTGGACCTTACTTATGGGAAAGGAAAACACAAAAGATATAAATTGAAAGATAAAAGAGTGACAAATGAGCCCCGAGGAGAAAAAAAGGTGAAATGAAAAAGGGGTTAATACCATGTGTATGATCATGACCTTATTGTATGGTCTTGGACAGCTCTCAAATAATGCCAAACAATAAAAATAGGTGTCGTATATCTTTATAATAATGTTCAAAATAAATTCAAAGAGGAAAAATAATAAGAGGTCAAGTTCAATAAAATAACAAAGAGAAAATAAAAAAGGACTAGTGCCACTAAGATATTGAACTCATTTTTCAAAACTCATGTACATAACAAACTAATAAAATAATAATGTAATAATGATTTTTTTAATTTTTTGTTGTCTACATTTTCCCCCATTATGCTAGTGAATGAAATTTACTAGTGTAAAGGAAAAGAGATTTGTACCTATGAGAGTAATCAAGCAAGAAACATAAAATTGTGTTGAGATAAAATAACCAATCATGGTGAATGACATGAGTTACCCAAGCTAACCAATGCAGAGATAAGGGATAATTGTGTTATATGTCGCAACAAGGGATATTGTAGTTATGGAGAATTGTTTGTAAATATGGAGATTCAAACTTGGTGGGTTTGGTGATCAAATCCCCAACAAAGTGCTTGATTTTATAATAACATGGGACTTGGGTAGTCCTAATGATAAGGGAAGAGGGTCACTAGGCTACTTATCTTACCCCCAATAATTCTTTCTAATAATGGTACCACACTAGTGCAGAAAGATCTAGGTCGCAAAATTTGCTAAAAACCCATATAAGTGAATGACATCTCATTTCCCACACCATGCTTTATATGGTTGAATATTATGATATGGGTGCTAAAACTATATTTGAATATTTACATATTACCCATATAAGTGAATGACATCTCATTTCCCACACCATGCTTTATATGGTTGAATATTATGATATGGGTGCTAAAACTATATTTGAATATTTACATATTACCCATTGCATTCATAATAAATATAGTGGTATTTGGTTCTTAGTGTGTTTTCTCGTAATTATGAGTGACCACTTAGGTGTTGAGATTACATCAGATTGGGTGAGAAAAATTGTCCTCGCATAAAAAAATTCATAAATTCATAAAAATATTGTTTGGGAGAGGATATCCTCGCATAGCTGACCCATTATACTTACTTGGTGATTTGCACTTGAATGATACAAGGGGGATGACCTTGCATAGACGGCCCCATATATTTACCCCCTTCAATTAAAGGGAGAGTGTAAAACATGATTTATTGAGTTTAAAGTGAAGATAATGAGAAATATTAAGAGAAATTACAATGCATAAGATATGAATTATAGAGTGTGTAATGAGAATTTTTGATCTTGTGTAAAAGAGACAATGATAGGAAACACATTATAAGTGTGCAAAGATATTTATTAACATAGGTGATAAGAAAAATGCATGTGTATAGATTGAGAATAAATATAAATAAAGGTAGAGATGAATTGATTTATAAATGATAAGGAACATGATCACAACATTATAGATGGTGTGAAAACAAGCAAGTAGAGACCAAGATATGGCCAACATAGTTGTAGAGCCCTAATTGTCTTAGTTAAGTAGATAGTAAATGTAGTCATTTATTCATATACCTTCTTTCTACCCCAAGTGCGTCGGCCTATCACCCAATGTGCGCTAGGTGCTTACTCGAGGTGCGGACAGCACCGAGCCTCTCTTTAATGTGAGCTTCGTGAGAATGTTCCACCATTGATGGAGAATGAGTTGCAATGATTGAAATATAGACGTTCACTCAAAAACATAAGATATAGATAACAAATCCGTGCACAAATGCATCACAAATGGGAATGAACATTGTAAATAAGCATAATCAAACTAGATATGACCCATAATAATATGAAGAATGCAAGGGTTTACACTCTTGAACATGAATAACTAGAACCACACACCATATATTGATTTATAAACATTTACAAAGTGGCCTCATTACATCATAAGGGTTATACAGATCAATACATCAAGTAATATTATCTTAAACCCTACAAAAATACTCTATAGAGAGAGTTCTTAGCTATTCTACCCATTATACCCCTTTTTCGGACTTAAACCCATGTATATATGCTCAATAAGCATCCTCATGAGTATTCCCGCATCACTTGCTACCGCTTAAACCATTTTTAACCCTCCTAAAAATCTAACACCACTTCATTACCTCATTTAAATCTTCATTTCCTAGAACCTCATTATCAATCTCCTCATCTTCTATTTTGGACCCGTGAACTCCTTAAATAGGATCCGATGCACCACCTTGGTTTCCTTCGTGAAAATATCACATGCCAAGTGGAATTGTGGTCCTCCATGGTTAGTGCCTATGTAATCTTGAAATTCCTCTAATATCTATAATGATCATCTTGGGAATATTTCTTACACGAAATATTTTTTTCGACCTCCAAGGCTCGAGGATTGCACCTTATCCATTCAACACACTTACTCAGGGCTTTTCACATGTTTCTCCTATGACAAATCCTTCAAAATATGGCTAATTCCCTAAACCTTCCTACTCCCACATATGCCAACCTCTTCTCCCGTACGCTTTTCCCTTACATGCTTTTTCCCGATCTCCTTCCTTATTTACTGCCTCCCGCACACGCTTGACCTCTTCCTTGGGACTTAGTCAATTTCAGGGCCCAACATTACCCCACACTACACATGTTTTCCATCCTTAGAAACACTCTACCCTTCCACCAAAGAATAAATAATAGGGAAAATGAAAGAATTTGCGATTGAATAAATAATGGAAGAATCATTTGGGAAATATTTCTTCACAGTGGGATTCATTCTTAACCAAAGAATCCACCTCATTCGGTTCCTATTGAATTAATTCACCCACCATCATGCTAACATCGCCAAGACTCATCTATCCCCTTAGCATTTAGTGAATCTTCAATGCTAAGGTATCCCAACACGTCCATCCCGCGAGTGACTTGGGGTAAAACTCTTTCGTTTATTTTTAATCAAAACTCTTAAGTTTTCAATTGCCTCTGATTTCTTCTCTACCTCAGCTAAGATCCTATCCTACTCCACCCTATTGCCCTTATTTCTCTTGAAATTATTTCAAATCCGCTTCATGGCTGGAAACTAATGTGCTTGCTACTTTTTCCTTGTCACCGTAGTTGTCATATACAACCTCTCTCATGCCATCTCGCATCATGGTTTTTACTAAGGAAAGGAACTCAAAGTACCGAGTTAGTATCTCCCCAGTCTTCAACTTCTCTTCCTTCTTGTGGCATTCCATCACCTCTTCTACTAACTCTAATGCAAGTGGCTACCTCTCCATCATGAGTATGCGTGTTAATTATTCCAAACAATGCAAGTTTGACTCATATTTTTTGTTGAGTGGGGACCAGTCCGGGTGCTTAAAGATAATGGAATTTGAAATAGCCTCTATCTTCTTGTGGACTTCATGCACCTTTACCTTGTCATCCCTCCACTCACGCCTTAACTATGCATTGATCAACCCATTTTTATGTATTTCCTTATCCCTCTCAATGGTATCCTCATTTATCTTTTCAAGTTCCCTCTAAGGCTCTTATTCTATCATTTCTCCCAAAACATCTTGCCGCCACTTCTACCGACACCTTATTGAGGGCATTGCAAACTTGCTCATCTAACAAATTGCTGAGTATTTACAAGGGGTTCATTCCTTTAGCACCCAATGTATCCATCAACGTGTCATTATTTACCTCAAACTTGGGCTCATCGGCTTGGGACTCAAAATCCCAATACAATGTCTTTCTTTTGCATGGGTACAGACTCTCTTACTCGAAAGATGAACAATCAAGGATTTGTTCTATGGGCACTATACTTTGGAATTACGTGCACAGTACCTTGTTTGGATCATTAGTATAAGTCACGGTGTGCTCCTACGCCGCTACTACACCCTTTCCACCCATGCACACTATCGTGGGGAAACTAACTGCTAAGTTGGGGTCTCCACCCATACTTCCATATTCCATTTACATGCTCAAGCTGCATTCTATTTCCCTTAGTACATCATTAGTTCTTCTTCTCTCTACTTCATCCTACACCAACTAATAGATAATACCCGCCACCTCCCTCTCTACATTGTTATTTACCTACTCCTCATTTGGGGTTGGGGTCTTCGATCATGTATGTTTACCTCCTAGCTTCATCTTTTGTCATGGATGTCCTCCTCTTCATCCCCTTCTTCACTAGAATGGTGTACATTGTACACAAGAGAGTTATGATCTTCCTTACACTCTTCATTGTCTCCTTCATTTTCCTCCTCAGAATCATCATCCTTTATGCTCTCTGCCTTCCCGAGTCCCGAGCTCTTGCCACTTTCTATTTATTCTTAACTGGAGATGCATCCAATACATGGGACTCTTCTCTTATAGGTGACTTCTCCTTCTCATACATGGGGGACTTCTTCCGATGAACATAAGTGTTTGTTCCCGTGCCTAACTCTTGTGCCCCAACAAAGATGCATTGTTTATGATTTTGGTACCTTCTCTCGTTGGGATCTCCTCTCATTCTCTCTTCTTTATCACTACTTTCTTCTTCCTCCATGTGAGGTCCTTAGGGATAGATACATCATCTTTAATGTAATCTCCCTTCTCAAAATTGGGCCTTAGCCACACATACACCCTTTCCATTGTCCTACTTGCAATATGCAATGTCATTGGTTTTATCATGTGTGCATCATGAGATACTAACTTTTATACATAGGTGGACTTCTTGGGATACACCAAGGTTTGACACATCTTGTGGTTATCTTAATCTACAACACTTAGATCAAATCTTAGTTTCTTTACCTCTTTAAACCTATTTACCATGCCTTGAAAATAATGTGTTGTGAACGAGAAGGGAAATTTATACCAAGGACATTTAGTGCCATCTATCAAGGTAAACGTGTTGATACAGAAATGTTGGTATATGGAAAATTAAGGTTCTCCATCCACTAGTGTAGGCAGCTATTTTGGTATCCTCCATTCATCTCTGAATGTGTCGTGCACTCCTTTATACCATTTCTACAAGCACACCTTGTGAGAATCCGTCATGATGTCACAAGTATAAGCTTCAAAAATCATCATGGGAGAGGGGTTCTCATCTGGGTACTCCCAAAAAAACTTCTCTAGCCCATCAGGTAATCCAATCTCTAAAAATACAATGATAAGGAGGACATTACCAAACATAATCTTCTCCCCATTACACGCGGAATCAATAATATCCTCCGTAATAAAATATGAGAGGTTGTAAAAGGTGCCCTCCGAGATCTTGCAGCAGACATTCAACCAACCTTTGTTTATCTACATCCATCTCTCATGCCCATTCAACTTTGTCACCAAGCCCAAGGCCATCCTCATAACAAGGTCAATGATTGGAGTGATGTCAAAGTACCACAAACCCTTCATATAGTCATACACCTCAATAGTATTCTTAATGGCCTCTTTTTCATTAAAATCATCATCCAATAACTTCCCTTTGTAGATCGTGACACCGAAATTAGAAATCAACTATCGTGTTATGCGCATCCACCTTCCTCAAAATAGAAGTAGTCCTCATGCACGTGCAACATTAACCACTTTGGTATAATCGCCTCGTGTTTTCCAAAATAGGGAAACTCGTAGAGTTGTAGAAGCCTAGCCTTCTCCATCTTAACTTTTACTTCATCATCATAGATGGGTATCCCATCTAGCGTCCTCTTCTATGTTGGAAAACCAACTCCATGGTCATCTCCTTTTTTTGCGGTGCTCGTGTGATGAATGTTATCACTCATGGTCATCTTTCTTATATGCGACACCCACTCTTTCCCTGAAGCATTCCATCTAAGTACTACATCTCTACATACCATTCTTCGTTGGAACTAGTGGAAATGGTCAGTTTTCCTTTTCCCTTTCCCTTGCCCTTCTTCAGTGAAGTGGTTTCTCCTTTCCTTGGTGTCATTTTTCTCTTCCTCGGTCCTCTGTATTTTCTCCCTTGCATCAAGTTCTATTACTACTCAAACCCTTGGCTCTACTTCTATAAAATTTCCATGAAAACCCATGCCCTAGCTTATAAACCCTAACCTAGAGCACTTCCTTTCCAAAAGATAGCGTATCCACCCATGGGAACCCACAAAACAACTCCTCCACGTACACCCGTGCACTTTACTTCCACACTGATTTACAATTCCTTTGATTTCTTCAACTTCACACACTCCTCTTCACACTTCTTTACAAGAATCACCTTAAAATGTAAGAACTTCTTTGATAACTTAAAATGCAAGGTAAAAGAATATTTCACCTTGAACTTCTATTTATAGCTTATTTCTTTTTTTTGTATAAACCCCGATGCCACCTACCAACGTACAAATGCATTAAAGCTAGATTTTTCCAACACCATCCTTTTATGTGTTCTATCCAATGCTTTTCCTCCATACACAAACCTACACGAACACTTATGTAACCCTATGTCACTCAACTGCCTCGACCATAGAAATCTTCACACTTTCTCCTACACCGAAGTCAATCTTCCTCTATGTCTTAGAATAATTTCTTTCTTCTTCCTACCTAATGTTGATCCTATGCTTTTTATCCTTATACATGGTTTGCTCATAGACTTTTTGACACCAATCTTCTCATGTTCACCTTTGCTATGCGCACTCTTTGATCCTATGCACCTTTGAATTTACAACATAGGAAAATACTTCAACATTTCTCCACACACTTTCTCCAACTCTTACCATGTCCTTTCTGAAATTCACCTTTATGTTCCACCCCACACTAAAAATATGCATGGTCCTTTACGCATAACACCTTGATGATGTAATTAGCCACTAGTGCACACACGCACCCAAAACAAACCAAAAGGGAAAAAGAAACGAGAAAGGGAAATATAAAGAAAGGGAAATGCTAAGCTAACTAGAAATACTACCTTATTTACAAACACCCAGATCCTTATTTATAGTAGGGCTTCAGCCTACTTCCATTGAAATACCCGAGAAGTCATGTTCCATCTAGCGCCTATAGCTAACAAGTGCCTGAATCAAGTATATGGGTAATATAATACGGTCCTAACCAATGTAATTTGAGCTTCCTAAGATGGCGCAGAAACTTAGAATCATAAAGTAAAACCATCTCTGGTCTAACCTTAAATTTTTTATTATTTATGTGACAATAATGTTAGAAGTTTTGTCTCACCTTCTCATTATTCTCGACTCCGCTTAGTAAGTGGTCACTTTTCGCCTAAATTCATTAGCTTTTCAATGTGCTCTTGCAATTCTTGTTCATCAGCCAATCCTCCTACATGCACAATACGCAAAGAGGGTAAAGATAAACTCTACCGATAAAAACACTTATGCGCTAAACACAATCGGGAACAAGGTGGCTTTGTTTAGTCTCTTGTAATTTGTTCTATATGCCCATAGCACGGCTGAGACTTTTTCATCCCAATCCTTCCTCCCAACATCACAAATCTTGGTAAGTGTATGACTCAATATATTGTTAAATGCTTCTACTATCCCATTATCCTGAGGGTGATAAGGATTAGTCTTGTGATGAGCCATCAGTGAACTCTTCCAAAAAATATTGATTGTCTCATTCAAATAATGAATACCTTTGTCACTAGTTAGATTCAAGGAACTCATAGCTAATGATTATATTTTCCCAAAGGAATCTTGCTATTGTGGCCACCGTGCAATCCCTCATAGGCACTGCCTCTACCCACCATGTTAGATAATCAAAGGTGCAAGTAATGATATAGTGTGAACCCATCATTCACGCAAAGAGAGTGGGATAGGGACTACAAAGTCAATAGCCCATTTCTCGAATGGTTCAGTACTAGCTATTGGTCTCAATGGCATTTCATCCCTTTTTCCTAGCTTACCAAGGTGATGGAAATAATCACAGCCTCGTAATATTCAATGTAATCCAGAAACCATCTCCCATCAAAGGCCAACTAAGAGGATATTACATGTAGTGGCATTCTCTCGTATAGTGCCCTCCCGCAATTACACCATGATCCTCTTCTATGATTACGAAGCGCCATGCTCAAGCACGCACCGACACAAAACATCATCCTAGCCTAGCTTTTATAACTCTCCACTAATTAACATGTAGGGTGCAACACGTATGGCTAACTATTTCCTTTCCAAAGTCTTCATTCCCTCTAGTGCCACACCCATTTTGAGAAACATAGAAATATCTTCCAAGTTAGATGGTATGTGCCACAATCTAAATGGTTATACATCTGAAATTATATCCTCAATGCTCTATGTTTCTCTCCCGGCCCCAAATTACTCTTACCCAGCTTTTACGAAAACCATAAACTCAAACTCCTAAAACAATAGGACCCACCTGTATATGCACCCTTTCAAGATGGGCTTGTCCACCAATTAATTAATGTCATGTGTTCCATGTACAGTATAAATTGTGTTGCCCATAAATACTTCCTAAATTTTTGCAGTGTGGGAAATCATCGACAATGCCTCGTGCTCGTGGTAGTATAATTATGTTTTTTTGGGGTTAGCTTCTTTACTAAAGCAAAGCACAAGGGATGGTCAAAATTCCCTCTCCAAGTTGTGCTATGAATTCTCCAATCGCCATCCCTAATCATCAACATGTATAAGGAATGGCTTATCCCAAGATGGAAAATGTAATATGGGTGCAGTAGATAATCCTATTCTTCGATGTGTCAAATGCCATTTGTTGTGCCTCTCCCAATGAAATTTACTTTTGTACTTTTTAGAAAATCCTCCAACAAAGATAGTGATCTTGGCATACACCTTAATAAATATCTCGTAATACCTCATATTCCTTAAGGAATATATGTACCACGATCTCGCTAGTAGGTTCCCCCAAACCCACAACAACGGAAAATTTGGTAGATCCACTAACAAGTCTTCTTTACATATGATATGTCCTAACAGGTGCCAAATGAAGTAAAAAACACATTTCTTAATTTTGAGATATATACTAAACTATCAAAGCATCTCTCAAACATCACTCTCGTAATGTCAAAATGGTCCCTCACCAATCCATATATTATCCAGTCATCAAGGTAGACTTGTATAAATTTATGGATGAAGTCCTGAAATGCCTGAACCAAAATGCGTGAAAACACAACATGCACATTCTTCATCAAAAAGGCATGACCAGATAGGAAAAATTTCCCATTCAGTGGTGAATGTTGTCTTTTCTTGGTCCTCTGTAATTCTAACTCCGGTGATATCTTGAGAATCCATCTATGAAAGAATAGATCTCCCACCTAGCTACTTCCTCCAGTGATCTCCTCAAGTGAATGGGGTTGGAAAAGGATCAATGATGCACACCGCATTCTAATCCATGTAATCAATGTAAATCCTTATCCTCTTGTCCTTCTTAATGTTGATGACCATTAGAATTATCCAATTTGATTCCTTAATAGCCTTAATGATGCCTGATGTGATCATCTTGTCAATCTCCTCCTTGACCTTGACTCATAGATTCAGATTCATTTGATAAGGTCTCTTCTAAATTAGGCACGCACATTCCTTTAGCTTGATCTTCATTTCTCCCAAAGAGTGGTGAACTCCTTTAAGCTCATGGTACATGCAAGAATAAATCCTAGAATTCATGCAACAAATCAATAATATTTTAAACCTCCCTTTTCGTCCAGTAATCTCCAATAGTAGCTTCTTTAGGTTCCACCTTGAGCCAATGTTAACCTTCTTGGTTTTCAGTGGGTTCATGGTAAGCGCACACTTTCTCATCAACATTATCCATAACCTCATGTGTACCGATAGTATGGTTAACATCCAATTTTTCCACCTCTTCACCATCTATCATGTAGACCAACTTTCCTTTCTCTTTTTCCATGCAAGCACACTCAAGTTGTACTTCCTATGATTCTTCCTCATCGAATCATGATTCCATGTCGTGTTCTCCCAACAACTCCAAAGATTCTATCCTCTGCCATGGCACTATCTCCCATAGTTAGGCAATTAACAACCTAGTAGTGCCTTATCCACCGATGACTTAGTACTTTGATACTCAAAAGCTTGAATGAGATCAATTTCCAACACCGTCGCTTCTATCCGACAAAATAGCTCTGAATGAATGTACCACACACGTGCATAACCTTATAAGGTGGAGTAAAGCTTATGCACCCATAAAGATGGAGGCAAGGCTTCCATGCCTTCCATCCAGGATTTCTCACATGCCTAGATGTGAAACGAGGTGGGTTCCTTCCCATGATAGTCTTGTATAGTAGTAGGTTCATTTCTTTAGAGAAACCTAATAGAGAACCCGATTCTCACCTCGATGGCTCGCCCACCAACGTGTTGCAGTCCCAAGAAAAGTATAGATAAGAATACTTCTCCTTTCCATCTCACATCTCCACTAGGTCTCCATTGCTCATAGGAAAACATCAGGGTTACCTCCCGTAGTGTAACTCGGGCACTTTTTTCCTCCTAGGCACTGACCGAGCATGCCTTTGTTACTCTTGTCATAAATCCTCTTAACGCCTTCCAACTAACTCATATGTCCCATGGGCCTAATTTTCATGTGCCACAATAATTATATCACTTATAGATTGAGTTTCTTCCTACTCGAATAATGCCTTCTTTTGTTAGTTGCACAACCTTGGGGTCCCTGATAGTGCACACATAGATCCTATCTAGGTATTCTTCTCCCAAGGGATCAGTATAGGGTGCTGAATTTCCATCCATCAAAGGAATGATAACACGTTCCTCCTTGTTCTCAAAAATTATATACCCCTTATTGAAACGTAAGTCAACATTGTTCTTATAGCACCAGGGCATCCGAGTAATGTCGAAATGTTGTTCACCTCATCAAGCACCAAGACTTTGAAGTCTCCAGTGAATTTCACCCTTTGGATAGTTATAACAACATCCTTTAAAACACTAATGGGCATTACCTTTGTCTTGTTAGCCATATACAACACATTTGAAGATGGCTGTAATGGAGGTCTTCCCATTTGATTCCATGTGTCCAAGGTGAGAACATTAACTTTTGCACCCGTGTCAATCATAATATTACTCAAGAGCCATCCATCAACAACTACATTCAAGGTAATCTCCTTATCATAGTCAAGACTATGAGGAGGTAGATTAGCATGCAAAACTTACTTATCACGTTATGCTCCAGTGCGCTTTGTACTTTTCCTCTCATCCACTTTCCTAACAAATGGATGATATTCTATTCTCTTAGAATCTTGCATACCTCCCTGACTTCATCTCGATCATTTTGTTGAGCCTCAACTCTCTTCTTCTACTCTAAGTTCCATGACTACGCCTTCCCGCACCGGATCTCTCCTTGTAAGCTTCAAATAACATCCACGGTTTCCTGATAAACTTCCTTCCGATGCATAAGGTCTAGATACTTACCATGCACCAATTCTTCTCTTGTAACCAAAGGGTCTCTATATTGGTATCTTCTAAAGCACATGTAACCTTAGATCGCATTGTCACCAATACAAGTTCTAACTTGATTCATGTGCAACCCACGGCATCCACTACAAATTAGTTCTCTTCACACTTACCATCCTAACACCTTTATCATTTCATTGTTCATACCTCATGTGTTCAAATAATTCTCGTGGATTCCTCATACTTTTGGTATTTCCCACACCAAGAGCATTTTAGTAAACTAGAACACTCACACTTGTAATGTTCTGTAGATCCACATTTATAATAGGTTCCACAAGGAAATTCACTTCTTCCTCCTTCACAATTGTCATGGCCATGGAATCCACCCCGAAAGCATCTTCCACGACCTCCACCATTTACGTTCCCTTCATAATGATAACCATCATGCTTGGAACTACTATAAACACTAGTCTAGTGCGCACCTGTATCAATGGCATCGTGTATCTGGTCAATCAATCTACAATCCTTGGTGTCATGAGTAGTAGAGGTTCAAATTTTTCAATAGCAAGAAAAAATTCTTACGGATCGCATATTGAGCAAAGCAAGCATCTACTTGCATCATGATATCTATGGAAAATCTCACATTCCACCGACATGGCTCACACCAATTTTTATGGTCAACTATCATTTCTATGTCCCTTTACTTTGTAGTACGTGCACTATAGCCCACTGCAAGTCTCATGAGCCGAGTTCATAGACAATATCTGTAGTTGCTTTGTCATTACAACAATTTAGGCTTCTAGAAATGGACTAATTGTTATATCAATGCTTCCTAGTGCCTCAACACATAAGGAATCCTACAAGGCCTCGTACGGATCTTTAAATGTCTTTTGTGAAAGTTCCCTCAACGGAGTGATCAGCCCTCCGATGAACCACCGAGCATGTTGTGAAGGATAAATGTCATAAGATAACTTAGAAAAGAGTCTTGAAATGTGCATGATACTCCCGCACACTTTTCATATTTCCTTGTTGAATCTACTTCAGAGATTTGATTCTCTTTTGTTTAAACTTTTGAATGTGGAATTTTTCCTTAAATACATCACGCAACACGATGTAATCCATGACCTCTTGTGTGGATCATACTTCTTGTACCATCTATGCGTGCGCCCTTGCAACATGGTTACAAATTGACTCAACTTCCACTGGGGGCAGTGATACCCTTCACATGCCATAGAAACTTGCATTTGTGCACATGCTCTGCAGTATCTTCCACACCCTTGTAATTAGGAAAATGCAAAGAAATCTCAATAAATACATGTTGAGGTTTTTGAGGCCCTTTCCCACCAGATCTAAAACCTTGGCCTCCTCCAATATTTCCACCAAATCCAACACAACTAGATCCACTAGTTTCACCTCTTTATACACCCGTATACGCCTCCTATCGCAGGTAAGGGGCCTAACAAAGTTGCACCCTATAAACCCACCATCATGCAAAACTACACACCGATTTTCTCGTGAAGTTGACTAACTCCCATATATGTGTCCTCGTGCCACTTCTAGATGTGATACAAAAACTTTGTGAACCCAAACCTTGCCCAAATTTGTTACCGGATAGGATACCTTTGAATACAGTGAAATGATCAGTGAAGCCATAGATGTACCAAATGAAAAATTATACCTCCAAGGTTTTTCTCGACTACCAATACCAATACCAATTGTGTAACATCTTTGACATGGTGGTTATGGTGATGAATTCCACTCTTGACTTTGCAATGTGGACCAAAGATCTATTTTAAGATGAAGTACTCGATGATTTTAGGAAATCATATTTACAATGGATAATTCATTATTTGTTAAAAAATTTAATTTCTAGTTGTGAATTATGCTTAAAAATAATTTCATTCATCTCTTTTCACAACTTAAAATTCACCTTTAGGAAGGTGATGAAATTGTTCTATGTAGACTTAATTTATTATGTGTAAACAACAAACATTAGATCAATGCCATTAATCCAAGGTATGCCTCGATATTTTTATCTGCTCACCTTGTTGGCTTGGCATTCAGAAATGGATAGTGTGGTTGACTGTAACTTGTCTTGTTTACCATGGTGAAGAACTCTTTACCTTAGAAATTCTTAACTGGAACCAACTTAAGGGTGATAGGCTCAGCCTTCTTGTATTTGTTTAAACACTACATAGCATATAGGAATCGTAGACCTAATAATGAGATTACTAAAGGGATACCCTAACCTAAGTTGTAATGTTCTATACTAAGTTGGATTATAACCTAAGGTAATTGAGACCTACCTAGGAACTAAGGTTGATTCCTAACCTAATAAAAATATAACCTAAACTATTACTAACCTAACAAGACACCTATTGACCACTTGGCAAATGGAAAGGTCAATGGTGTTGGTTTTCAAGGAATTAATGGGAATTGATTTTGGTCTTTAATAACATAGGACTGCCAATTTTGGTGGAGGCATTGGGATTTAGGGGATGTCTAGTTGGCATCACCACTAAATAGAAAATTGCATGAAAATTTTTAATGTAAGGCTCGCCAAATTTGGATGGTGGTGGCGTGGAGAAATAGGAGGGAAAACTGACAATCCTTCACATTAATTGATCTCTTGGTTATGGCAAAGAAACTACCTAGGAGAAAGGCATGGGGATTTTGGAAAGGTTATTTGATCTTTTGTTATTTCAATTTTTCTTTGCATGGGGTTTTCAATTCTTCAAACCAATAGTTCTATTTTTTATCTTGTTGTATTCTTGGCATACATGAGCTATTTTTGGATCCTATGGAAGTATAAGGAGAAGTAGAAAGATTTGGAGTTGTCGAGGTCACTTGGAAAAAGAAGAAACTATTGAGGCTCGATGGGAAATCATCTAGCACATCAAAAGGAAGCTCTATTAGGCATGATAGGCTCTACCCATTAAGTTGTTCTACTTTTTCCTAAATGTATTCATTAAAAGAACTCTGTTCTTGGGAAACAAATGAGTTTGTATTTGGTTTTTTTTTCAAAACTTATTTTCTCTACATTTTATCTATATGGACTAAACCGAAACTGAGTAGTATGATATACAACTATGCTAGGAAAATGTTTTGGGATTTGTTCTTGTTTGAAAATATTAGTAAACATGCTTTACTTTTGTTTTTGAACTTCATGATGTTGGACTATACTGAAGCTAGATAGTAGAATCCACTTGAAAGAAATATGATTTGAGTTTTGTTCTTCCTTGCTAGAAAAATGATTGAAACATGTTTAGCTCTACCTGAACTTAAATGTATTAGAATCTTTGCTTACACTTGTAGTAAGTTGCGAGAAGTCTTGCTAGTGACTTGTCTGATTTTGGGACTGAATGAATCTCTTCGAATAAATCTACTATTAGCGGTTGATAGTTATCATGTTGGCATGATCCGTGTAAAGGTATAAAAATGTATTTACATCTTCCTGAAGTGATTTTAAGTGCTTATGAGCCACCTTATCGTTCATCTTGTTGGGATTAACTAGTTCTTTTCATTTAAGTTTGATGTATAGTTGATACTATTGGAATGGGGTATCTAGGTTGAATTATGGAGTAACTCAATCTTGTCTATCTTAAGAAAAAGGGTTGAAACATTTTTGGTTTGGCTATTCTTCCTTTGAGCTCGACTTCAAGTACCTAACTTGGGGTCTTGTCACTGATTAGTTATTTCGCTTTGGTCGAATTTGGGTTGGTTTCTTTCACCTTGAACATGTAGCCTATTCCATTGATTCTTTGGAGGTATGTGGGACTGGGTAGGCTTGAATGGAAATTTTGAATATTAAATATTTTTTTCACTTTACCATCAAGGGATGGGTAATCAGTGTGTGAGTTGACACTTTGAAAGGAAATTGTGGCCGCATAAGGGTAATCTACTTCAACGTTACTCTATCTCTCTTTGTTTGGGAAAACTAGAAGAACTACTCAATTGATGCTATTAATGTTTGGAATGATTTTTATGTTCTGTTGATGGTTTTGTTGGCTTTTGAGATACTATTATTAACTAAAAGCATTTGAATAAACATTTTCATTTTTGTAGCCTTTGCGCTATAGTTTTTGTTCTCATTTGTATGTTGGGAAAACTTCATTTTTTGGCTTTTGACTTTCATGTTCAGTCATAGATATCGATTGTAATATCAAATAGTTCTTGGTGGTTGTTGGAATTGAATGTTTTCTTGTCTAGAACAATCAAATATGTCTCAGTTATTTTTGGTTCCGGTATGTATACCTCTTTATAGGAAGGAATAATGAGATCTTATCTCATCTTTTTGTTGTCATCCTTTCTCTCTATTATGGGTTAAGGTATTCACAATACCATTATTTTTGAACTCGAAAGGCAGATATAGATTGATCCTTTCTCTCTTTTTGATCATTCTCTCATTTGTATTGCTCTTGTGTAAGGATCTGACCTGTTCAGTTAGTATTACGTTGATGGATTTGCAGGGTGAGTAGTTAGTGGATAAATCCTTACTTTCTTCTCCTTGACTGATACATTGGTAGGGTTGTAATTGTTATGATGTGTGACTAATTCTAGGTGCATGTAAATTAAATCTATCCTTTGTCAAACTTGTTGATGCTAATCCTAAATTTAGGCTAGATTTTGACTTTGAACTTGGATTTAGTTTCTCAAATAAGAAACTCTTACTTTAAGATGTTGTTGGTTCATCCTAATTTTCTTCATAAAGTTAATTGAGCTTGGCATTAAATATCCTAGGATGGAGTAAGTTAATGCAATGTAATTTGAAGCATTGTTCCTTAAGGAATTCTATTTATATGAATTATTAGAATTAGTATCTTTTTCTTTTGGGTTAATGAATCTAAATTTGAATCATAAATAATAGTAGTTGAAATGCGGTTGGTGATCTTATCTGAAATAATTATTTTATGAAATCATAGGCTGAACATTGATTTTGATTACTCCATGATCTTCTCTTAATGTGGATATGGATTATCTTTTGTTTCTCCCTCTTATGTCTACTATTTCTTTGATGTGTCTTTCTTTAATGCTTTAACTGTTTCATGAAAACAGAGTTCTTTTTATGAAACAGTTAGTTGAAAGCATATTGTTTTAATGCTTAGTGCTTATCATGCTCAGTTCACCAAATTGACCCATGCTAGAAAATTTTGCAAATGGACTTCGTAAGTGGTAAAAAGGAGACAAGATATTTTATGATGTTACTTTTGTTTACCAAAATACTTGGCTCTCTTATGGGAAATATGATTCATTATTTAAATGTATTTTTGGAAGGGAAAGTTGTAATTTTATAGGGTTTATTGTTGTTGTTTGACACTGAGGATGTCTGAAGTATTGGTACTTGCAATGTATGAATTCCTCCTTGAGAAATGGAAAAGATTGTGGGTTTATCTATACTTGATGTGTCATATTTTTACATAATCAGTGATTATTAGTGATATGCTTATCTTTGTTCTTTTATTTATATACTTTTGAATTGAACCCCTTTTGGGTTGAAATAAAATGAACTAGGTGGTAAGGGAATTAGATACCTATCCCTTTATTTAAATGTAACTTATCTAGTTGGCATTCATGGTTGATCACTTAATTAAATCTCTATGGTTATTTAAAATGATGTTAATGGAAGAGAAAATCCATTATGATAACTTGTATAATGTTAAGAGGTTACAATGAACCCTAATTCTTAATAAGAACAAGAAAGACAACTATTCCGAAATGATAATCATTTTGTTTAGAATCATTGGGAATTTAAACCTAATATCGTCTTGGAAAGAGGAAGAGGTACTTACTCTTGACTTGTACCTTAAACTGAATAAAACAAAAGATAGGTATATACAAATATAAAATAGTAGACTTCATTTCAAAGAAGTCTATTAAAAATAATTTGATTTGGAACTTAAACAAGTTAAGTCATGGTTAAGTTAAGTAAGTGAACCATATTGTTAGTATGTTGTTTCTATTTGTAAACGTGTCCTAAATTAGGAAGTTAATGAATAAAAGGAAATCTTGATGTTTCTACAAAGCATTTAAAATTCATTTATTGCTGGAAACCTTAATGGTTAATGAAACTAGGAATTCAGCATGGATGTTGTAATTAGACTTAAATTAAGGAAAATAATTAAGTAATTAACTTATTTCTTGGGTATGTACTTCCAGAGGAATGACTTCATTGGATGTTGGCACATGCCAACTGCAGCACCGTACCTCCATGAAGACTTAGGTCTTCATGAGGATACTATGTTGCAGTTGACATGTTGCAACATCTAGATCTACATAAACTAGGACTTGATCTTAGTTATATCCTAGGTTAGGTTAGAAGTATGATCTAGAGTCAAGGGGGCAAATCACGATGACTTAGGATAACTAGACACATACAATCGACTTAGGTCGATTGAGTATGTCTATGTACCCTTAGTCATCACGAGTAGCCTTCTTCCCTAGACTATGTTGCTAACCTTGGTTAGGGTTTAACCTTGAACAAGTGGACTAACGGAGTCAGTGAAGACCATTCTAGATAACAGATGAAGTGGGGTGAAGGATGTATTCCATTTGATGAGTATGTCATCTAGGAATATTAACATGAATAGTATGTTGTAAATATTTGGCCAAAGTATCGCAAGCTATTGGTTGCATTGTCCTACGTCACCTAGTTTTAAGAAGTGAGATTTCAGATGAATATTGGTAATAAGTATTTAGATAGGCCTCTTAAACAAAACACTTAACACCCCAAAATGGTATGAGAACCAAGTATACCTAGTATACAAATCAATGAGTTAACATGAGAGATCGGTGTTTCACCGAGTCATGAAATGAGAGATCGGTGTTTCACCGAGTCATTACAGATTGCATATGGTTATCTGTTATGAGATTTATTGGCATGGAATGTGTGTTATAAATTATGATTATTTAGAACAGAGAACATTATTATAAAAAAATCCCTTGTTTCTAAATTCTTAAAATGGGAATGTTACAAATTGGATTATCAAAACTTATCTCAAGAATTGGAAAACTAAGCGCATGGTCTAGCTTACCATGTGGGTTAATATGTGCACCTACGGCTCTCCTCCTTTCTTTTTATGATGATATATCTCTATAAGTTGAGGGGGTTTCTCTTCTACACTTTCTAAGATGGGGTATCTCAGACTGCTCATGTTCCACATCCTTTGTGTGAACCTCAAATCCTTCCCTCAACGTTTGCCTCCATAAATCCATCACTATTGTAGCTTCACGTTGTCTTACTAACTCCCTCTCCTAAGCTTCATTATACTTGAGTCACCTCTCCTCTCTCTCCATTTCCGCCACAAGGTCCACCATCTTATACAACACTAGTGTCTTTTCCCGCACTTAGCAAGAGTTTATCCAACCATGGGGAAGGCTTCCAAACTCAAAGTAATGATCAAGATCTTGATGGCTAACGATAAAGCATGCAAGAAAGATCCTCTGGGTTCTCGCAAGAACTTGAACTCAGTAACCTCTAGACAAGAATAAGTTGAGATTGCATACTCCAACATGTAACTAGTCAACACACCTCTCCACCAGTGATCAAGAACATGAGTCCAGGTCAGTATTAGCATCTTACAACCACCGATATTCCTCCTAGGTCCAAAAAATAGGTCTATAGTACCAACTTTTCCTTGATGCATATGATGAGAGCCATGTATACAAGTCTACTGGGAAACAGCATAATAATTTCTCATAGACTTTGTGATACAAGTTCTCCTCCACCCATTTTCATGCATCAAACTCATGTCCATTGCTAAATATCTAATAAAAATCATCCTCCGTGCTTTTAAGTTATGCTTCGACACTTTGTCTAAGGTCAAGGACTCCATCATCACACCCCATTCTCACAACATCTTTCAAAAGAGGTCCTGAAATGGAGCTAAAAAGTAGTCATTTCTTCATATACCTTGTTTCTACCCCAAGCGTGTCGGCCTATCATCCAAAGTGTGCATTGGGTGCTCACCCGAGGTGCATGTAGGTGCTGAGCCCCTCCTTTATGTGAGATTCACAAGAATAGTTTGCCATTAATGGAGAATGAGTCAGTAAGAATGAAAATATAGATGTTCACTAAAAATAAAATATATAACAGATCCGTGTATATGCAATACAAATGGGAATGAACATTGTAAATAAGCATAATGAAACTAGATCTAACCCATAATAATATGAATAATGAAAGGTGTTACACACTTGAACATGAATAAACAGAATCACACACCATATACTGATTTATAAACATTTACAATGGCATTATTACATCATAAGGGTCATACGAACCAAATACATCAAGGAATGTTGAAAGCAGAAAATATTACTCTAAAGACACATAGAAGATTTGTGCATGGGAACAAGGTGTAATTGAAGGCGCGGAAGGATAGGGAAGTAAAAACATGCCAAGTTAACTTGATTTAGACTTAGCCATTTTTCATAGTTACGGGCTATTTTTAGAGATAGCGTATGAAGCACACAATAGTGAAGACTTACAAGACAAATAAATGCTATTTTGGGGATGATCATTTACTAAGCGCCATGCATAAGTTTGGGATAATAATAGGAATACTATTGTCGGCTTAACTATAGCATATATATTATTAGCATACTTTCATGTGTGCATATTATTGTAAAGGCACATAGCTATTTTTAATGATGACCTATTTTAGGAAGTGTGTAGGTGGTGAAGGTAAGGTCCCTACCCCTATAATTATGTATTGGCATTTGTAGTTAAAGACAGACACCGAGAAACACAATTATTGTAGAGTTATGCTACTGGATCTGATACGCGCATAGCTTATGGAAATATTTTGTAATGTAAGAAGCTTCTATGTTCTAAAATGTTAAATATAATGGAGTATATTAGATGGATAATGGTGCTAACATGACTGTAATTGCTTCTTGTATGATCAATCTAGTCATAGTTATTGTTTAATTCATGATTCTGTAAGATCTAGATCTGGTTATGCACTATTGATTGGTTATGCTATGTGGAATGTTTGTGCTTATTATGGTTCTAAATATGATCTATCCTCAACATGCTAACATCTTGCACAAGCAAATCTAAAGATGATTCTAGTACCTTTGCGTGCTTTGAGTGAGCACTCAGCTCAAGCTGAGTGATGTGCCAACATTCCTGGGTTGTTCATGGTGGATTCTAGGCTCCATCATTGGTTCCACTGAAATCAATATCTTGATGATGACCCTCGAACTTGGAAGAAAAAGCTGATGGCTAGCTAAACTCCACCACACGCAAGGGCAAGATTAGGTTTTTGAAAGATTGTGGACATAGTGGTAGAAAGGTAGATTAAGTATAATAAGGCACACGAAAGGGAGATGGAGAAGTAGTGGGATATTGTCAAGCGAATGGCATTGAGGAGAGAGATGGCTTGTGAAGGATTTAAAGCTCATGTAGAGGGCATGGAGCTAGAGCATCTGGAAATCCCCCATTTGGGAAAGCATGATAGGGAACTCTCCTCAACCTCACAATGGAGCACACTAATAGAGACAACCCGAGCTACGAGAGCGCATTTGAATCTACTTGTCAACCTAGCCCTTGTGTTGGGTTTCTAAAGTATCTAGGACATCCAATAGCTAGAAAGATAATTTGGGTAAGTAGGGAACTAGGAGTAAGTCACATAAAAGTACATCCATGGCAGGAAAAACATCTTCTTTATTTTTTGGAGGTACCTTTCAGTGCGTCATCAACACGAATTCGAGTGCTCAAAATTTTGGACTCACTTATAGGAGTAGTACCACCACTCGTGACTATAGGAGTTCATTTCGTACTACTATTGGGACATAGGAAGTACATATTTTGTTCCACTTTCAGCTATAAGTGGCTCTAGTTCTAATGGATCTTGTGGTTCTAGAGGTAGAAGTAACATAGGAGGTTACTGGATCAAGTGGGAAGGTTCCGCATTAACCCTAGAATATTTACATGGATATGTCTATCCATATTTCGAGTATAGGGGCATAGAATATTTTGTTGAACATGTGCACATTTGTGAGATGAGGTGGCATGTAAAAGGGATCACATATTCTAAGTGCAAGGCAAGTCAAGTTGTAACTACATTACAAGACACGCACATAGTTAGTACAAGAAGTTTGATCCTAATCAAACTTGCATAGATTATGCAACATTAAAAGATGCTTTCCTTAAAGAGTTCTATATCCCTGAATTTGAGTAGAAGAGTATAAGTGCGCTCAAGGATATTAAGTAGGGCACTACTGAGAGTGTCTCGGGAGTATGATGCTCATTTCAAAACACTTTTTCTAATCTTTCTTATGATATTCATGTAAGAAATCATACACAATGGTTCGTTGGAGGTCTGATCACACCTTTTAGAAGGGATTTGTCACATAAGGCATACACTAATCCGTACGAAGCACTTGAGGTAGCTTTACACACTGAGGCAGTTAGAAGTATAGACACTAGAGTCAACCCATTCTTGAAGCATAGATTGTAGCTATGGAAAAGTAGTTCGAGAAACTATTGTAAAATTTAGTACATGATACGTGCAATCGGGATTCAATGTACAAAATGTGAAGTGGAAGGGCAAACCAAGGATAGTTTTCCCCATAGTTCGGTTTTTCATTATTACTAGAAGCTGTGAGATATGTCTTCTAAACCATGATGTCAGTCTACTCATTATTACAATGCGTGATAAGGAAGAATGTATCTTGCTATTATAAGATTTTTTAGTCCACGAGTGATGATATAGAAGACTACATGTTGATTGGTCAAATCCATGATGTTATAGATATTGGTGTGCAACAGATAGGAGTATCAAATAACTCTAAGGGTAAAGGTGAGCACCAAGATCGGGATCACAATCAAGTGTGCTATGATCAAAATGAGGGGTGCTATGAAGGAGGACATGGCAGAGGTCAATACCATGGTGGATTTGGGGGTCAAGGCCATGGTGGTGGACAAGGCGAGTTTCCTCATGGAACATGATTTACATGTGGATCTCCTAACCACTACAGGTGCGAATGTCCTCAGAATATTACTTGTTCTTTTGTGGGGAAGATTCATAGCTATGAGGAATGCCTGGAGCTATATGATCATCTTATAAAGCAACATAAACATGAAAATAAGGGCACAGGATGGCTGGAATACATCATGTTGTTTAAAATCTTGGATGCCAAAGTTGGCACCAGAACATGAGGTATTATCTGTGAATATTACTACATGCGTTGAAGTTACGCACGCCTTAGAAGCATTATAATAGAAGCCTACCATCACCAAGGATGACATTTTACATTCAAGGTATCCATATCCTACACACTAGAATGAGGTTTATCAGGAGACCATGGAGGTACTTAGAAATATTTAGGGTGAAATACAATGTTTAAAAGAGAAATCATGGAAGATGGAACAATCGAAGGAAGTAGATTTGGTCTAGTAAAATATTGATTAATTATAGGTACATAAAATGTTGCACTAGGAGAATATCATTCCATTACTAGGGAATTGGCTAAAGGGAAACACTCTATGCGCAGGTATTGAGAATGGATGTCAGATCCTGCATGCAAATCTTCCCCCTCATAGCTTAGATTATGATAAGGAGATCACTCTGAATGTTGTTGTGGATGGATGGATCTTGAGTAATATATTGATTGACACAGGCTACGGAGGTAAATGTGCTTACTTTAGATGTATGGGTATAGATGGGGAGACCTCCATTACAACCATCTTCTAATGTACTATTCATGGCCAATCAAACTAAGGCCACTCCCATCGTATTTTTAAAATATGCATCCATTACTATACAAGGGGCCAAGTTCACTGGGGATTTTGAGGTTTTAGTACTTACAGAAGTAGATAGTTTCCCGGCTTTGATTGGGCACCCTTGGTGCTTTATGCAAAAATATTTATCTATGATTCAACAAGGGATATATAAGTTTTGAGAATAAGGAAGAAAGAGTTATTATCCCTTTAATAGATGGGAAATATGTTCCTTATGTTGAGCCTTTAAGTGAGGAATATCTAAACAGGATTTATGTACCCATCATTTGGGACCAAAAGTACTCGAGCCATCTAAGGAAGGAATCCTCCAGTGGGAAGATGCATAGTCTATTAGTGATACCACAAGTATTGCTTGTGATAATTGGTCTCATGGTACTTATGAGATGGTTAGGCACAAATTAAGGAGCACATTTACATAGAGAAGAAAACCTCATTGTATTAGAAGGATAGGTAACAAATTTGTACCTTGGTACACTATGTAAAGGATACCCTACGGTATACCTTCTCACCATGGAGGAATAGTAAATAGAACAAGTTGAAAGAAGAAATATGTTAGCACATACCCGCATGGGACAACGGTGCACCGGTGGGTGGCTCACAGGGCAAATCTTGTAGAATGTAATGAAGCCAAGAATGCTCTCACAACTTGGTTTTGAAAAGATAATGTAGCTACTCAAATCTGCACATATCATGGTAACTAACCTATTTAGCACCACATTTAGCAGTGTGAGAATCTATAGATAAAGGCAAGAAGCTTTACCAACTTTTCTATGGTTGCACAAATTTTATTTCACTTTATAAGGTTATGCTCACACTTGGTATGTATATGTGGAGCTACATAGAGAGACTATAAATTGGCAAGATTTGATTGTAGGAATGGTCCATATATTTGACTACTTCTCTACTAAACCTCCATTGGAAGAGGCATTAAGGGTCATAAAGTGCTTAACTATGGGAGAAAGTACAAAGGTGGAAGAACTCATTCAAGATTTATTTGGTGAGACAGACTCAGGAGCACGCTTTGATGAAGAAGAAGAGACAGATACCACACTACTTAAGTGCACTTGGGTTGAGAAAGAAAAAGGAAAGATGGTCTACATATTGGATGATGAGGAAGTATAAGATCTGGATATAGATCATTCAGCGGTACACATGAGGTATTAGATAGGCGAGATAAAAAAAAATTTGCCTATCATGAACCTATGAAGACCAAGAAAGTAAACATTTGCATGAATGTTGAGCCCGAGGAAATAATTGGGGATTAATGGACTAATTCCAAGTGGAAATAATCATTGATTTACTACATGATTTTCTAGACTTATTTCCTAGTGACTACCATGAATTAAATGTCCTACATGAATCATTGGGAGAGATGAAGATTAAGCTTAAGGAAGGTGCGTGCCCGTCAGGAAAAGACCCTACAGAATGAACCCTAACCTGTGCATAAAAGTTAAGAAAGAAATTAACAAGATGTTGAAATCTGGCATCATCAAGCCCCTAGAAGAATCAGAGTGGGTTAGCCCCATGGTCATCAGTATAAATAAATATGGTCAGATTAGGATTTGTTTGGATTACAAGGAACTGAATGTTGCATGTTTTATTGATCCCTTTCCTACACCTTTCACATAGGAGATATTAAAAGGTGTTACATGGCACAAAATCTATTCTTTTACATATGGGCTCTCTGGGCATCATCAGGTCAAATTACATAGGAGGATCAAGAGAAAATGTCTTTCACCATTAAATGGGGAATTTTTACATATACTATATTGCCCTTTGTTCTAAAAAATGCGCTTGTTGTATTTTTGTGCATAGTTGTTCAAGCATTCCAGGATTTTATTCATAACTTCTTACATGTTTACTTAGATGATTGGATGTTGTATGGACTTGTTAATGATCATTGTGAAAATTTGCACTTAAAGTTTGAAATATGTAGACAATTAAGCATCTCTTTAAACATCAAGAAGTGCGTATTCGCTTATACCTTTAGCACTTTTTATTAGTGCACATCATCTACAAGGAAGGTTTGTTAGTGGATCCAACTAAGGTTGCAGTTATTGTAGGCCTGGAAGAGCCTACCAGTTAGAGTGAGGTGCGTAGATTCTTGGGTCACACTGGGTATTATAGGAAATATATCAAAGGATATGCTAGGATTTCTACACCATTGGAAAATTTACTAAAGGGAAAAGGGACATTCGATTGGGGAGAACCACAACATTTCACATTTGAGACATCGAAGGAGAGACTTACTACGGTGCCTATTTTTATTTCTCCCTCATGGAACCAACCATTTCATGTACATGTGGACACCTCTGGCATGGCCATTGGCGCACTGTTATCTCAGCCTAGAGAAGGAATTATAGATCATCCTATCTATTTTTCTAGTAAAAGGTTAACTCCTACAAAGAAGAATTATACAACTCTTTTAAGTGTGAAGCCTTGTCAATAATTTACGCTTACATAAATTTAGACAATACCTACTAGCAACACCATTTGTATTTTATACCGATCACATGGCATTGAAATACTTGGTAAATAATCCTATTTTACAAGGGCGCATATGTCGATGGGTTCTCTTATTCCAAGAATTTGATTTCATAGTTGTGGTAAAACCAAGTAAAATTAATTCTATCCCAGACCATTTATCAAGAATTCATTTAGGGAAGGACACACAAACAATTGAAGATACAATGTTAGATGCACAATTGTACAGGTTACAATGTGCACCTTCAAAATTGGAGGATATTGTTATCTTTTTACGTATAGGTATGGCGCCAGAAAGAATGAAAGACTTAGAAAAGAAACAACTTGCAATTCACGAAACACATTTTATGTTGGTCAGTGGTGACCTATACAAGTTAGGCTAAGATGAAGTATTACACTAGTGTGTACTAGAGCACGAGTGCATGGATATCATGGAAGAGTCTCATGGTGGTATTGTAGGTGGGAACTATACAGGTGACACCACTTGCACGTAAGATTCTACTTGTTGGATTATGGTAGGAGACCCTTTATAAATATTGTTAAGCATATTATAAGGTGTGTCATCCTTGTTAGCACCTTGGTAAACCTGGGAAAAGATATGAAATGCCTTTAAGACCTATTCCTAGTGCAGATCCATTTGAGAAATGGGCTATTTACTTTATGGTTCCTATTTTTCCAGCCGTGTGTAGAACTGGATCACGCTACATCATCACTTGCAAATATTATCTTACAAGGTGGGAAGAAGAAGCACCTACCAAGGATTGTACAGTAGCTGCGTAGATGCTTTAGGTTCTTATGGGAAATTTTTCTTACGTGGTATGGATGCCCATTGAGTTTGATAAGTGATAACAATACACATTTTTTGAATGAGACAATTAGGATACTATTAGATGAATTTATGATTGCGCATCACAAGACTACACCCTATCATCCTTAGGAAAATGGATTTATGAGGCCTTCAACAAGATTTCAAGGTAGACATTGAAAAATAATTATGATGTTAGAAGGAAAGATTGGGATGATAAATTTCTTTTGTGCTTTGGGCATATAAAATAACATACAAAAGGTTGAACAAGGTCAAACCCTTTTAGTTGGTTTTTGGTGTAGAAGAATTTTTCCTATGGAATTCATGATACCTTATTTGTCTATTGCATGAACTCGGAGGTCTAGCCATGAGATAACATTAGAAGAAAAGAATTGATAAATTTATACATTTGGATGAGAGGCGCACCATAGCACATTCGGAGTCGGAAGAAGGAAAAGGCCGGGAAGAAGGCATGGCATGACAAGCACATCGGGGACAAAAACATGATATTAGACATATGGTGCTTCTTTATGAATCTAATTTTCTACGCCATCCACTCAAGCTTAAATTGCATTGGTTGGGACCGTATATGTTATCACTCATAATGTTAAATCGGGAACTTTCTAGTTAGAAACACTTGATGGAATACGGTTCCCTCTTGTTACTTCAATAGATTAGGCTGAAGCCCTACTATAAATAAGTGTTATTGGTGTTTGTAATAAGGTAGTATTTCTAGTTAGAATAGGTTTTCCTTTCTATATTTCCTTTAATGTATATGCTTTTCGTCATCGCTATGTTTTGTCAATTTAGTTTGGTGTTTTTGTAATAAGTGCATTTACTTGTTGGAAGCTAATTACCATCTGAATTATTTTCATGTGCAAAGGACTGCACATACCATTAGTGTGGGGTGGTTATGCATAACTGGGTACACATGAGAACAAAACTATTATATGTGCTAGTTTAGTGTGAAAGGATCTGTTAGAAAGGAGATTGATTCTAAAAGATGACCATAGATGGATATAAATGAGGGAACAATATAATGCGAGGTAAGCAATGGCCATGGAAACTACCAAGGGAAGGCCCAGTGGTGAGGTACTCAAGCACATGGAAGCATGCTGAAGAGAAGTTTGTAGCTAGAAGGTAGGAAAGTGTGCTAGAAGGTTATAGCTGGGGCGTGAAGATGTACCACGCGGATATTGTGAAAATGGTCAATTAATGAGAGAATTTTTGGTAGGTGAAGGAGAAATAAATGCACTAACTTTTTGAAAATCTATATAAGGATGTGATGTGAGTTCATTTCTACCTTTGCGATCACAAGTGTTTGAGTGAGTTAAGGTTAAGGTGTAGAGCGTTGTGAAACCAAACGTGGAGAGTAGACTATTGTGTGGAAGAGGCTTATGTCCCCATTAGTGAAGGGTTTGAGTGAATTAGAATCATTGAGAATGAGCTAGGGCAAGTGGTTTCAAGCTAGGGCACGTAGATTCAAGCTAGGGTTTGCATTTACTCACAGATGAAAAAAGGTGGGATTTTTACAATGGCACTTGAAAAAATCACTGCAGCAAGCATGAAAGGAAAGAAGAAGGAAGAAGATGAAGTTGAAATTGCTCCCGAGAGTAATTTTTCAAGATGCAATACCCAGAAGGGGTAATAGTCAGACAAGAATTGGATTCCCACATCCACAGATGTAAAATAAGTGACTAAAACCACTATACCACAAAACAAGTGAGTTGGATATTTTCTTGAATAAAAATATCAACAAGCACACAATGGAGGATATGCCGATATATGACAATGCTTGGGAAAAATTACTTAAGCAGGTAGGAGTTTATCAGTTGTATGAGCTCCCATATTTTGGAAAATATGAACCCTTATACCAATGGCTTATGATCCGAGTCCATGAGGACTTCTTTTATTTCACTGAGATGAAGGGTTAGGATCATAGTGGCCTGGTTTTGACACTAACAAGATTGAAGGGCATAGGGGTAGACCTTGTTAGTGATCTAACTGATAAAGAAGTGGTTATAGAAATAAGAAAGGATTTGGGGTATACCAAGGGTCCGCGTGGAATGGACATAGATAAACTAAAGAATTTTCTTGTGGTGCAGGCAGCCACACATTTGCTCATCAAGTTGAATGACTAAGAGAGATGGTCACAGGTAAACACCATACGGCTTCATATTGCAAAGAAAATGTCTTAGGGAGTAGTATACAATTTAGCAGGCTATATTACAGAACACCATTGTTAAGGAAGCACGCACAAGAGAAAAGATAATTTTTGGTGCTATCCTACTTTCTCTTGTATTTTTAGAAATTGGAGTGCTTGATGGGACAAAGAACAAGATCTCAGGAATAACCCTTGGAACAAAATCCCTCACAGAGAGATTTCAAAAATATTTATGTGAATGATCAATGAGTGGTCCATTTAAGCGAGGCAGAAATGTGGTATGACTGACTTTCGCACAACATTTCGAGGAGGAGATGCGCATTTAAGGAGCTACCTTAAGTAGTAGGAAAGGAGTTATAGCTCATGGTGTACCAACACTTATCACTCAATTTTCCATGAGGGATGGGACAAGGAGGGTGTAAATTTCCTATGCCTTCACAACACGCTACTTCTAGGCCTCAGTTCACATATTTACTTGATGCATGCCATCTAACTTCAACACAGACAAGGTAGACTATGACTACCACACCCTCAGGAAGACATATGTGTATCCAAGTCAGACTACCTACATTGAGAGGCTCATTTTAGACATCATAAGTATGAATCTAGTAAGCTTGGATATTGGGGACAGTGGAGCCACACTCATATATCTTTAGCTTAAGCCTAGGCTAGAGAATAACAAGTATGTGGAGAATGAGTTCATGCTCTCAGGGATTCCGAAGGGAAAACATATAGTGAAGAATGTGCTAGCTTGATTCTGTAGTAACTTTAAACATAGACAAGGAGGAAGAATAACATGAAGATAGTGGAGGCTTGGATCATAGATTTTGAGGCAACCCACGACAGTGGAGAGCGAGTGCACGGATACTCCACCTCAGGCACATGGAGATGAGGACTTGGACATGGAAGCAGTCCATGAAGACTGCCACTTTAAGAGGGTATATAGAAGAATAATAACCAAGGTGTGGGAACTCCATAGCCTATAATAAGATCACCACGAATCTCCCATCAGAAAGAAGAAACTGAGAAGAAGATGAGAAAGATATAGTTGAATGAGGAGGTGGAGGAGTCTGCGAGAGAGCGCTGGAGACCCTAGTGTGGCCAAAAAGATATGGAGGATCCCAGAGATGAGGATATGAAAGATGAAGAGGAAGGGTTAAAGGATGTAGAAGAATCGAGCATGAGAAAACTCACACATATGATACTACTCGGGGTGTCAAGCCCAACTCCAAACATTGGTGCTCGGAGTTCTTAAGGTGCCAAGAATAAGGAGAACAAGTGGAGAATACATTGTGCAGTATGGGCTATGCTGAGGACACAAAAAAAATCTTCCACACCCATTTCCAAAGTACAGTGGACCTAAAGGAGTTATATGGGTGGGAGCGATGGACCCAGAGACATGCCCACAATGTGCGCAAGAAATAGTTGTCCTAGTCCATGCAAACTCACATGAATGATCCATATTTTTATGTATGTGAGGAGTCTTGTGTGTCAAGAAGAGTGAAAAAGGCACCTCATATAAGGCACATGACTATAAATCCCACTCTAATGTCTAATGATTAGGTGAAAAATTCCTTGGTTAAGGTATCTACGGAGGTGGTGCTAAGGAGTATTGATAAGGCTGCCACTATTAGAGTGATGCTTGAAGATAACAAGGAAAAACTATATAAATAGTGCATCTAAAAGGAGAGAAGGATCTAGAGAAGAAAAATAATGAGGCCTTCATCAGCATGGCAGAAGAAATTGGTGACTATGTTCTGAAAGCAAGACCACATCTAGAGTCTAAGGTACCTAAGAAGTTTCCTTCGGCTATGCATTATGTGCACATTGGTTGATTTGGTGTTTGAATATGGATAGATTCGAATGTCGGTGCCAAAGGATCTGAATAGAAATGAGAGAGAGAAATGGCCTCCATGGTTAGGAAGATTTCATCTTACAAGGAATTACTCCATACTTTACAAGATGAGCTAAAGAAATTAAATCAAGCTCTGAACATATGTGCAGCACCGAAGTAGTGATTAGGATCAAGACTATGATAGAAGATAATGAATTTCTAAAGGAAATGAAGGATGAGACTTTAGGGTACGTAGAAATATTGGCATTGGTGAAACAAAAGTGTGAAGCCCTTTCAGTAGCACAAAACCCACATAAGGAGAGGATAGATGAGATTGGAAAGCTCATAGTGCAAAATATGGATCTTCTAGAGGGAAGGATGTATGCTTTATGGCCAATGTGGTCCTAGTACTATAGAATGAGAAAGGAGAGCTTACCCAGGATGAGTTGGAAGCCATAGCCACAGACGTTCCAGAGAAGACAAGAACCACACTAGATGACCTTTGGAAAATGTTGGAGGCCGAGATTAAAACAAAATATCCATACTTGATCCTCTAATTTGAAGAGGAGGGTGTTAAAAATAGAATTATATTATTTGTATAATGATTCTTTACATTCTTTCCATTCTTATTCTTTATTCTTTGGGAACATCAAAGGAATCACCATTGTCAGGGTGGTAATGTAGTTTAGTGTGGGGTAATGTTGAGAAAAAAATATTATTCTAAGGACACACAATATTTTCACATGGGATAAGGCGCATTTGAAGGCGCGAAGGATAGGGAAGGAAGGCACAAGGACAAGTTGATTTGGGACTTAGCCATTTTTCATGGTTACGGCTATTTTAGAGATAGAATGTGGTGAGAACATAATGGGATGAATACTTGTGTGACATACAAAGAATGCTATTTTGGGATGAGTGTTTACTAAGCACCATGTATGAGTTCGGATAATAATAGGATTACTATTGTTAGTTAACTGATAGGAGATCTATTATTAGCGCACTTGCATGTGTGCATATTATTGTAAAGGTGCATGGTTATTTTCAACATGTGACCTATTTTGGGAAGTGCGTAGGTGGTGAAGGGAAATTCCCCATGCCTATAATTATGTATTAGTATGTGTATTTAAAGATAGACAACCGAGACACAATTATTGTAGAGTTTTGTTGTTGTGCATCCTGATATGCATGCATAGCTTATGACAATATTTAATAATGTAATAAGCTTCTATGTTCTACAATGTTAAATATAATGGAGTATATTGGATGGATAATAGTGCTAACATGACTGTAATTGGTTCTTGTATGATCAATCTAGTCATAGTTATTGTTTAATTCATGATTCTATAAGATCTAGATATGGTTACTCACCATTGATTGGTTATGATCTATGGAATGTTTGTGCTTATTATGGTTCTGAATATGCTCTATCCTCAACATGCTAACATCTTGCACAAGTAACTCTAAATATGGGTCTAGTAACTTTTCATGTTTAGTGTAGCACTCATCTCAAGTGCAGTGATGTGTCGTCGTGCCTAGGTTGTTTGTGGTGGATTCTAGGTCGCATCAGGAATATTATCTTAAACCCTATAAAAATAATCTGCAGAGAGATTTATTAGCTATTCTACCCATTAAAACCCTTTTTAGACCCAAACCCATGCATATATGCTCAATAACATCCATGTAAGGATTCCAAAGCAACTTGCTACCACTTAAAACCCTTTTTAACCCTCTTAGCATTCTAACAACATTTCATTACCTCCTTTTAACTCTTCATTTTCCCATCACCTCATTATCACTCTCCTCTTGTATTTTAGACCCAAATAGTCCTTTAAATAGGATAGATGCACCACCTTGGTTTCCCTTCATGAGCAGTTACATTGCATGCCAAGTGGAAGTGTGGTCCTCCATGGTCGAATGCCTATGTCAGCTTGCAAATTCCTCCACTACCTATAATGATCATCCTAGGAATATTCCTTACATGGAATATTCTTTTCTTGACCTCCAAGGCTCTAGGTTGGCATCTTATCCATTCATCATGCCTACTCGGGATTTTCATGTGTTTCTCCTACAACAACTCCTTCAAAATATGGCTACATCCCTAAACCTTCCTGCTCCCACACACGCCAACCTCTTCTCCCACATTTTTCCCTTATGTGTTTTTTTCTTGAGCGCCTTCCTTATTTACTACCTCCCGTGTGTGCTGACTTCTTCCTTGGGACTTAGTCAATTTTAGGGCCCAACAATAAATTAGGTGTGTAAATTTCATCAATAAAAGATCTTATAAATACGAAATTAAAAAAAAAATAGTTAATTTTCATTGTGTGATTGTGATTGAGTGTGATATGATATTCCAGCTTCGAGGATTCTGATATCTAGGGAGGTTGTGGAGTCACGATGAACCCAAATGTTAGGGCTTGTTATTATATATCATTTATATAATATTTGTGCATTTTTATTGATGTACGATGATATTTTTGTAGTATTTTTGATGTTATAACATAATGTTTGTTGTGCATTTTTGTTTACAAAGGACATCCATGCATGGGAGTTTCCAAATAGTCAACACATTACGAAACTATTTACTTTGGGTTTAGATGATATAGGATGGGATGTTCTTGATATGATTGGATTATAGCATGTGCTCAATTGGGGAAGTGCCCAAAATATTCATCTAATTTCATCTTTTTATGAGTGGTGGAATGTCAATACTTGCATGTGTTGGCTCCCGAAAGGGAGATGACAACGACATTGGAGGATTTATATTAGATATTGTGACTACCTATTGTAGGTGAGAGGAAAATTTATTTCCCCCATACATGTCATATTGTGGGAGTTCTTTTGACATTATCATACTATATCATGATCGAGAGAGATCAGGGACACAAGATAAGCCTCGAGCTGGTAAGGACTAGTTCTTATTGAGAGAAGTGATTAGGATGAGTTACTACACAAAGGGTTATATGCTTGGAATATTGTGTATTTAATTTTTATAAAAATTATGATTCATATATATAGATGAGAAGAGATTCCTTGATTATTGAAAAAAAAATCTATTTGATATGATGAGTACAAATGTGTTGTAATTATGAATTGAGTACTTGATATGTGATAATGACTATGTGGTTATATTGAATTAGGATGTATGTATAATTGGTTTTGGGATGGTAGATAGTGTTTATTTTATGATTTTTGTGTGTGATTGAATTACATTAATTTAGGGCATTGATTGACTTTGATAATTGTAAAGTAGGTGATGATGACATCATGTGAATACTAAACATTATGAGTACGATGTCCATAGCTTCCATGTAAGTGTTAATATTCATATTAGGAAAGGAAACCTATTCTTATGATAAAAAGTGGGGATATCCTCATATATTTCATGTGGGACACACCATGGTAATATCAATAGGCATATAAGAAAGGAGATATCATGTTGGGTCATGATGTGGTAAAGACATGATGAGATGCCAAAGAGCAATAGTGAAGGCTATACATGATAAGATAGCTTAACCATACTTTTGTGATTCGTGTTGAAGAAGAGGTGGAATTCACATGTGTAACTTTTGGTACCCACCTGCTCTTTAAAAATCCATACTTTTGTTGGTTCTAGAGGATCATGTGGAGGATTTGCTTGAATGTGAGAAACATGATTTGTTGTATTGATAGCAGGAGCATTAAGAGTTACACTTACTATAGGCTGATGGCATGGAGGAGGTGAGGTAGATCTATGATAATTTCATGTCTCAAAAGTGATGATGCCTTTTCTTTCTAATAAATTTAGCTTTTGATCTAGTTCAAAACAATAATTTTCATGGTACTCATTAATATGATGAAATTTACAAAAAGTAAGCCTCTTTCTCATGTAATTTAGTGAGGAGGGTGATGATTTTTAGGTGGTAAATGAATCATCCTCTTATCCAAGAGGATTGGAATTTCATATGGTCGATCAATCATTTCAAAGTAAATTTTTCTATGTTGAGTTCAAGGAGGATTTGTTTAACAACTTTAGGATTAGGAGGATGTTGATAAAGAATTGTAACTCTAATTTACCCTTTTTAATTAATTAATTTGAAGAATTTTTACCCATTCCACTTCCCATGGATAAAAAAGTAAGCAAACAAGGGAGGTCTTTGGTTGATGTTTTAGTCTTTATTTTATTAACATTTACATTTTTCTTGATTATTTTCCCTTAACATTTGGCTAGGTTGGAGTAACTCATAGGAAAACTAAAAGATAAAGTAAGCTTCTTATTGAGATCATTCATGGGGAATTCCCTCCATGGGTTTTTGGCGCCACCTTATAAATATAAAAGGGATATCTTAGGATAATTTTGGGAGATTTATCTATTCCATTCCACTAGAGGGTGAAAATACTTTGGTGTGGAAATAAAGGAAGACAAAAACCTTCCTTGTCTAAGTTTGGAGAATGAAAAATATCCAATTGGTGGTTCCAAGTGCTTCAAATAAATTTATCTAGCTAATTGGCATTCAAGGTTTGAAGAAGAAAGAGATATCAAGGTATTCTACATCAATTTGGAACCCTCTCCTAGGGTGGAAACTTAGGTGGAGAAGGGTGTGAGTGCCTTATAGGGTGTCAATTGAAATTTTGTGTTGATATTCAAATTGCTCCTAATTTATAAGGATTATTTCTCACTTAATTGTTATTTTTTGGGGTTCAAAAACATCATTTCTAGCGCTTAATGTTGGTTTTACCTCTATTGTCATTTAATTAATTTCAAGTGTTGTTTAGAGGTTACTTGGGTGATAATTTTCCTAAAATATTACTAAAGTACCTCTACATGTTTTAGATGATGTGAATGTCAATGTTTTGATGAATTATTATTTTTCCTTCTCGTTGTCCTAAAAATCATACTGTTTTCAATGTTGTTATATTTTTCAATTGGCTGATATAAAAATCAAATATTTTAGTTCATGTTTTGTGTTATTTCATTATTTTTAGTTCATCCCTAGAAAGGGAAATTACAGGTTACCATGATGCAAAACCTTAATTGATTATTGGTAAATGGAAATGCTAATGGTGGATCATAATTATTTGAAATAGAAGAAACCATATTATCCTCATGCATATGCTCATGGTGATTTGGGAAGAGAAAATATTACTCAAGGTCCATAACTTGAAGGCATAGTTCAGTGAAAGAATCACAAGTATCATATAATAATTTTTCCTTAAGGGGCTAGATAAGGCCTCTAAAATATATATATTGCATCTCTAAATCAATGGGCTGGTATAACAACATGTGTATGTTATCTTTGGATCGTAATATACTTTTAGATATAGGATTATTGGTACCTTGTTGGAGAGAGGGTAAATGATCATATCTAGGTTTAGGGCCTTTATTCAAACTAGATTTAGATAAGAAAGAATCTTCAAGTTCCAATAAATTACTTAAATACATGCTAGATATATGTGTAAACCAATATGAAGCATATCTTATGAGGTTATGATGGAAAGCTTTAAGAAGTAATTGATCATTTCTATATGAGGACATAAGGGCCCTATAATGCTTAAGGTGAAAATAAGGATATAATTTTCCATTGAACAATTAAAAATTGGGCATGAAAAAATTAGAAGGGAATGGATATTTTAAAATATTGTGTGGAATGGGCTTACCATAGATAATATTAAAATCAATGCTAGCATAATAATTTGTTTTCTCAAGGGTCATAGTTTGAACCTTATCTTGTAAATCATCTACTTCATACACAAGGGAAAGGTACCACTTGAGGAGAAATGTCATAAGTCTCTATAGGATCATTCAAAGGTTGAACCTTACCATTTATGGTAGACATAGGGACACTAATTCTTTTGAAATTAATGTAAGGTGATGTCTCTCAAAAACTACCTTGGGTAATACTTGGGGTTTTATGGTTTTGGCCTCATGTTGGGGATATAAATGGATGTCATCCATAAACACATTATCCACAATGTTTTCATGCTAAATATATAACATGCAAAATTTAAAATTTTGGTCATGATAACTAAACCAACACTTGAAATTCCCTTTCTCAGCCAATGTAAACCTTTCCTTCCCATCATTTCAACTATTTCATCCTCATTATGGTCAATAGGAATGTGATAACATGATTTTAAATTATGTTTCATGTGCATAGAATTTTATTGTATTTGTTCTTAAAGCAACTTTAGATCTAAGAAAGAATAGTGCTCCCGTGAGACTTTAAAAGGGCTATTTTTTTGTCACTAGTGGACATCCTCTAAAGCATACAGAAAGTTTTAAATCACTTTAAAGGTGTATGTGAGATCCATGAAGTATTTAGAGGCATTTTAGGAATATTCTATGAAGAAAATTGAGTTCAGGAACAATTTAAGTAGTACCGGTCTTTTGGGCAAGGTATTGGGAAATGCAATTTTCAAAAGAGCTAGTCCCCTTGTTCAAAACAATTCAGGGAACCTCGTGAAGTTTTGGGAGATAATATACAAGGAATTATTAAATTTACATAACCTACTTCACGGTGCAATGATCAAGGAAGGATTTTGGGACTATTAAAATTCTAAAATCTGCACATTAGTGCAACATAAAAGTTCTTATACAAAGTGAAACTTTCAAAAAGTTTCTAACACTTTAGGAAAATTCAAATTTCTGAAAAAATATCGAATGATGTTATTTTAATTCTCTCCATTACACATAAGTTTTTTTAATTCATTTTCATTTAAAACTATTTTTTTCACTTGTCTCATCAGTGCACCGCTCTATGAAAAAGTGGAGATGTAGGTAAACATTATTAGAGAACTCATTTTCGGGACGTCTAAAAAGTCTCATTGGATTAAATATCTTTTTTCAATGAAAATTCATATATTTTATGGAAAATTTTCATTAATTTTAGACTCAGGGGTGAAGGAAACATTTAAGGAAGTAGTCTTGAAGTGTAAACCATGCTTTGATGCAACACTTGGGTGTTTGGGCACACTTTTGGAGTCCCTTTACACCCTTGGCACAATTTTGAGCTTTAATTTCACCTCATAAGTGTTCCTCATGAAAATTTTCATTGCAATCCTCATCATTTAATCCTAAATAATGTTGAAACCATGTTGTGTCCCCAGTGCTATCTACAAAATGGGCTGAAGGAAATAATGATTTTATAGTTCTTTTCTCTAGAGTTGAAAATTATTGAAGGGAAATTAAATAACTAAAAGTGAATATAATCTAACAAATTGAAAATAATAACTGAAAATATATAAATGACAGAAACAAATGAAAGTGAAGCCTAAAAAAATTAATAAACATGATGTTGATTTAAAAATATAATTAAAACAGTAATTATTCTATTTTAAAAACAATAAACCATCCCCTCCTTGGGTAAGAGGGGCCCTTGATCTTCCCTCGAGTTGGGTTAGAAAAACTAAAAACAAGTTACTACTAAGATACTTGAACTATATATTTTATTAATAAGAAATGATGTTATAAAAGTTATCCATCTTCTACCACTATTTCATTGAGTTCTTTAGAGAGATATTTATATCTCATCCCTTAGACAAATACTCTAAGATTATAGAACCACCCATCTATAATCTTGGGTAAGATTTGACTACATCTTCCACTTTTCAATGAGATAAATGTGGAAGGAATTTATTCAAACACTATAACTCTAGAATTAAATACTTCTTTCACTTGCATTTAACTACTTCTTTCACTTACCAAGAAAATAAATGTTTAATAAATATTACAACTCTAGATTGAACTACCTTTTCCACATGCACTTAACTACTTCTTCCACTTGCCAAGGAGACAAATTTGGAAGAGATTTATTCAAACATTACAACTCTATATTAATTTACCTCTTTCCATTTGCCAAGTCTACTTCTTGCATGATCAATCTTTTAGCATGACAATTGTCCCACCATATTTTCATCCCTTCTCTTCTAATCATTACTTATGCATTCAATTTGAATAATAGTGATAAAAAAAAAAAAAAAAAATTTCTCCTTATTTTAATGTTTCCAAAATATTTTGAAATTATTATTTTTATTCGAAATGAGGGAGATATCGTAGTTTTACTAAACCTGTGTTTTTTGTCTTATTTACTTTCCTTCAACCTTATTCTATTGAAACTTAAAATGAATATATCTCCTCAATTATTATTTTTGTGTAAAAATAAAGAGTGGTTTTTCCTCCTAATAGTAAGAGGAACAAAAATATCTCTCAATTTCTCATTTAGAGGTCTCGCAATATTAGTTAGAGTGAATCCAATGTTGTTTGACGAGTCCTACACTTGAAAACATTCTTCTTCAAATGTTTATATATTTTTAAATATTATTGTTGTGTAAAAAAGGGGAGATGTTTTTCCACATAAGAATACGAGGAACAAAAAAACCTCTTTTATTTTCTCATTTAGAGGTTTAATTTTAGTTAGAGCAATTTCATTATTGATTTTGTAGAGTCATGCGCTTTTGCCTTTGTGGAGTCCTACGCTATAATATCTTTGAGTTGTGATCTATTGGATTTATGAGTCCTTTACTCTTATCTATGTGATTATTGTACTCTTATCTTTTTTTATTCCCGAATCAAGCTATCTATGTGAGTCATGCACTTGGCTATGTGAGTCATGTACTTAACCATGTGATTCATGTGCTTTTGGCTATACATTATAGATAATATTCAAAAGTGTTATAAATTAATTTATCTTTCAAATATTTTCAAATGACCTACTCATACCCAATATTGCACTCCAATTTAAAAGAAATTTTAGGAAATGAATTCATTCAAATTATAATGGGCTTTTCAAAATATATGAAATAAATTCTACATTTTATCTTAAATAAGCTATCTAGTTCTTAAGACTACATCTAAATCCACTTTATAAGATAAGTAATAATTTTATTTTGTGAAATATATTATACGTAGTTTTTTCTCATCCCTCACTCTATTTATGGAGATTCTCAACTTAAAAACATAACATGAAGCCCAAAAGTGCATGTGAAGGGAAACGTGAGTGTTTTAAGTTATGGTGGATCCATTTTACCTCCGAGGAAAATTTTTAAACTCCTTTACATATTTGGTGCAATTATGAGGTGTAATTTCACCCCAGAAGTGTTTGTATGCCCCATTTATTTAAATATTTTATGTACATGTACATGCCAAGTCAAGTTAAAGCAAAAGGAAAGCTCTCATGTGCATGTGTTTTCCATTATTTCTCTTAATCCCCATCCCCACGACACATTTTCTTCCCTCCATTACATGAATGCAAATTTTGAGGTGTAATTTCACCCAAAAATTATTCTCAAGTGTAATCGATCTTCCATTCTCCACCTCCCACTCCTTGAATCCATTCTCCCATGCGTACTTTTATCTCTCTTCATCTTCCACCATACAAATACCTTCACCCTTGCTCTCATAACTCAAAAACAAAAACATGAAATTAAAATATAAAAATCAAATTCTTGGAATTCATTAAATTTTATTTAAATATGGTGCATAACATTAAACACCTAGAAACTCACTCATGTACCCTTGATTACAAAAACCTAGTTTTTCTCATAGCTTACAAACCCCAACTTACATTTTTACAAGATTTTGACTTAAGATTCCTTAGGAAAAATCCTTAAAGAATAGTTCTCACTTTTCCCATTGATGTAATCATCCATTTTTACATCCCTTGAAGTTTCTTAGCCATAAATCATGTTTTCTCATATCTATAAAAAACTTCGTGATGCCAAATCTTTGAAATTTGGTACAAAGCCTTGAAATGAAAAATGAAAACTTCTGCGCATATTGACTTTTGTTTCAATCAACACCTATAAGACCACTCGTATATTTTATTAAGTCTTTACCATGTAACTTTCTAAATATAGTAATTCTTGAGAAATAGTTGGTTTCATTCCCTTAGTTCATTCCTCCAAGTGTAAAACAATAAAAAAATTGAAAGAAATAGACACCCATGTGTGGCTAAATAAAAATAATAAATGTCCAAGATAGATAAAAATTGTCACACATGTTCCTCCTTTTCATTCCTCAAAGCTCTAATTCTTTCCCATGCGAGGTCAATTTCTCATTTTTCAAGAAAATTCCCACATTTCTAGATGCGGTAAGCACAAGGTGTCTTAGAGTGAGTATGTCAAACTTGAAATCTATGCCTATCACTAAGTAGTGATAATTCTCACTGCGTGATTCCTCATGGAGTGATGAGGAAAATTTATGCTTACAAGGGACTTACAGTTGATTTGTGACTCAAGAGTAGAAGGAATCCCTCTTGGATTCCCAATTCTGGTCTCAGGTGCATTTTGGTCCTCAGGAGGACATTTTTTTTTCATCTCATGTCATGAGGTATTTTATCATAAGGGAAGGATCATCATCATTACTTTGTGTCGGAAAGTGCATCAAGTTCATTCCATGTGGATGATTGGTAAAGAAGACATGATAGTGCTTAATGGATTAGAAGGGTTGTTTCAAGTTAAAGGAGGATATTATTGTATTCATCTCATTGGTCCCTTCTTCAATTGCATATCATTTCTTCACTCGGTGTATCTAATAGGGCTATATAAGTTCATCATTCTAGGAGGCTTCTCACAGTGTAGAAGAGGTCAAGGATCGATGATTTCATCAACGCACATTTGGAGAATCACTGAAGGTTATCGAGGCTCGAGTGGATTTTGCTTCATGGTCTAAGCCTTAATACTTATCCTTCGTTCATTCGGATTGAGATTCTCCTCTCTCTTTTCCTCATCTTTGTATCCTCTCTTTCTCTCTCTAGAATTCTATTTCTTCATTGAGGAGAAAATTTTGTAAAAATTGACTTAAGTCACTTAAAGTTTCTATTTCTTCATTGGGAATTACACTTTAAGTTGAAAAGTCACATGGGAATGTGAAGAGCCATTTTGATTTGGCTATATATTGTAATTCTCTCTCTATTCCAAACAATAGTATTTTTCATTTCTCCTCTACCAAACTATGTTTCTTCTATTTCTTACTACGAAAATAAATTGCAATTAATGTCTATCTCTCTCCATCATTCAACTACTACTCGAATAGAACATTGTATCCTGCACACCAGGGAAAGAATGAATATTTTGATAAATATAATGCACGATTAAAAATTTTGTTGATTGTGTTGTTTGTCTTGATTTGCATTTTGGTTTCTTCTCATTGTTAACTTGGAAGTATTATGGTTTTATGTCAATAAACTCAACATGTTATTTATTGAATAAAAATCCCTTCTCACTTTCTCCCCTCTCTCCATAAACACACATTTCCTCCAACTCGCATTTTCCACATTGGGTTTAATGGAGTATGCATGTGTGATCCTTGGTCAAAATTCCCTCCGGCTGGTTGGATATTTGTTTACACATATTTCCTTATTTTCAATAAATGGAGTTTCCCCATTACTAAGAAAAGGGACCTAGTCCCAGAGAGTTGGTGAAAGCCCCTAATTTACCCTTGCAAAATTTTATTTCACCAACAATTTTAAGTGCCCAATGTGGAGCATATTTTAATTTATCCTAGACCCACTAGAACAAACCTTAAAAATCCTAAAAGATAAAAACTCAAATAAATCCAAAAAAAATCCCATTAAAATCAAAAATAGAAATTTGGAAAATCTCAAAAACCCTACAAAAATGTCCTTTCAAAATTATTGTGATAAGAGAGATCCAAATTACTAGATGAAAAGGTGTTATTAATCACTACTTAATTTTTGTGAGAAACCCTTTCATATTCCACATAATACTTCTCTCATATTCCATCTCAGATACGTCAAGTACCTGAACTTTCATATTCCTCACTTAAAATTATTTTTCGTCACAGAAAAGAAGAAGTTGTTTAAGTGGAAAGACGAACCTCCAACCAAATTGTTTCATGGAGAAGGAACACTGTCTACTTTCTCTTACACACCTCTTCACAGTGATTTTCAAAAGGGTATCATAAAAAATTTCTAAAATTCAAAGGTGATGGTACTCAAACTTCTAATGAAGAACTTATTTGTAGCCTTCATCACTTCTCTGTGGATTTCTTTGAGTTGCAGTATGAGAATGTTTTAGCAAGACTATTTGAGAGTCACTTCAAAAAAGTAGTTGAATGGTTCACACCTCTTTCCCTCTCATTCCATAACAATTTGGGAAGATAGTATGGGTTTGTACTCGACAAACTATTACGACAACGAAACAGGAATTGAAGAAAGATTAAAATACGGAGGGCATGAAGACTCTTAAATATATTTTTGGATTTAGATTGATCCAAACGCTTGTATCTTTTAAGAAGATCATAATGATCTCATGAGATACTTGTGGCCTAATTAAACATACCTATTAATGATTCAAAATAATACATGTGGAAGCTTCACCATCTGATGATAAAAAGATATTCTACATCAATTCATAATTTCCTCTGAGGTCATATTTATCTATGGAGATTTCAACCTCAAAATATTTAAAGATGCCCAAGAGATATACCATCAAGTAGAAGATGATATGATTTTGTGTAGGAAATTTAAGATTCCAAATGGAAAGAAAAGGGTCGAAATCCAAAAAGAAGGTACCACTTTGATTATTTATCTAAAAATTAGCTAATGATGTGATTTCATTGAAGAAGAAACTTACACAAGACATCTGTCTCATATAATTATGCTTTGAGGGGAAGATATGTAAATCAAAATCAAAATCAAAATAGAAATAAAATAGGTGGAGGAGAAAGAAGATTAGCTCTTGAAGCACCTCTCATGAATGCCACATGTGAAGCAAGGCCGAAGAAAAGTATGATGAAGCTCAATTTGAATATGAAAATAATGAGGGAATTTTTCCATTGATGAGATTAACTCTGCTACTTAGAAACATTGGATTTTTTTAATATGGATTTTTTAATATACCCTTCTTCGTGATGATGAAGATAATGGAATTATTTCTATATGGATATTCATTCTATGCGGTGTTCTCCCATCAAAGGCTCAAAGAGAGGGATAATTCTTGAAAATTCAAATATCCTCAAGTGGAAAATCTAAAAAAATAAATAACAAAAATAGATGATCATTCTTCCCTCTCATACAATCAATAGAAGAATAATCTGAAAGTATCCATAATTTCCACTATATATTCAAATGTGGTAAGTCTACCTCTCATTTTCTAAGTTCTACCCCATTTTGTATTTAAATGTAATTATATGAATAAGAATAGTTTAATAATAATGCTCATTCCAAAGAAGTAGTCACCCACTTGTTCCTACATCCACTCAATCATCCTCCTCATCTAAGTCTCAGTTTAACATAATTGAACATGTTAAGAAGTCCAAAGTCCAAATTTTTGAATTTTACTATTTGATGAATCATCCCAAGAAATTTGATAAACTTGTCCATTTTATCAAAGGAAATAATTCAAATTCATGTTCCAAAAACCTCTCTACAAAAGATATCTGATTCACTCTAGTGATGTCAGTATCTCGTAACCTTCATGTCTCCACGCCTCCACTTCTCCCTTCTCGAAAAATTATAACCCATACTGCCTTTCTTTGTTAATCAATATATATAAATTGAATAATTGTATCATTGATTATGAAGTATCCGATAATGTCATACATGTAAAATTTACACATGTTGTTAGTATTTCCTCTTGTCCCTACTATCGTTTCATCAGCATTACTACATGGAGACTAAAGAAGTACATCTTATTCACCAATTCAAATATATTA